>PVKB01001573.1:0-157903 GCA_004027205.1 Ctenodactylus gundi
TAGCAAGCACAAGGCCCTGAGTTCGATTCCCCAGCACTTAAAGCTGGGTGTGGTGGCACATGCCTGTAATCCCAGAACTCAGGAGGCTGAGGCAAGGAGATTGCTATGAGTTCAAGGCCAGCCTGGGATAAACCAGTGAGTTCAGTAGCAGCCTGGGCTACACAGCCAGACCCTGTCTCAAATAAATAAAGTAGAATTTCTTTTTGTTTCTTTTGGTTTGTTTGCTTTACAACTTATGTGATCTTCTCTTCTCTAATGAGTGCTAACCTTAGCGGACATTAGAGTAGATTAAAAAAATGTATTTGAGAAAACAGTTTAAAGTAGAAGCTTGGGATGACATCTTTCTGAGGAGAATCTTTGCATTTGCTTCTACTGAAGTACTTTTCTAGAAACACTGTTGTTAAGATTTAAATACAAAATGTTCTCCATAGACTTTGTGTACCAAGGCTTGATCCCCAGTGCAGCACCATTCAAGGGAAGAGCCAAGAGAAGTGTGTGGATCATAGAGGCACTAACCGCATCCATGAGTTCAGAGCTGAGGGGGCTATTAATATGTAGTCCATTTAGAGGAAGTAGGTTATCAAGGACATGTCTTTAAAGGATATGACCAGCCTTGAGTTCCTACTCTCCTCTCTGGGTTTCTTACTATTTCTTTGCTTCACGGCTACCATAAAATGCTCGGCATTCTTCTGCCATGGTCTTCTGCCATGATGTTTCTGCCTTACTATCATGCTAAAAGCAGTGGAATTAGCTCGTCATGGACTGAAACCTCTGAAACCATGAGCCAAAACAAATCTTTTCTCCTTTAAGTTTTTTTCAAGTAACTGATCACTGTGGCAAAAAAATGACTATTACAACTAGTAGTAATTCCCTATCCATTTCATACAACTTCAAGATCTGACATTTTAATAGGTGACCTAGACAATAAAGTCAAGAGCGAGTTTACTCCTGATTCATGTATTATCTAAGGAATAATAATTCTGAACACAAGTCTCAATCATGATGTAACTTATTAGACACGTCTTCCTGCTAGGTCCTCGATCTCAATTTTTCATTCCCCCTTTTAATTGAAAATATCCGGTCTCTCTCCTCTTCATAAAGGCAAAAGATGACACAACAGCTTGAGTCTCTCTTCTGTAAATTTCATTTTTCTCACCTTTCAGAAAGACTTCCTCAATATATATTTTAGATTTCTTCTGAATTTTTCAGCAATCTTCAGTGAGAGTGTTGATTAAAGTAAATGAGTCCTTTACTACCAAACAAGAAAATCTAGAGTGAAATTTTAAGGATTGTTTTTCAAATTAAAATATTAAAATATTGACTAATTTCCATGGTTCCCCACATACTATTTTTTGAAGTGACATTTTAAGTAGTAGAAAATAATTTTTTTTCCAAAATGGTTTAAGAAGATAGTATTTTAAAATTTTAATTTTATAATAGAATACATTTTAATTAACAATGCAAGAATGTTGGCATATGCCTGTAATCCCAGAAAATCCAGAGATTGAGACAGGAGGATGATCTGTGGTCAGCTTAGGCAACCTGTTTCATAGTAAAAAAAAATAATAATAAAGTAAAGTAAATAAAAGGGATGGGTGTACCTCAAGGGTAGAATGCTCAATATCACAAAAAGTAAGAATTTCATTAGGAAATTTAGCCCACCTTTAATTTTTAAATCTGTATATTTGCTTCTATTAACTATTTCTTTTCTTTAGGTTGTACCTATTAAAATATTAAACGTAATTAATAATTTTAGGTCATAGAAGCAGTTCTTTAGAAAGATGAACAATTGAATGTCCTTATAGAAAAGTGGCAATACTAAAACAGTTATCTTAGTGAGAAAAAATTATTTTCTCCTTTTGGTATTTAGAAGTAGAGGTGTAAATATTATTCTCATATACACATCTTATATATGCAAAGATAGTATTATTTTATCACAATATATTTGTATATATTTTCCATATGGCTCTCATATTTGTATCTTTACATTGCCGTATCCTGTAATGTCATGGGTAACTATTGTCCCATGGTTGGATATTTAGGTTGTTTCCTGTGGGATTTTCCTCCTATTGTAAATAACATGGCCATAAAAATCATTGCACAACTTTTTTCCTTTTTTCCTTTTGGATGATTTCCAGAAGAGGAATTACTGTGTCAAAGATTGTGTGTGGTGTGTGTGTATGTGTGTGTGCTGTTGTTGCTTTTATCATATGTTGAAAACATAATCATATAGGTTAGCCACCCCTCATGTCACAGTGTACCAATTTCACCAACATTTGATTTTCTTACTTTTTTAGTTTCACAAATGCAAAGCAATGACTCATATTTATTTTAGCTTTTTCTTGAGACAAGATCTTACACTATAGTTTGGGCTGGTCTTGAACTCACTGTGGAACTATTTTAATATTTTTTCTTTATGAGAATGCATTTTTAAGTTTCAGTTTTAAAATGTTTATCTTTTGAAAAATATTCTTAGGATTTAGAGCTAGAAGCACTATCAAGAGATCTTGTGACTTGGCAGCCCTCTTCACTTTTATAATAACCAAATTTTGAAATGACTAAAGCCCAGCATTCCAAACGGAAATGTTCTGTTATTTCAGGATGCTCTTCAGATAACCCTATGGAAACCTCTTTGAAAGCTTTTCCTTTGTCTCTTACTCCCTACATGTTAACTACAGTCTCTTTCCACTTAGAGGAGCAGCAGTTCTTTAGCTAAAGTTTCTGTGTTTCCTTGGGTCAAAACCCTTTGGCAAGGAGGAAGACATTTTGTCTGCTGGAGCACTTGACTTGGAATAACTGAATCGATAGATTGCTCTGAATAGATGATGCTGGGCAACCAATCGCCCCAAAACTTAGTGGCTTAAACATGAAACTGCCATTTATTTATTATCTCTCATGCTGATTGGGTCAGGATTTTGCGAATGGCTTGGGAGGACTTTCTAGCTTGGGAGTTTTTGTGTGTGGGTGTCACAGAATAGACACCTCTCTTTCTTCTGGTGACATCCTCCAGTCTCTCCACCATGCTCCCTCTGGGTAGCTTGCTTTCTTACATGGTGACTTGGACTCCAAAGTTAGGAGGGCCAAAAAGAAACTGGAAGAATTCCATTTCTAATATCATCAATGGAGAGGAATGTAGCACTTAATCTTACTCAGAAGTCACACAGTTGTGTCAGTTCACCAAAACAATGACAGTACCCCACCTACAGGGAAGGAGATGTAAGCTCTTCTTCTTGATAGAAGAATGTAAAAATATTCCTAGACATGTTTTTAATATCACTGAAGTGACGTAAACGATTTAACCATGCTTATAAGATTATTCAATGTTTAAACTTAGTTTTAGACATGAACTTTATCAACATTTAGGCCATAGTAATTCTTAGTACAGCTAAGGGAGGGTTCTTATCTGTGCATGGCACAATATTCTGCAGCAACCCTAGTTTTCACAAACTTAAGGCAGCAGCCCCCCACTTCCACCCCAGTGGGTCCACCAATAACATATCCAGACATTCCTGAATGAGTTCAGGGACAAAAACTTCTCCCAGTGAAAACCACTGCACAACGCAAACTTGTACTCGGCATATTTAATATTCATGACAGAATGGAAAGTTTTCTGGCTCTGAAAAATAAGTTAGATGTCATTTTTAGATAACTTTACAGTCACAAACTAGTTTCTACATTATTGAATTGCTGCATGTATCAAATAGGATTGTAAGAAGAAAAAGTACTCTTTAGATCATAAAGTATATCTGTACCTATAGTTCTAAATATATTCGTGTTATTATATATATTCTAATTATACATACATTTTTAAAAATCATGTATTTGGTTTTCATTTTTTGTCATGGATCATTTACTTACACTGGTCATTGTACTGAGGAGCTTCCTGTGAGTGGCTGGCCAAGCACTTGGGGATACAGAGGATCTGAGGCAGCTTCCTGGTCTTTCAATTTCTAGTGTCATCAGCGGAGGGGAATGTAGCACTTAAACTTAATTTAGAGCAAAGTGTAAGGCTCAAGGGAAAGACTTTAAATTTTTTGTACTTATCTTTTTTAATATATTAAATTCACTATCTGAAAGCTAACACAATAGGGCTTAAGTCTGCACACCATGTGTGGTCATTTCTAAAGAGCCCATAGTTGCTAAGTTTGGTTTTTTGTTGTTGTTGTTGTTTTGGTTTGGTTTTGGTTTTTTTGGAAGGGGGTGATGCTTTCTATCTGTGGTTTGGTCCTTCCAGAATTCCAACATGAAGACAATGCTGTTGACCATGAGATTTCCTGTGGCTCTGTATGTATTCAAAAGACCTAATGTGACCTGTGACCATTTCCCGTTGCCATATATATCCTGGATAATGATTAGCTTCAGTTTAGAGTTTGAAGTTTGTTTGCTTCGTTCCAGCATCAGGGTCTGAGCAACTCAGCTTCCTGTTAGTGTGGCTTCCTGGAGGGTCTACAAACTAGTCATATTTTCTTGGATGTTATGGTGTGCTTTTCTGTGCGCCTCAGCAAAATGCATCTACGTGTTACCTCCTACAGCAGTTTCCTACAGAAACTTAAATAGAAGTCTATTCAGGATGTGCTTTACGTTAGTGGTGAAAGAGGGCTGCCAAATCGGTATGCCTTATCAAATTTCTCAAGACGTCTGCTATGCAGTGCACAATACTACTAATGCGATACTAAAAACAAAATAAACCGATTTCATTAAGTTCATATCATTTGTTCTTGATTAAAAATTTCATCTGATAACGATGAGATAGATATATATGACTAAAGATGGCAAAGTAGTGGCTTACACAGAATGAAAAATTTGCCCAAGGGCACGAAATTTGTCTAGTCAAACCTCAGAGGCCACTCTCTTAGACCCTACTGTTGTCCTGACACAGTAAGTGATTTTTTAAAAACACTCTGTATGTGTATGTGTGTGTGTGTGTGTGTGTGTGTGTGTGTGTGTGTGTGTGTGTGTGTGTATGTGTGTTTATTTCTAGCGGGTGTCTGCCGGTTCATCACCCTGGACTAGAAAGGATCTTTTCTTAGAGTTCTCCTGTAGCTAAGTAAGAAAAAACATTAAGTGATCTCTCAAATTCTAAATAGAAAATAAATTGTTCATGCAACTCTTAGACACTACCGTATACTCTTGCTCTGAAGAGGTAACACACACGCACACACACACATTCACACACACGTGTGCACACAGTGTTTTCTCATAAAAAATCCACTATGCCTATGTGTCTGCTCAGTAGCCTACATTCATACACCTTACTTTGAACCAGCCTAAAACTCCACAGTTACTTATTAACATAATTGGTCAATACTGTTCTCCCATTATGAGTAACTCATTGTTCAATGGAATAGTGAGACTATGAGTCTATCTGCTTTGAATAACTATTGAATATAATTCGTATTGAGCCACATCCATTGTGCCCATTGTACTGACAAACATGGCAGTTAACAAAATAGATGTGGGCCCTATGCTTAGGAACAAAAGCAGATTCATCATAAAACAAGTGAAACTTACGTTTGGTAGACCTCCCTGTGCCGGTCCCTTCCCAGGAGCTCATATAGCCTGATACAAGCAAAACTTAAAGCCACTGTCTCTTTCTACCCCAATATAATATACTTCAGCAGCAATAAAATAAGGACAATAATAGTAAGTTAATCAGAAATTTTCATTAGTTCAAGATTTCTGGATTATTTCCTGCAAAAATAAAACTTGAGGGTTTTTTTTTTTTTGAAATATTTTGACTTCTTTGTGAAATTGAAAAACAATCCAAAACTTTATGTTACATTAGAAATAAGCAGGTGTGAAAATTTAAAAAAATTTCTTACCTATAGTTCTTGAATTTATCTTACCATGCTAGAAGAAATAAACGAGTCTGTTTATTGTCTTCAGAGAATTTCATTTTACAAAATAGTCACCATTCGAACATTAAACCATGTAAGGCCATAAAATATAGGAAAAAAGTCATTATAGATGTGTTTCAGGCAATCAATGTAGTATGTGAATTTTTTTGGATTTTTAGATGTTGAGAATATAAATTTTGCTAGGAAGCCTTTCTCCTTCTAAATAAATATTTACTTTTATTCTTCTATCTGTTTAATGCCTTCCCTCCTGTGGGGAGCCTTTGTTCCTCTCATTACAGAAGCTTTAGTCCTTATAAAACTTAGATTTTTTTATGAAGGTAGGCAGGCAATAAAATGATTAGCATATTGCATTCAGTAGTGATGCTTTATTAAGAAAAATAAGGCGGAGTACAAGGGACAAAGAATACTCATTTCAGGGAGAAAGGTGGTGTTTTCTTCAGGTTTTATATTAGTTATTCATTGCTGTATGACAAATTGCCACACATGTCCTACTATAAAATAATATTGACACTACAGTTCTGAGGGTCAAGTATCTGGACATGGCTTCACGGACGTCTTCCACTTCAGAGTTTTCTACATGGCTACAGTCATGGTGGTGGCCAGCACTGAGATCTAATCTACTTGACTGAAATGGTTGATAGAACCCGGCTCCCCAAGGCTGTCGGACCAACAGCCTCACTTCCTTGCTAGTACTCAGAAGGTCGCTGCCCCCAGCTATTTGCCCCAGGGGCCCCTTTGCTTGGTCAGTGTCACTAAGGAACAGCATCCGCCAGAAAGATGGAAGCTTCGTTCTAACACGGTAGAATCACGGCACTGACATCCACGATCATTTGATTCCATTTTTTTTTTTTTTGGTCCTGCCTTCACACAAAGGCATGAGCATCTAGAGATGGGGACCACTGGAGGGTGTCCCGTGGCCTGTCTATATGAGAGCTAATGTGAGAGAAACCTGAAGGAAGTGAAAAAGAACATGCACTTCTCTGGGAAAAGAACATTCCAGGCAGAGAAAATAGGTGCAGATGGCCTGAGGCCAGGGAGCATTAAAGGAAGGTCCAGGATTACAGCTGAGTGAGGGAACAGTACCTCAGGAGGAGGGGTGGAGATGAGGCAGACCTTGTTAGTGAGCGGCCAGCCCTGACTCCCTGACTCACTGGATTACAAATAAATATAATTTCTGAGAGACAGCAAGAGAATGAGATAACATCGGGGATGGGTTTTTTCGTTCATATCTAGGAATTCAGGAAAAAGTAGAAAAAAATAGAAAGTGAACTAAAGATCCGTGTTATTAGTAATTCTCCTGATAACTCTTGGGCTGACATTCTTTCTCCTGTAGTGCACTGTCCCTCCCTCAGCCACTGCGAGACAGCGCGTCTGCCCGGGTCCGCATCAGCCTCTAGCTCCCCTTTGAAAAAGAGAAGAACCTATTGAATGGATAAGAAGCCACCCAGTCCTAGTAAATGGAAGCACAAAACAATGACAGTGAGCTTTCCTAGATGTTTATTCCCTTCAAGATTGAATTTTTGAAATGGGAAAAGGCCTCGAAGTGACCTAGCCATCTGGCATGGCACTAAACCACTCCAAGACTCGATGAAGTTGCTTTGTCTGAAAGACACAGATACACACACACACACACACACACACACACACACAATATTTTCTCACAAAATACAAACCTTAGATACTACAAAGAGAATTAGTATATATACATATATATCCTATTTGTCTTATGTGCATATATATATATATATATAATAACCTAGGAGCTTAGAAATTAAATTGAAAATTTCTGATATAATCTGATTTCCCCCTCTACTAGTTTACTTGGCTTGGATATGTGGTGTTCCCAGAGAGCTGCATATGCGTGGACAATACAGATGTTGTGGGTTATTTGTGGATTACCGTGCTGTTGGGAGGTGATGCTTGGTGGGGAGGGGCAGATTGCTGAGGGTGTGTCCGGGAAGGATATATTGTTGCCTGGCTTCTCCCCTGCCCTGATCCCTCTTCTTGCCATGCCTGGAGCAGCTGTTCTCTGCCAGATTCTTCAGCCATGCTGCCCTTGCCAGCCAACCGTGGACAAACTGAGACCTTTGAACTATAAGCTAAACAAAACAAAACAAAAACCTTTCCTCCCTTACATAGTGGATGCCTGGCATTGTGTATCAGCAACGAGAAAGCCAGACACTGGGCAGCCCTAATCAGACCCCATATGCTGGGTGGGTCAGCCAGAAGAAATTATTTTCTCACAGTTACAAAGACAAGCGGCCCAGGATCAAGGTGACCTTTTGGGATTGGTTTCTACTGGAGGTTCTCTCGTTGTCTCGTAGATGATCGCCTGTCTCCGTGTCCTTCCGTGGCCTCCCTGTGGTACCCGTCTTCTTGTTGCTCCTATTATGAGCAACCTGGCAATGACATGTTCTCATTTAATCTTAACTATTACATATCCTCCTAGGTGTCCCACTTCCAAATACAACACAGTAAGAGTTGCGGTTTAAATTTGTGAATTTTGAGAAAAGCACAATACAGTTGTTAACAGCTCTTAGGCTAAATATATATATATATATATATATATATATATATATATATATATATATATATATGACAAGTTTATTTCTGACCATAGAAATGCTATTTCCTCTGATATGAGCAGAGAGTAATTATGAAATAAATGATATATTTATAATTTATAAAAATGACTGCAAGTCATTTTTTTTGAGACAGGGTATCACTCTGTAGTCCAGGCTGCTCCTGAACTCACTATGGAGCCCAGGCTGGCACTGGACTCAGGACAATCCTCCTGCCTCAGCCTCCTAAGTAGTAGAATTATAAGCTTGCACCCCCATGCCCGGCTTATGTGGTGCTACAGAATCCAACCCACGTACTTAGCACTTGACTTAACTCTTGTGAGGCAAGCGCTTTAACTGCTGAGCCATTCCTCCTCTGTCGCATCTGGTATTTGCTTTTATCCTCTGTACAAGTTTAATGCATTCACCTGTTACTGTGTCATTGATGCTGACAAACATGCGACTCGTGAGGAAAAGAACTTCATGCTCACTGCACAGCAAACAGCATAGATGTGCTTGCCCAGTTTCCCTGTGTCCCCTCTTTGTCCCGGTGGGAGTTATTACGTCATTCTTCAGTTTTGCTCTCTGTAAAAATAACTGAGAAAAGGGGCCTGGATAATGCACAATCGGGGTCTTACACTCTTGGCGTATTCATTGCATTGGTTTGAATGGTGACACCTGCAAACACATGCCACCACTCCACTCGAATCCCTAAAAGTTTTCCTTATTTGGAAAAAGGGTCTTTGGAAAGCGTCTTGAGGAAACAGTTCATAGCAGCATGGAAACTCAGGCTATTAGGCTATTTCTGGTGAAAGCTCAAGAGGAAATTCAGAAAATGCTGCTGGAAACTGGAGGACATGTGATTCTCGGTGTATAAGGAGAGAAGATTTGATCTAATGTTGTCCTATAGCTGTGCAAAGCACACCACTTTTTAAACAATGACCTAAATATTTACAAGAGCAGATTTCCAAACCAAATGTTGAAAGTATAAAACGTGTGTGTGTGTGTGTGTGTGATATGTTACTAGGGATCAAGCCTCAGGCTTGCACACTGAGATGTAGTCTGCTTTTAAAATATGAAAGGAAAGAAGTAACTTGAAGAAGAATCTAGTAAATCAAGTGACGCAGCTCTCATCAGCCATGATGATATGAAAAATGCTCAGCCTATGCAGATTAAAAAAATAGTGAGTTCTTGTGCTCTCCTTGTATTTATGGGTTAAAATCCTCACAGCAGTAGTATTTGGAGGTGAAGCATTTGGGAGTAATTAAGTCATGAGGGTTAAATCCTCAAGGCAGGAATTAGCGCCCTTCTAACAAGAGGTTGAGAGCTAACCAGCTCTCCTTGTGTCCGTCAGAGCTGTTCGATGTTCTTGGGCCAAAATGCCAGAGTCTAAGGCAGATTCCGTCAGTGGTCCTGTTAACAGAAGCTGCTGTCATCTGGGAGCTGCTCATGCCCAGAGGATTTGGACTGTATCTGCTCGCTCTCTCTCTCTCTCTCTCTCTCTCTCTCTCTCTCTCTTCTCTTCTCTTCTCTTCTCTTCCTTTTACATTCAGTAACTTCCACCTTTCTGCTATTCTTCTTGAGATCTGAAAAATCTCTGCTGAGTCTGGGTCTGGCTCTGTTTGTGCTTATACTTACTCTTGACGGAGGCTATATCCTCTTAACCATCTCAGTATAGGCAAAGAATAGAGATAAGATTATCTAGGGAAGAGTTATAGAAAGTTCTTTTATCTGGTGCCATGAATCCCCAAGACAATCCCTAGAGACATACAAGGTTTTTAAGAATAATGACTCACCAAAAACACTACTATGAAGAGGTCAGAGAGACTAAGGGCAGTGGAACTGCTGTGGACCCACAGTCTTCTAGTGTTCCCAGGAGCCCAGAGAACAGGGCCAGGGACAACAGAGAATTATTCCTGGGCCTTGAAATCCAGGGGAATTTTTCCTCCAGGTAATTGGAATGTGACAGTCCTTCATTTCTCTTACTTTCTGCTCTTCAGAGTGTAATTGTGTCATGCCATGCCTGCTCCCTCGGTATATTTTAGAAGCAGTTAACTTGTTTTGTAGCCTATGAAGCATACAAAGAGTGCATCCCCCCACCCCCACCCCTCCACCCCCACCCCAGGACAGATCGCCTGAATCTCACTCACATCTGCTCTGAGTGACGAATTTGAGGCTTCTGGCTTGATATGATAATATTTTGATGATAATTGGGCTGAGATTTTTGGAGAAGTTAAGGTAATATGTTTTGAACTTAGAGTGATGTAATATTTGGAACACCGAACAACAAAGTCCAGTGGGCTTAACGGTTCTTCCTAAAAAGATATATTTGTGTCTTAATCACTAGAACATATAAAAAGTAATTAACTTAAGGCTGCTGAGATAAGAACATTCTGAATTACCAGAGGGGAGCTTAAATTCAGTAACTGTCCCTTAAAAGGAAAGCAAAGGGCTGGAGAGGAATGGCTCAGCAGTTAAAATGCTTGGCTAGCAAGTGTTATGTAAAGTGCTAAGTACCCAAGTTCAAGTCCCCAAGCACCTCATAAGCTGGGCACAGTGGCACATGACTTTAATCCTAGCACTCAGGAGGCTGAGACAGGAGGATTGCAGTGAGTCCAAGGCCAGCCTGGGCTCCCTAGTGAGTTCAGGACCAGCCTGGGCTACAGAGCGAGACCCTATCTCCAAAAAAAAAGCAAAAGGAGATTACACAGTACAGAGAAATAAGTAATGTAAGTAATGCAACCCATCACGAAACAAAGTTTTAAGTAAGGCACGCAGCACACACTAGTTAAGGAATGTTGATGGTCCTTAGAGGCTAGAAGAAGCAGGAAGTGGATTTTCTCCAAGATGCTTAGAGGGAGTACACTTCTGAAACCTTAATTCCAGATCTCTGATATAAAAGTCTGTGAGAGGATGAATTCCTATGGTTTTAAGATAAATCCCCCACTGCACACCCTCGGGCTGACACTCGGTTCTTTCTTTCTTCATTTTTCTCCTCTCCTCAGTGCGCTGCCCATTTTTCTCTTAATGGCCCTGTTTCCTTATCACTAATGCCCTATAAGTTGTATCTTTACCTCGGTTTATCAAGAACATTTTTAAACAAACAATGCCTTTCTAAAATGTAAGTGTAAAATATCTTCCCCTTAAATAGTAGTCAATTGTCATCAGTATAGTATTGTTTAAAAGAACATTAGGAGATTCCAAGCCATGACGGCACGCACGTGAGCAAGGATCAGGGGCGCCGGGGAGTAAATAAGGAACGAAGCGCGGGAACAGGCCCAGGCACGGAGATCTGGGAATCCGCACTAAGCCAGACCCAGGGAGGCCGTGTGTCAGGAACCGAGAAAGTGGGCTCGTTTAGCCACACGTCAAGGCTGCGTAGTAGGAGAGTTTTCTTACTGAATATGGAATAATTATGAGTGTATTTGAAAAAAAAAACTGTGATCATTGATTTCAGCAATTTTTTGTTAAATGAAGCATAATGAAATTATCGCGGAATAATTTTTAAAAATTATAAACAGTAAATGGTTAATGGAGTGTAAATTACCACTGTGTACTTAGAATGTAGAGTGCTTCTGGGGTTTGCCCAAGTCTGAGTTCTGTAATTTGGTGCTCTTTGGTGGACTAAAATTTTCTTCAAGGTGGGGAAATATTTTCCAACTTCTTTCTCTTGCTAAATTTCCAATGTTTGAGAATCCATTGAGGATTTATTTGGATAAGGAAGGATGAGCTTGCTCTTAACAAACAGGAAATGGATGTATTTTTTCTCATGGCACCAGGTAACTACATGATATTCAACCAACATCAGGAATTGACTGGAAAATCTAAAACAAACAAAAACAAAAAACAGGGCTGGAGGAATGGCTCAGCAGTTAAAGCGCTTGCTTAGCAAGCACTAAGTACCCTAGTTTGATTCCCCAGCACCACATAAGCTTTGTGTGGTGGTGCACGCCTGTAATCCCAGTGCTAGGGAGGCTGAGGCAGGATTGCTGTGAGTCTAAGGCCAGCCTAGGCTCCAAAGTGAGCTCAGGATCAGCCTGGACCACAGAGTGAGACCCTGTCTCAAAAAGGAAAAAAAAAAAAAAAAACCTTTATTTGTACTCTCAATAAAACACAAAGAAATAATTATCTTTTTAATGTAAGCGTTTACTATATTCTAATATTGATATTTTAAAGCAATGAGACATTCAACTTGCAGATCGTGCTACAAAATGCAGTGTTCGTATTCAAATCTGCATTTATTCTTGAGAGTATCATATCTAAAAGGGGTGAGGTACTAATTTAACATTTAAAAAATAAAAGACACTTTTTAATAAATTATTTTCAAAATAAATGGAATTATTTTTAAAATGAGCCTATGATTTATTGAAGAGAATAGCAACACAAGTCATTTATATATTAAAAATCCAATTCATTTTTTTTTATTTTGAGTGAACTATAAGGCTGTAGACTTAAGTCTCTATTTTCAAATATTAGTATGAGAACTTGAGAGGTAATAAATTTGCCAAGAAACAGAAGAATAGCTACTAAATCTCAGGCTCTCTTAGTCTCAATTCTATGTTCATTTATGTTATTTAACTGTGTATGTTCTGCAACTTGGAGAAGGGAATGTATCTTGTAATTCTCTTTCTGCTATGTTGTGTGCACTGAATAAATGTTTCTGGGATAAACAAAACAAGCAGAAAATAAAATTTCATAAATGTAGTACTCATATAAATTCATCTGTTCTGTATTATGAATGGTTGTAAATAAAGCAAAGAAAGCCATAGAATCACAGGGAAGATTATGTCATCAGACAGGTAAGATATATTACAAATATAAATTTTCATGGAATTAAAATGTTATTTAAAATATTGAAATGAAAGACATTTATTACCATCAATCTTTTACATGTATAGGCATAAATTTAGAGAGTCAGTTTTTAGCTGTATCCCCTCCCAATAGGCCAGATTTTCCCCATTATAAATTATAGTTTTATGAGTGTGCTAATAAGACTAAACCAGCAAGTGAACTTGAAGTCAAGATAGTCCTGCTAGTCTAGGATAAAAGAAGTAATTTGCCTTTTTTGTTGTTTATTTGTACTCTGATTTCTATTTGTCATGCAAATATTGTAATACACTAATTGGAAATCAGAGAGCAGCAAATTATACTAACAGTTGCACATCATGCTTTTTTAATATTTTGTAAATATTTTACATTTTTATTTTGAATATTATCTTATATTTAGTTTTTATTAAAATGCTTCAGAAAATGAAATAAAAATACCATTTTTTGTAATTTTTGCTTAACTATATAACTTCATAATGGATATTAAGATGGCAACAAACCAGGTTGAGGTCAAGAGTGAAAGAATATTCATGTTTAATTATGAAAGTAGAAGAAACTAATTAATCCTCCAGGAGACACCTTCTAGTTTTAGTGAGATTTACCAGAACACTGTATGTTGGCTACTGTCAACAAATGTGTAGTAAGGTCTCCTTTGCTAAATTCTTTGACTTGCCTGTGATATTGTTATACTCAAGGACACTCACAAGAGAACAAAGAGAAAAGATTTGCATCCTAGGTAATAATATGCTCCTGATAGAGCAGGGCTCAAGTCTGCTTGAAACTTACTGCATCTAATATAAAACTAGAAATATTTATAGCAGTAAATCATTCCCATAATATTCTCTTTTATACCACTGTGTGTGCTGAGTATGATGTTCCTTGGGCCTAGAATTAGCTTTGTCTTCTGATGCCGTGAATTCCAGCCCATTCTTAAGCTCCACGTGGGTTGCCACTTTCTTTGTGAAGCCTTCAAACTTAAATTTGTTCTTGTTCCAACTTTTAACTCAGGGGTCAATTTATGTCTCTGTGTTTTTATGCATCACATTAAGATACGATTTTTAATTTGTTGGTTTTGAGTCCAATCAGCAGAATAGAAGTTTGAAGAAAGTAGACACATTGTCCCTTTTATTCATTTGCTATATCCTCAGGGTCTAAAAAAAAATTCCTTGCACAAAAGAACTGGATAAATATTTACTGAATGATCCACATTTTAGTATGTGTAGACACGTGTGTACAGTTGGGAGGCAGGAAACAAGAACTAAATATAGTTCTTAATCTTCAAATAATCCAGCTAGATAGGGAAGACAAGCAATATTATAAGCATTAAAACTGAAAAGAAGAAATAAATGCTGAGTTAAGCATAATATATAAAAGTATTAAATTTAAATAGGCTGATGAGATATTATATGCTAAGTGTGCAATTTTATAGAAATTGAATCGTAAACATATATTTTTAGAGAAATAAGTTTGTGACTGGGACAGTCCAGATTTATCAATGTAGCAAGGTCTGGAGGAAGGCGTCAAATAACAGGAAAGAAGAGATTTTGAGTTAATGAAATGGAAGAATGGTGATGAAAGAAGTGTTTTATGAGGAAAATAACCAGATCATTATGAATTAAAATTCTGAACAACATGGTTGGAAAAGTTGAGCCAAACTGAGACTGGGAACTCAGCCACCAATCAATCATGTGCCGTTGATCAAGATGGACGCTTAACCTTCATGAATTTCACTTTTCTTATTTTCAAGTTGGTAATAATAGCATTTGCTGTTGCCCAAGGTTCTAGTGAGTGTCAAGTGAACAAGGATGATTCTGATATTGGCAAGAAGATATAAGTATAAAGAAACAATGGGACATTTTGTGCCAACACATTACAGTTTAAAGGGAAAAACTAAGTAGGAATATATTCTAATTAAGTGATCTCACACTCAAGGAATAATAGGACTCTGATTGATCTTTTCTATCTTCCATTTTTTAAAAATCTTCCAGATCATCATAGAGGAATTAAAAGTGTATATACATATGTGATATAAGTAGACTGTTGGTGATAAGCTCTAGTTTCCATATTTGCAAACCGCCAGTGATAAACATAAATGAAAATGCATGCTACTCATTTGTGCTGCATGATGATATTCTGGTCAACAATGGGCCACACATATGATGGAGAACATAATATTTTATCACCCAGGATTGTAATAGCCACCTAATCAGTGTCTTTCTGTGCTATATGCACAAGCACAACATTGCCTAGTAATATTTTTCTCAAAACAGCCCTGTCATTTAGTGCAGCATGACTATATATTTGCATACATGCATAGTATATTAAAATTTAACTGCTAAGTGAATTCCATGATACCATGCTATTACATGATCTACCAAAGTCTAATTAATGAGAGGAAAATGCACTCACTCTTTCCAGTATTAGTTATGTTTAAAATGGGAATAATTCGGCATCATTTTTCCCTTTTTATTAATATGTATAAGTGCAAAATTTAAGGTTTACAATGAAGTTGAGCATTTTGTGCACATATGTATCTTGTCAAGGTGGAAAGGACTTTCCCACTCTCCTTTGTACCTCCCCCTACCCAGCTCTCCCTCCTTCTCCTGTCCTACCCCCCTGGTTCACTTTGTTTTTCTTTTTAAGTTCCATGAGATAGTTGTGATCTGGGACTCTCACATCAGAGGGACCATTCGATGTTTCACTTTCTGCTTCTGGCTTACTTCACTAAGCATGATGTTCTCAAGCTTCTTCCACTTGCCTGCAAAAGCCTCCACACTGTTGGACTTTATAGATGCATAGTATTCCATCGTGTACAAATACCAGTTTGTGTATCCACTGGTCTGTTGACAGGTATTTTGGTGACTTCCTTATTTTAGCTATTGTTGATTGTGTTGCTATGAACATGGGTATATATGTATCTCTGTTATGTGTTATTTTGACCTTTTTTGGAAATATTCCGAGGAGGGCTGTCGCTGGATCGAAAGGAATATTTATTTCCATTCTTTTGATCATCTTTTCCAATATTTTACTGGTATATTTGACACCTAGTAAGTGTTGAAATGGTACTAATTGACTTGTGCATACTGGGGCGAAAATATAATGTTGATTGGAAATCACAATATTCCACACTCCAATTATGACTTTCTGCTTACTTTACTCTTTTTTTCTTTGGAAGTTTTTTTCCCTCAAAAACAGAAAAGAATAATGGACCCTTTGAAAAAAATATATTAGAGTTTGTTTGCAAATGTTGAGCTGTTTAGCTTTTCTTCAGAATATTTCAAAATTATTATTTGTACTTGTCTGCCTGGCACCACTTAGTTCTGAGAAATAATGAAAAGAGCTTTCTGGAGTGAGCAAAGCCCTGGCAGAGTGAGTTTTGGCACTTAGGCACGTGGTCTACTTGTAAGCCCTCGAAGCTTCACCGGGAACGTTGTTTTTCCTTTGGAGCACGCTTCAGATTCTGCCTTCAGAAGCTTGAATGCACAATGAACAACAAGCCATTTGTTTTCAGCTTTCCAGTGTCTGGAACGATAGACTTATGAAGTACTAAGTGCTTCCAATGATGCCCAGAATGTGGGCCATTCCTTTGTGTAAACACGTATAAATGGAACTTTGATGTCAATTCTAAAGACTCCAGTCTGTCTTCAGAGTCTCTGTGAAGATGCATGCTGGTCCTAAACAACATGAAGCACAGGAAACATTCATATCCACAAAACCTTCCTCTCTTGGATGAAGTGTATTAATGCTATCATTGTCAGGGAGGAAACAATCATCCTTACTTTTCCCATTTTCGTTTTCATCAGAAACAAATTTTTTTAAAAGAGTCTATCAAAGTCTTGGTCTTTGTTCTGATTTTGCAAATGACTGTTTCTTGGTCATTCAGAAAGATCCATCAAAAAGCAGGACTACTCCTGATAGTTCCAACTGGAGTAAAAAAAATATGATAACTTTCTCTATATTTTTATTCTCCAAAATGATCTTTCTGAAAGGAAATACGATTTTTAAGGAGCTATGATTTTCTACATCCCTTGATATAGTCAACACTATATTATCAGCATATATTTCACACAGAGACCAAGTCAATTACCTGCCAAGCCATTCAGAAAAAAAGCACAAGGTCCCTATCAGGCACTGAGGGCAGGTGGCTTGCAGTTTTACTGTATTGGGAAGGAAAGATAGAACTTAAATCACTCTGGAATTCTTAGAGGTAGTGCCATAGTTTAAGAGCTCAGAAATTTTAGTCAGCCAGTTTTGTGTTCAAGTTCTACCCTCAACTTTAACATTCTCCAGACGAGAGACATTTATCCACTAGAAACTCAGAAGTTACTGTAAAACAAAGATCATATTGGCAACCATCTCCTAAGGTTTCTATGGGTTAGATGAGATATGAACCATGCATGTGAAGGATTTAACACAGTTCTTGAGTACATAGATACAGTTGCTGTTATTTCTATTTGAACATGAATAAGGAGAATAATTATCAAGTCAGAAAAAGTTTTTTAAGTGACTTTTAACAATTACATTGCACATTTATATTCACAAATGATAAGTAAACGTTATGTTTTTATTTTTTCATAGGTATTTTAAATTGTTTGGCATACAATGTTGGTCTCAAAGAAGCAAAAATATTCTCTGGTCCTTCAAGTGAACAGTTTGGCTACTCAGTACAACAGTTTATTAATCCAAAAGGCAACTGGTAAGAACATTCTCTTCTTTATGATTTCAATGAAAATACCACATAATCTAACATTCACTCTCTTTGGCTCCTCATAGGTGTGTAAGTGTGTATTCATGAGTAGCCCTCAAATATTTGTAAAGGAAAGATCTTTCTTTGAAAACTGACAATCACAGATTGATAGTTAATGGCATGGTATGATGAGCTGTTTAAAAAATGGACAAAGAAATTTCCCTAAATATTTTAAACAAAATTCACAATATCAGTTTTAACCATTAAACAAATGAATGATAGGTTTTTTTTCCTTTTGTAAACTGATATTCATTGAGTTTTAAAAATAATCACCTAGTTAAAACTACAGTCAATATTAGATGATAAAATTGCCCTTTAAATCGTCCCCTTCAGCAAATCTTTTCCACTTGCTTCATTCTAAGTGAACCTTCCCCATGCCCTGCGGTAAGGGGCTCCTGTGCACAGCTTACAGAGGTGCCTTTTCTCTAGTGTGCTTCTCTAGGGTGTTTTAACTTTAGTATTGACAGTTTTTAAGCTGAATACAGGCTACATTTATAATAAACCACAGGTCTATAGGTCTTCTCTTTCTTTCTGACCACTTTCAGGGAGAGAGGGGGTAAATATATATATATATATAAACTGGTTCAATTTTTCCATAAGTGTAATGCAAATAAACTCAGGCAAGTTGGATGACTCTGAAAGTTGTGTTTAGGAAAACTTTTTCTGCACATTGTCTCCCTGTTTTGGGAGAAGACTCCAAATTATCCCTGCTCACCCTGGAACACTGACTTCCAATCTCCACCGTCTGCAGTGCTTTCTAATGGCTATGTGGGCTGTTTGGGCTTTTCAGATAAAAGCCATATGTGTAACCATTCCTGAGGAAATTTGTTCGATGCTCCAAACAGTTGAAATCAAAGAAATATTTTAAATCTAAGCTGTTTGCACACTGGAGTATGCTTGTCTGTATGACGAGGAGACACAGGAAAGTAGCAGGAGAAGAAGCCGCATGTCTCAGAGGCACCTGGGAAGAGAGGAATCATGGGATTTGAATGATCCGTGAGTTGGATCCGTGGTAGATGAGTGTTTACTAGTGTGAGGAAACTTCATTGGAGAGGGAAGGGTTAAAAACACTACGTTTGAAAATCTTTGGGGTTTTTGTTGTTTGTTTGTTTTGGGAAGCAGGAGCTCACTCTGTAGTCCAAGCTGGCCCTCACCACAGGCTTGGAGCTATAACAATCAGAAATATACCCTTTGGTATGTGAGCGAGAGCTGTTTCTCTATCCTTTATCAGATTTTATTCCACTTTCTTTCCAACCGGTGTGACTTATTCCATGGATTAAAACCTTCAGTGGCTCTTATACTTCATTCATAAAAATTAAAAGACCCTTCATGACTGGACATCAGCCTGCATTGCCTACCACCTGCTGCCTCTGCTGCTGTGTCCTGTGCCTTCCGTCCCCCACTGGAGCAAGCCTTATGCACTGCTACTTCAGAGCTTCAGCCTCTCCTCTGTCCTGTGTGGCTCAGTCCGCCTTCTCTGAGACCCCTCCTGAGCTGCTGGTTGTCACCTTCCAGTGTCCGCCCCGGCACTTGCTCCTCGCAGGCCTCTCAGAGTGCTCGTGTCTCTACAGCACTTCGCCGTACTTCTTGGTCACCCTCTTAGTCTTACATGAAGATTTATTTTCTATCTAACAGTTCCTACTATTTTAAATGATTTTTATTTGTATTTCATTCTGTGTTTCCTGCCCTTGTCTTTGGGTACAGGGACATTTTTTTATTTGCTGGTGTGTCCTTAGCACGCAGAGGAATACCACCTGACTCTAAATAGATTGATGATTATTCATTGAGTAATTGAATGAAAGTCCTACTTCCAAGTAACTGGCCAAAGGTACTCTACAAAGTGACAAAGATAGTTGATTGAATTAAGAAGTCTAAGCAGAGCAAGACCTTCAAAATAAACTCCAGTGATATACTTCATTTTTTCTTTTTGAGATAGTTCTGACTGCTACAGGTGGCTCTGTAGTCCAGGCTGGTCCTGAACTGTGTAGCCCAGGCTGGCCTTGAACACACAGCAATCCTCCTGCTTCAGCCTCCCTAGTGCTGGAATTACAGATATGCATCACTGTGGCCAGCTATTATGTAGTACTGGGGAATCAAACTCGGGACCCTGAGCTTGCAAAGCAAGCACTCTGTTTGCTGTGCTATTCCTACAGCCCTTCACTGATATATCTCATAAATATGGCCTGGCTGAGGAAAACCCAGCGTGCAGCCTGAGGTTACTTTTGATATCATCTATCTGTCCTACTCTTGCCTGGGACATGGTAAATCTGGGGGGAAAAACTACCATGTCCAGTAGACTTTATTAGAGATAATAAACCTATCCTGACCATAGAGTAACTCAGTCAATGGCCAAATTACAAATTTGAAGTTAAGTATGACCAAAAAAATAGTTCAAAAACTGAATAGGGACTGGGACCTGTCAAGTAGCGTACTGGGGAAGTGAGGTGGAGCCATTTTTCCTTGCTTTCTCTGGGCTTCTCCATTAGCATCCAAGACATTGTTAAAAGGCAAATCCGGTAGCAGCTTACTGTGAGCCTGGTATGAACAGGGTGATGTCAACACCAAGGACACCAGGCATATTTAAATCTTGCATTGGTCTTGTCAGAGTATTCCTGACAGATGTGTGAACACAGGACAGCGACTGTTGGCAGAGAGGCTCCTCTATTACTAGCAGGGGGAGTAGTTTGAATTCTGCTATGGACCTTTTCCAGGAATGCGAGATAGTAAGCTGAGGTTGAAGAGCATATACAGGGGCCAGCTGGTAAGAGCTTCCTCAGCACACAGCAAGGGACAGGAGACCACCCATCTGTCCCGAGGGGCTGACATACTTGGAAGTGAGATGCTGAAAGGAAAAAAAAAAAAAATGGAGATGAGCCTGCATGATTCCCTTCAGTGAAAGAGAAAAGGCCCAGCCACGGGATAATCTTCTGACTCTCGGGACTGGACACTGTGTGAAGTACGGAAAGTCCTAGACTTTAAGGAGTGTGGTGTTGTCAACGGACAGGATTTCTCTACGGAGCAGGCAACCGTAAACACGAAAGAAGGCATGACTCAGTGTCAGCTTCCCATAATTAATGGTGACTGTGCTCTGTTCATGTCCCTAGCTATATTAACTAAATATTAAGTATTCATTTCCTCTTTCCAAGGCCTGGGATATATTAGAGGGAAACGATATCCTCATGACCTGCATTGTTAGCCCAGCCTGCCAATGTGCCTTTCCACAGTAGGCAGGGCTGTGGCCAGGATCCAGGGAAGCGAGTGATTCCATGCTGGTGGTAAAGTGGGCCACAGCTAGGACAGACAGTCTTCGCAAATCCCAAGAACCCGAAACGAGGAACCCAGAATTGCCTGTTTGTTTTGACAATTGGCATTTTGCCCTTCCCCACTCCTACTTTATGACAGTTGCATGGACTTTATGGAAGTAGCAGATGTGGAAAGAACTATTTAAACATTAACTTTCCTTCTGATGCTAATCAAGTTAACTTTGAGAGCAGAAATAATACCACCCTGGGCTCTCTGAGTAAACTCTGAGTCTTTTTCCCGTGAATGTATACATATATCCCACTCACAAGCACGAATGGGAGCACGCACACACACGTATGCACACACACACACACATGCTCACACAGATCCTCTTCTGCTGCCTGCTTGGAAGCTGAGATTTTGCTGCCTTTTTCTTCTGTTTATTTTGACTTTCTTTACAATATGTCTCTCTGAGCTCTGATTCCAACTCTTAGCCCAATTTTTTTTCCTTCCGATAACTCGCTCAAGGATCTATTATGAACTTTCTGAAAACACTATTATTTCTAACCTACAACGTTAGCTGCTTCATGGGTATTCTTCCTGAGAATTCAGAGGCCTATTTTACATGACGATCTACTAAAATAGCCTTCTTACTTCTACTAGTTTTACTTATTAGATTTTTATTACACTGTGAATTTCTACTTCAACAATTAGATGTAATATATCTTTGTTGATTCCGGGGCCTTTTTAATGGTCTCAGGTGAGATGGATAATTTTAAAAGCACAATGAGCGTTCACGCAGAGTCCCTGGTGCAGTCTTATGACTTCAGGGAAGGCTGTGCTGTGCTGTCAGAGTAAGCACAGGAGGACCATCCTGCCCTGAGCCCTGACTTCACATACAGGATGTTCAAAGTATGATGCAATCTTTATCACAAATAATCTACAAAGGATAAAGATATGTTTAAAATCATTTCCTGGAGCTTGAGGTGAAACGCAGTGTTTCTGTCTGTGTAATCTGAAAGCCTGTCTCAAAAACAATCCGGGCTCATTCTATGACTCAGAAGCCATTAGAAACTTGCAAACACTTGTGTGACGATGAGCACTGCCTGAAAAGTAGGGGTATTTCCAGCTGAAGAAATGCATTTCCTGTCTGGCAAGAAATGATGTATCCTAGATTCTTAAAAGGAGAAATACAGTGAATGTGTGCCATCATAATATGAAAAATCCATCTATATATATGCCTATATCATAGCTTAAACTTTTTAATTGAGAAAATAATTTAATAAAGATGTTTGTGTACTGTGAACGCAGTAGATTATTTTCCAAATATTTGACTAAAAGAAAAATTTAAATAAAATGTAATGAACAAGTGTTCAATTCTATAGTAAACATCAGACATTATATCATTTGGAATTTTGGTAATAGCAATAACTGATATTTATCAAATACTCTTTCATTGCCAAATTGATAATACTCATAAAGATTCTAGGAACATTGTAAAATTATTACACCTTGTATAAATGAGATAGTTGAGGCTTACAGAGGTTATGTTGTTTGTCTGAGACTACATAACTTTTAAGTAAAAAAAATGGTAAATTGATGTGATCAAAATATAAGATGTTCTAAACGAGCCTATTTTTGATAAATATCCTAGGAAGGGAGCCAGCAGGACATAACGAACATTTACAAATAATATCTAGGTTCTATTTTAAAATCAACTTTATAAAGTAAGATAAATTTCAGAATTTTGAATTAGAATTTCTGTTACACAATTTGCCTCACAATTCTTCTTCCATAGACTATACCCTTAAATATGACCTGAACAAAGATCGTTACCGTCCACCCTTGTTTCTTCTCGCAAACAGGGATTTCCCGCCTAAGTCAGAATCCAGAGCGGAAGTATTTTTCTCTCAGCTTTCCTTCCCTTTGCTGGGGTGACTATGGGAAAGTCTCACAACCTCTATGGAGAAAAAAAAATGTTTTCCTCACCATACAGGAAAGTTCATGAGTACGTTCTGAGGGAATAAAAGTAAAACTCTTCAAAGTAAGAACCACCACACTTCTGTGAACTGTTTTTATTAGTCCTTTGGGGAAAAAACATAGAAAGAAAATTAGTTGTCTAGAAGTTCCTCTGCACCTCTCCGCTGTTCCTACAACCATTTCTCATCCGTCATGGAGTAGTGTTCATGAAGACTGAGCAGCTCCTGTCCATTTCTTCTGCTTGGCTGAGGGTACTACTCTAATCTCCTTCCCAAAGCCACCCTGTCTTTGTCTTTTGTTGTGGCCTTTAAGTATTAGCCAATATTATTACCATATGTCTTCCCAAAGATAAAATTCTCTTGCCATCAGATTGTCCTGACCATTGCACTTAAATGCTTATATTTACTTCATTTATTTACAAGTGTGCTTTCATTTTAAATCCACAACATATACACTTCCTTTATACATTAGATTTTCACTATTTTTACTAACAGCTCAGTCCAATTCTTTATTCTATTTGGCACTGGACATCTGACTAGAATATATTCTTGTATTTTTTCAAGTTTGAAGAACATACTGTTAATTTTTTTAATAAACAATTACTGTGCTACTGTGATGTAGGTAAACCTTCACTTCACACGATTCATATAGGCATGTCTCTTATCAGCAATGATGTCACACTTACCTGGCGGTAGATGCAAGACAAATAGGACTCAAGGACCTTTTAGGACCCTGACCCCAGAGACCCCTACATGATGAGTCACCACGTTTTATCCCACTAAACATTTATCACACCGTACTTCCTGATTACTTTTTACTGAGTTAAAATCATATTTATGACTCATTTTTAACGGATTTGGGCTATTAACCATGAAGTATCTGCAGGAGGAAGGGCACATCAGGTAGCCTTGCTCTGACTTGCCTTTTGCTTTCTTCATTTTGAATCAAATTTAGCAGATCCCCCTACAAAGTCATGAGCACACATGCACACCTAGTGTCTATGACCAGCCCTTGGGAGAGATTGGCCGCCTACGAATCCCTGGAACATGTGTCTGTGGAAATCCTTCATGACTTGATGGCTCCAAACCAGTTACTTCATAATTTTAGTTTGGCTCAACGAAATGTCAGAATGGCTGGTTCTGGGACCTGGGATGATGTTTATTTGCAAGGGTGTAAAGATCTTATACACTCACTTTTCAAAATCTGAATTGTCTGAAACATTTCCATCCAAGTGCATCAGAAAATGGATCTGAGTAATGCTAGAGGGTACAGGTGTGAAAGCTACTTTTTAATCTGTTCAAGGCCCCTATCATGGGGAAAGGAGTCCTTCTCTAGAAGAATCCTGAGGGAACCTAATATGATAGAAAGAATCAGCAATTTGAAACAAAAGGGCACAGGTGCAGAACGGGGTGCAGAAATTCCCATTTTGACACTTAACAGTCAATTTCTTTACATGAAAACACAAACAGCAGTAGCACTTCATCTCACAGAACATTTATAAGAATCAAAAGAAATAGTGCACATAAAAAGTGATTCATAAACTGGGTGCTTCATAAATGAAGCTTGCAATGCTGTTGATGTTCCATTTTTTATTACTAAGAAAACAACCATCTGTCAAAGCACATACCTGGAAGGTACTGGCTCATGAACTTTGAATTCTGGAATGCGGTGGTCTTAAAACCACATCCTTGTCCCCAGGACAGACCCAAGACTAAGTCTGTATCATCACAATGCTTTCCAGTGAATAGTCCATCTTTTAGATTTAATTTCAGGAAAACTGTACATTGGATGACAGAAGTAACAGAATTTTTTTTTTTTTCATTGACTCTTTTACTTCCAAAGCACAATCTAATTTCTGGGGGTTTTATGAGGCAGCAAGAGACTACAGAGGTCTTTACAACTATGTTTGTGGAGTCCACCTTGTGACAGTAAGTGACCTTGAACGTTTGGCCACCCCACCATTCAAGGAAGTTGTCTGACAGTCAGAGGAGTTTGGGACAACATGATGAAATTTAAACACTAACACTGCTTTTCAACATACGCCCAAGAATTTACATACTAAATTCGTAACAGCAGTGTTTCCCAGCTATGACCTAACAGACAAACTCTCATGACTTGTTTTCTCCTTTTTTGAAGAGACACAGTGATCTTGGGTAAATTCTAACCATCCTAAATTCCTTTTGCTTTTACTAGCAAAACCGAAAGTGACCATTTAGATAGAACTCCCTAGATCAGGGCAGGGGATGTAGCTCAATGATAGACCAGTTGCCTAGCTTGCATGAGACTTTGAGTTTGATATCTCACATTACAAAAAGACAAAGACAGAGAGAAGACAGAAAGAAAAAAATGAATGAAAGAAAGAGAGAGAGAGAGAAAGAGAGAGAGAAAGGAAAGAAAGAAGAAATCTATAATGTATCAATCACCTTGTGTTGTCAATGATTTTGCAAAAAAAAATCTAGAAATCTGTCAGAAACAATATATTTATACACTGCTTAATGTGAGATCATGCACGCTGGATCACTGATCCTAAGTGAGACATCCAATTTGTTATCTGACACACACCTCAGCCTGAAATGTCTCACACAGAACACCTGAACTTATCTTCGCTCAAATTCTCTCTGCTGATACTATTCCCCTTACCTGATGATAGTAACTCCTTCCTTGCAGTTTTTCACCCCAAACTTATGGTCAGATTTTATTTTATCTATTTATTTGTTTGCTTGCTATTTGTTTATTAGCTTACCTACTTACTTTGAATTTTTAATTCAAAGATCTACTTCTCCAGACAACCTGCTGGTTCCACCTTCACAATGCTTTTTAGTAAAACTGTCTCCTGCACGTCCACCTTCCTGTGTGAATTCCACACCATCTCTTGCCTTTTTTTATTGCTCCAATACAATGGTTTTCAACAGAACAGCCTTCAGCATCCCTAAAATACACAAGATCATGTGATCACTCAAAGCCCTCCAGAGGCTGTTTCATCATGTTCAGAGAATGAGCTGAACCATGTATTTCCGTACAAATCCCTCTACGACCTGGTCTCATTTCCAGCCTGACCTCATCTTCTGCCATTTTCCCCTCCTGCACTCTGATTTGACCACAGGCTTCTGTACTTGGTACTCCCGCAGCCTAGCTGCACTCCCATTAGATTCTTTGTGTGTGCACGTGCGTGTGTGTGTCTGACCTATGATGTCAATCATGAACGAAGGTGGCAAGGGGTGGACTACCATATCTTTATTTATTTGAAGTAAAGTCTGGAGGCGTAAAAGTTCTCACTATCTTGGAGGGGGTCCCCTTCCACCATGTTTTTAGGGCCCATTCTTTCGCTTCCTTCAAGCCTTGATTTAAATATCACATTCTCAGTGAAGCCTTCTCATTCTAATAAAGATTGTATTGCTCTCTGTCCCACACTCCTCACTATCCTATTCACGTTTCCTCCATGGCGCTGACTACTACCACAATGTCTTACTTGCTGGATTTATTATCTGTCTTCTCCCCCTAAAATATAAGCTCTGAGGCCAGAAGTTCCTGGATGGTTTATTCCCTAATGTGTCCACAAGACCTAAAATCAAATGTGGTCTATGGAAGTCACCAAATGTGGCTTCAGAGGTTAAGTACTGCACAACCCCAGGGCATACAGTTCAGAGATAATTGTGTCCCCTAGAGTTTTGTAATACGGAGCTCAATAAACCCTGTTGACATTAAATTTTTAAAAATTTTGCCACATTAAGTATACTTCTGTTAGTATTTTCTAGAAAATTCTCTAGTATGGATGCAGCAGTTGGAAACTTCAGAGGACCACAAATCAAAGGCAGATATTTATAAAAGCTCCTGGACTGTCAGTTTAAAACAAACCTACCTGTACTGCCCATAAATACTGTTTACTAGCTGAAGAAGGTATTCTGAATTGCACTGGAGGTGGGCACATTGGCTATGTTTTGGGAGTCTACATAATCACTATTTTCCCACAAGATAATTGAACAGAAGCATTATTTAGTCTTGGGAGAATTCCCAGTCTCACTGTAGGAAAAGAGAGGTTCACATATTGCTATTTTGTTTTGAGAATCAGCCCACATGACTGTTCCTGTAGCTGTTTTGTGTGCTTGAGATTAAACTGAATCTCTTAACTCAAAGAAGTATTGGCATATTTCAGTAGTTTTCCCACCAACATATCCTATTCTCCACTTTTATAACAGTCTGTCCTGGTGTGTCTCTTCCTGCTACAGATGATCACATAAAGTTTAATAGATAAATATACCAGCCACGCTAACTTCCTGTCTGATTAATTTTAAAATGTCGTCATTCCCTGGAAGTGGCCACTGGGGGTGTCATAGGCTCTCTTCAAGACAGTGAGTCATCGTGACCCAGGATTCTACCCAGGCCTCAGGGTGGAAGGAAGGAGGAGTCTGCTAGGGACTTTGCCAATAAAGGAAGTGAACAGTAATCTTTGAAACCATCTCTGCAGTCACTAACATGACCCAGAGATTACGTTCTGAATGACTTCAGAATATTTAAGAAATGAGCTATGTATGACGAGGACACCTTGATGTTCAGCCGTCACCAGAGCGGCCTGGTTGTCTGTTGTTCTCAACTGTCTTGCGTTTGAGACAGCATAACGCTGCCAACGATTTACCTGCGTGTGTTTGCATTCCTCCAGAGAATTTGGAGAGCTTTCACACCCTTCTGCTGAGCGGCATGCAGCAGAGATGTGTGCCCCTGATTAACTTGGTGGGAGGGGGTCACGGTTCTCACAGCAGTAGTGGTGACATCATAACTCCTCTTGAAGTTCAAGGTTATCGAGTCTGAATGTTTAGATGAAATGGTAGGAGGTGAGGGCGAGAGTGTCTGGGGAATACTTAGGTGACACAAAGCGACACGATCTTGTGTGCTTTCTCATGGTGCTAACAGAGAGACAGCGTTATGACCTTAATGCTGGAAGCTCTGAGGAACCATAAGTTTAAGTTTTAGATTAACAACATTTGCTTATTGTCCCTCAGCCTATCTCTCTTGAGTTGTGGGGAGGGTAAGTGACATGTGTGTGACAGAAGGCATTTGAATTACAGCATTTGATTCTTCGTGCTCCCACAGCCCGGGAGCCTGGCCCCGACCGTGGAGACATGTTCTCGCACGGTGGCCAGAGCAGGTATCCCATCATAGCCATTTCTGTGTGACACACCCTCTTCCCGGGTTGGGACCTGACCCTCCATTTCTGACTCCTACCCCACACTCATATGTTCATCTGGTTTTCCCAACCCTGGCCCCGTGCCAGGCCTTCGTGCCATGAGAAGGAAGGAGGAAAGCCTGAGAGACCAGAACTCAAGCTTCGGAATCCGGCACAGTCAGCTCTGCCTCGTTGCTGTTTGGTCATCGTTCTGTGTCTCAGTGATTCCATCTGTAAAAGGGAGATATGGCAATTTGAGACTTGTTTTGCAGGTTAAATGAGAAGATGTTCGGAAAGCCTTGTATCCACACAAAGTGTTATAGAACTTCTGGTAGTTAAGAGGAATTTCCAATATGACAAGGAGCAGAGCCACGTTTTTGCAAGAATTCCTCCCTCAAAATGCTATTCTCTTCTATTCCCTACACAGACCCCACAGTTGGTTCTTGAGAGAAAACAAAACAAAATAAAACAAAACTCTGATGCTCGATACCTGTGTGGAGGCTGAGTAGAAGCAACCCAACCAATGATGACAGTATATCCCTTTCTTGCTTTTAATTTGGTTGGGGTTTTTTCGCCTGTTTTTGTTTTTGCTTTATGTTTTACTTAGGTTAAAAAAAGTGTTCCTCAACTAGAACGTAATTTAGGATTTTCTACTTAATTTTCTTCAACCTTTAAGTCATTCTAAAGAATCATTTATTCGTTGGTCCACTCTTCTCATTCATTTTCTCAGCAGATAGTTATCCAGTCCTAAGGGCACATAATCCCTACTCCGATTTGCCTTCCATCTCTAGTGGGTGAACCCAGTGCCCAGATACTGAAGAGCCACAGGGACTTCCAGCAGGAACGGGTGTATAACCGGAAGCCTGATTAATGAGTAGAACTCGCCAGCCATTGGCTGTCACAGCACGTGTGAAAGTGTGGAGAGACAACCCAATTGGGAGGAGAAGCTGAGCTCCATATGAATGGGATACTGCAGTTCCGGGAAGGTGCAGGAAGGACACAGTGTCGGAGGAGAAAACACGGGTTGGGTTGGGTTTATTTCCCTCTTATGCTTTAAGATGTGTCTAGCACACTAAAATCAGAGCGGTGGAATATGAGTGAAGACTAAGGGCTGGTATAGATGGATAAGTTTTCACAGTATATAAACCTCATGAGATTCCTAGTTTCCTGTGAGTGCTCCCAAATTTGAAGAGCATCAGATATGATCCGACATGCATTTCAAGTCCTGTTGAGTCCTTCCCGCAATTAAGGCAAATATGGGAACCTCCTGGCACCTAATATTCAAATTTCGTTCTCAAAACCCTTAAACTACATGTCTGGTTAACATTATCATACCTTCCCTGTGGGTAATATTTCAACAGATAAGCTTTTTATAAGAGGATCAAAATCAATTATAACCTTAATAAACAAAACATTGAGGATTAGAGTATTCTAGAATGCTCTATAATAATAATTTATAAGATATGGGATTACAGTTGTGTGCCACCGCTCCCGGCTTACGTGGTGCTGGGGAATCAAACTTGGATACTTAGCACTTACCACAAGTGCTTTAGTCACTGAGCCACTCCTCCAGCCCTACTTACTATGTATTTTAAGTGATTTTTCTGGATTCAGTAAACAGACGTCAGCCTTAGCTTTCTTGTATCTACACAGCACTTGGCACGTTCCTGTGTCTGGGATAGCGCTTAAGAGACACATATCTAATTGATAGTGTTATGTTACTTATAAGAAAGGCTCATGAAAAAAATTTAAATTTTGTAGATAATTGTTGTGGTTTGGATCTGGACTATCCCCCAAAAGCCTCCTGCCTTTGCATGTGGGGATGACCTATGGATTGTAAGTGCTGATAAGAGATGGGGCCTGGTCAGAAGGGCGGATTACAGGTGTGTGCTGGTAGATCAGCTTATAGACTCCTCCCTCTACTCCTTCTGGAGGCCCCCCCCCCACTCTGATCCCTTCCTCGAGTAATGCCATAAGCAACTGTTGTCCGCTAGCCCCTTCTTGCCATTGCTAGCCACCTATGAATGGACTGAGATCTTCTGAAACTGTGAGCTAACAGAACCTTCCTGCTTTATGTTTTACTTAGTTATGAATGTTAGCAGCAAAACAACCTCAGCCTTCCTACTTTGGCAAGAAAAAATAAGCACTTAAAAAAAAGGTTCCCTCAGTAATTGAACACTGACAATTAATTAACTCAATACTATTCCTAAAGATAACATTGTTACATAGACTCTTCTGTCTAACACTCTGTGATCAGATTGGTCAAGGAATGCTTCTGCTGGGAAACAGATAGTCTCTAATGCAGAACTTCAGGAAATCAAGCTAACCAAAGGAAGGATGTGAGCACCTGCTTCATCCTGTATTTTGATACTACAGCACATATTTACACATTGGTACATATAAGGAGAGCCCTTTCACATACTTGTTCTGTGTTTTTACTGATAAGCACCGCGTAGTGACAATAAACACAAAGCCACAGGACACCTCTGCTCCCAAAATAAGCGAACATACAACAATACTTAGGTCACAGGAAGCACTCAGTAAATGTTAGTTGTCACTCTTGGGCTTCAACATGACTTTTTTGGCTTATTAATAAGTTTATATTAACTGCATACTCATTTGGATTATTTTTAGCTAAATAAAATATTTTGTTGAGTTTAATTTCACCTGCTGCCTTCTGTTTTATTAATATAGCATGCTATTATAAATTTTAAAATTATACACGAGGTTCACATTTGTGGTTTTGACTGTGTTGCTCTTGGACAGCACTTCCTTGGCCAGACCACCCAAGCTGTTGTGGTAAAGCAATCATGCTTATGGGTATTCATTAAGACTCTTGAACAAGGGCATGGGGGCACAGACCTGTAATCCCAGTGCTCTGGGAGGTTAACGCACACAATCAGATTCATGCCCACCCTGGGCAATTCAGTGACTCGGCAAGGTCCTGCCCCAAAATAAAAAAGTTTAAAAAGATGCTCAGTGTGAAGGTCCTGGGTTCAACCCCTTGTACCATTAAAGAGGAAAGGCAGCAGGTCAAATTATAACTGAACAAATATGAAATTAAATTTATTTTAGTGGATTTGTGGTTAGTTTTACCCTTAAGTAACTACACTTACCATATTATATTTATGTCTAAAAAACACTAAAATACTATTTCTAGGTTGCTAATTGGTTCACCTTGGAGTGGGTTTCCCAAGAACCAAATGGGAGATGTGTACAAGTGCCCTGTTGACCTCTCCACTGCTACATGTGAAAAGCTGAATTTGCAAAGTAAGTTACAACTATGGGCGCAACTTTAAGCAAATAACAAAATCTTATTTGTTATATGTCCAATTTAAAAATAGTAGAAAAAGCAATTATTAGTCTGCATTTTAAAATGTACAGTTCCTGCCTTTATTTTTTAAGTCATATGAGTGCCAATTAAATCTAAATTTCCTGACTGGTCTGAAGACCTCAGAGGAAATTTAGTACTTCTGGAACTATTTACCCCAAATCATAAACATGTTTCCATTAACATACAGGATTATTGTGCAAATTACTAGCAGAAATCTAAGCCTATCCCTATTTTTGCTTTCCTCTTCCCAAACAAACCCTTTGGTATAGAACTGTCAGCTGTAGAGCTCGGTTTGGAGATATAAAAAAAACTATCCTATGTTTCAAATTGCTTCGCAATTTGGAGCTATATGCTACTTTAATTGTCAATAAAATATAAACACAAGCATCTCAGATGCTTTTTATTGTAATATGAAGGACTTACCAAAGATGCAGAAGCCTAGAAAGTGAACTAAGCAATATTTCTGCTCAGTATGTTCTGATGGAAAGCAAGAGACCTCAGCTTGGTCATCACCCATCTACATCCAAAGAAGTCCCTGCTGAAGAGTTAGAGGGTTATTCTGAAAAACGAAGCATGAAATGGAACAATACAGTGTTGTGAAAATCAAAGGCAAGAAGAGCGTGAAAATGAATAGTAAGACTCAAACACAAGAGCAAGAGCGCTGCTTACCCGACTACGGTACCTAATGTCAGCATAATTGCATCAGATGCTTCAGAAATCAAGGTTTGAGATTTGAGTAGAGCTTGTCAGTACATTTGCAGAGGTTGTGGGTCATGTAGGTCAGTGATCACTGGAAACTTTGAGCATTTAACATGGAGAAAATTTATAGTAATTTCCAGTTAATTACTTAATAACAATTAAATTATTTATTTTATAATAAAATATGTACCTTGTGTTCAGAAGTTTTGTTATGTACTTCAGAAGCTTTATGATATGACTTTTAATATCCTTATCTTTCAACATTCACTAATGAATATATTTTTGTTATTGTTTAAAGGTATATATATATATATAGGTATATAAAAATTAAAGGTATATATATTTAAATAATAAAGGTATATAAATATATATATATGTATATTATACTTACCTAAAAATAAATTTTAAAAATGAAAAAATGAGAATAATAGAAGCTCTATTATTCTCTGTCTCTACTCTAGCAAGTCATACTTTGTGTAACTTATTTACCTAGAATATAAATCCTGCCATACTCCAGGAAGAAAATAGATAAAAAATTTCAGAGTGGGTAAGCACTTGCAGGGAGTGAGAGCTGATCCCCTTTTCTACAAGTTGAGTAGTGAAGGAAGGGGAGCCGAGGACACAGTTTTATGGGGGAGCAGGGTTAAGAAATGATCTGTCTAGTAAAAGGGCGACGATCCCTATTAGTGGGACAGTGTCAGAAGGTTATAAGGACAGTAATTCTTAGTTTAAAGTAACATTCACTGAGTGCAATTATTGTCTTTCGTGCCTGAAAAAAAAATGACTCCTAGAAAGAATGCCCCTGTCTCTTAGAAAGAAAGGAGAGAAAGATGACAGTTTTAAGAATGACTCTCATGTAATGACAAGAGGGATTGTCCCGGGAGTAGAATTTGTCCTTGCAGCCACAGACAGGTTATTCATTGAGACTGACACACGTGGGCTGTGCTGGGTGGGAGTGAAGGCCTCAGAAGCACAAAGTTTTATAACAGCCTGGTAAACGAGACAATGGTGATGATGTCTTGGCCAAGAGTAGAGGCCACGAGTAAATGACATTATTGAGAAGAACTGCAAATAGTCAGTAGCCTAAGAACGGATGCAATGGTGGGCGGAAGAGGGGGCTCAAGGTAGTCATCTCTTACTTTGCCTGGGTAATTTTATGACTTTATTTTTAAAAAATTCACCTACTATTGCTTCAAGCCAGGTTCCATCAGATGGCAGCATCCTATGGTAACATCTTCAAGACATAGCTAACAATCCAGGAAGAGGGGAGAGGCATTAAGTTATGTCAATGTGACTTTGGAAAAAGAGAAGTGGCATTCAGGAATAAACAATGTGTTTGACTATGTTGCGCAATCGAAACATTATAGAACAACTGAATTTAAACTCCTTCTGTAGAGCTCACCCCCAATAGTAGCCGCCCCTTTTTTCTTTTTCTTTTCTTTCTTTTTTCTTTTCTTTTTTTTTTCTTTTTGGTACTGAAACTGTAACCCAGGACTCAATTATTACATAGCTCAGGTTTTGTATATGATACTAAATTCAGTGCTACCTAAAAACATGTGTGTACTTCTTTGATTTTTTAAAGAATAACTTGGATTAAATGTAAGCATTTAATCTCTTTTTCAAAAATCTCTTCCTCTGACAGCTTCAGTAAAGATCCAAAATGTTACTGAGGTGAGAAACAACATGAGTCTCGGCTTAACCCTGGCTCGGAACCTGGGAACTGGAGGGTTCCTGGTAAGTGTTTACCTCCCAAATTCTCATTTCTTATAAAAAAAAAAAAGTTTGTAGCAAGTGTCTTCTCTCTAAATCTCCCATCAAATAAAGTCTTCAGATTTAAACACTAGAATTAACCTTTGAATGGATTATGCGATTTGGATACCCAATACAAAATAATATGTGTTAGTATACAGGGTTTTTAGGTATTCACAAAACCACTGTCACAAAACACGTCGAAAGAAAGGGGAAAACGAAACACTGATTCTTTGCCCTTGGAAGGTGTGTTTCGTATTTGACATCAGGCTCCCAGTCTCATTCCTTCTTACGGAAGGAACTGTCTTAGTTACTTTGGTTGTTGTTGTTGTTACTGCAGAGGCACATGATCCGACACTCAGAACCTAAGGAAGGAAGCGTTTATTTTAGCTCACAGTTTCAGAAGGTCTCAGTCAATTCATCGGCAGCAGACAGGGGAGGAAACCGATGGTAGAAACCCAGACAGAGGAAAAGCTGTTCATGACATGGAAGACAGGAAGCCAGGGGAGCCAGGAAGGGCGGAGCTAGCGAACAGGTCCTGCCCCAGTGCTCCACCCCTTCAGGATCAAGCCCCCAGTGATCCCCCCTTTCAAGTCAAGCTCCCATATTCCGCCCCTTCCAACCAGGTGGTACCTTTTAATAGCACAGGGTCCCATAGCTACTGTACAGCATCCATGTACATGAGGCTTTTGCGGGACGTTCCAGATCCACACCCCAACAAGAATGTTCATGTTTGGTACTGTCAATTAAAAGATACCAGGTACTTTGTTTTTAATCATTTGCTGTAATGATTGGCTAATCTGATACTATTTAAGGCATGCTGCAGTCTTATGTCAGTTTTTATTCTTAGTTTCTATAATGCTATGAAAAAGCATTATAAATGACTAAAGTAAAATTCCTTACGTAGCAATTATTTAGTTAATAACATACTTAAATAAGCCTTCAAATGCATTAAAGAGATAATATAAAATTTATAAGAATATGGAAAACGTTTGAAGGCAGATCTTTATTTGGCTTAGAACTAGTAGAAGAAATTGCATATAAAATTGTTAAAAGGTTTGGCTATGTAGCAAAATTAAAAGTATGGACACCCACAAAAAAGTCGAGTGGAAAATAAAAATTTAATTTTATTTCCACTGGTATGCATAAGGTTAACCTGGTTATACAGGCCTTTTAAAATTGTGTAATTTAACTTTAATCATGCTATTAATATGCTAATTTAAATACTTCTCTTATAACTGGATTATTCTAAAAATGTAACGAATTTTGAACAATGGCATTTTATCTGTAGTAATAGATACTGGTATTCGGGTAGCATTGCTACCACTAAGTAAATCAAATATTGGGTATACTATGCATTACTTTGGTGCCTTAATGAATATTAAAATGAATTTATTTCATGGTATATAATATATAATATTACAAAATATTTTACAATAGGATTTTCATATTTTTTCTTTGTTTTTAAGGTTGAATAAGTCAGAAAGAAAAGTCCATATTTAAAAATAAAGACTGTTGAATGCACTTCAGGACCTATAGTCTGTAACTCGAGATCAATTAAAGTTGCAAGAGAGTTTGATGGATTAATTTAGGTCACAAGCAGAAAGGCAGAGTGAGCAAAAAGGAAAAAGTCAGTGTTCTTGACATACCTAATAGGTCAAAATCATAAGATAGATCATAATCTTCAGAATTATGTGGAAAAGACCATCATCACATTTTTTGAAACTTCTTACATTCTGGACTTAAAACAGGAATGTTCTGGCATTAAAAATTGGCATAGTCTAATTTCAGTTTCTTGATGCTGTTTTCCATTGCTTATGAAACAAAAAATCCATCATCGAATACTTCACAAGTTAGGCTTCAAGGTGATAAAAATAAATTAAAAATGCAGATATAAGAATCAACTGTTATTTGGTAAACTATCGAGAGATGTTGATAATGCCCTTGTCCTAATTAGTGAAATCAGCCAATTTTGTAGGAGAAAAACTGCTTTGTTCACTGAGCACAAAGTGGGAACACAGCTGCTTCTAACTGTTAAGCCACTAACAGTTAAACTAGGTCAAATAAATCCCCATTGTTTTTCCATTTGCTGCTGGTAAGTCTACACTTTTGGTTCAGTTTTAATAACTGATCTTTAAATAAAATCAATACTTCACATAGAACCCATAGCTATGCAATGTTAATCTCTGTAGACAATTTTTAGACTCTTTTTCTCACTTTTCTCCTTTTTCATATTATTTAATCTAATGTTCCCCATCGGCTTTAATCAGAATTGAATGAGAAGTTCTTAGTGTTCATTCAAGGGCTACTGAGAAGGAGAAAGCTGGAATTGTGAGTACAAGATTTGGGGTCTGGATGACACGGGCCAAGGACACAAGTCTCTACCAGTGTTGGTAGGAAGGGGGAAAGGACATCCTCCAAGATCAAACACTTTAGAGGAAAGTTTAAAGCTGGTAATCCACAAACTCAATTTGCTTTGAATAGCTTATGGAGAATGCTTTTAGAATGTGGATTTTCAAACAAAATTTGCCCTCTGTGACTCTCTTAGAGAAATTTGTTCCACAGCAGCACATGAGGGAGGGGACAGTCACAGGTTTCTCTGCAAAAGAAATGGGATCTTTACTCACAATGGTGTCAACAGAGGGCCCAAACACTCTAGACTCACTCCCGCATCTCTCTTGGAAGCACTTGAGTTTCTGCTCAGAAATCTGAATAGAGAAGACTGATGCTCAAACAAACAATGATAATATGCTCTAACAGTTGCAGCAACAATAGTGTTGCTGGCTAAGAAGCACGTAGCACTTATTACTTCCTTGACACTGTTCTAACTCATATCAATAGACTGTATCATCGTTACACAGGAGAAATGATTGTCTTCATATTATGGATAAAAAATTTAAGGCCCAAGTAACTGACAGACAATTTTCTTTAAAAAAAAAAAAAAGACTTTCCACTCAGTTTCTTTCCGGGTATGCACTGACAGGAAAGCGCCCTTCGCCAGTGTTTCGGGAACTTGGAGGGCTCCTTGCTTTCCTGACGCCAGCCCCTGGGTGGTCCCAATGCTCCTGTTCTTAGAAGTCCTGCCGCGCTGACCACAGAACATCTCCCACCCTCTCCATCACGTCCGCTTACCCCGCTGGACTCCCTCCTCAAAGGCATTTTCTACTTGCTCATTTTTAGCATAACCATTTCTAGTGTCAAAGAAAATGTTAGATTCGATTCCTGCGCTCCAAAAATGGACAGGAAGGAGGTTAGCATTCATTGTGCTTCATTCACTTTTTCTCGTTTCTTTGAAGACATGTGGTCCTCTGTGGGCACAGCAGTGTGGAAATCAGTATTACACAACTGGTGTTTGTGTCGACGTCAGTCCCGACTTTCAGCACTTGGCCAGCTTTTCGCCTGCAGTTCAGAGTAAGTTATGAACGCGCAGAAAGTCGGAATAATGGCTTCTATGTAAAGGGAGAGGGGAATTCTTATCAGCAGATCCCACCCAATCCCTCTGTAAAGTCTAATTTTTTTCCACGGGTGTGAAATTTGACTTACCCTGTGAAAATCTTTCCTCTTTTCCTGTATAGCCTGCTCTTCCGTCATCGATGTCGTGGTTGTATGTGATGAGTCAAACAGTATTTATCCCTGGGAAGCAGTGAAGAATTTTTTGGAAAAGTTTGTACAAGGTCTGGATATAGGCCCTACAAAGACACAGGTATGGATGTCAGCTGTACATAAACTGGCCAATGTTTTTTTTTCTGAGAAAATAATATTAGATATTAGATATTTTGTTGGTTTTTGCCAAATTTCTATATTAAATGCGTTTAATGGTAATCTGAAATCTAATTGAAACTTGTGATACTGGGGGTTATTATTCTTCCTGTAACTTTGCTGTTGACTCTACAGTTTTATTTCTGACACAATCATCGTGAGTATGGGATGCCATTTTGTAATTCTCTTTTAGCTGCCTATTTTAACCTTCTAATCCATGACCTTATTAATACATTTATACATATATACATATAGTTTTCTTTATGTCCATTTGAACTAATGCTAAGTTCATTTTATTTTTTACTGGTAAAATAATTATCTTTCAATTCAGGGAATTTAAAAATAATCACTAAGTATAATCTACAATGTATTATTTTATAGTTATTTATCATATCCCAGTCTAGTTTGTCTTTTCAATAATTTGATATAGCTTTCTATGTGTTAAGAAGTCTTTAGTTTGTTTTTATATCTCTTTGAGGTAGGGGATCAAGACTTTCATGATTCTATAAGAAGACTAACACTTCTTTTTAAAATGCCGCCCTTAGTCTCAGTTACTTAGAAGCCTAAGGAAGGAGGATCACTGGCGCCCATAAATTTGGAGCCAACTTGGGCAACACAGTGAGACAAAGTCTCAAAAAAGTTAATTATTTTGTTTGTTTTCTCCTATCAGATGAGCCTTAAACAAATTAACAAGTGGCTTCCACCTGTGGCACTTAGCATTTTATTGTCATTTCATTTTCTGATTAGACTTGCCATTCATGAGTCCTTGTAGCAGCACATTGAACCAAGGGACATTTCAGAGTTACTCACACATGTTTTTGAGTTTGAGATCCAGCAGTCTAGCCACCAGCATTTAGTAACAATTGTTAGAAGGTTTTTCCCTAGATGTTTTACAGTTATGTTTACTGAAATTGCTTTTCTGATTCCCCACACTGTTTTGTTTGTTTGTTTGTTTGTTTGTTGTTGTTTTTTGTTTTGTTTTGTTTTGTTTTTTTGAGACAGGGTCTGGCTCTATAGCCCAGACTGGTCGTGAACTCACTATGGCGCCCAGGCTGGCCTTGGATTCATGGCAATCCTCCTGTCTCAGCCTGAGTGCTGGGATTACAAGCATGCACCACCATACCCAACTCATGTGGTGCTGGGCAATCAAACTTGAGTATTAAGCTTTTGACTTAGTGCTTGGTAGGCAAACATTTAAACCACTGAGCCACTTCTCCAGCCCCATCTCATACAGTATTATAAAATATTGTTCCTTTTCAGTACCGAGAGGAAATTAACATGTGAAACCTAGGAAGTTTCACATTGGGCTTTTACCCAAAAGTTCTGTTATCTGAGACTAGGTATAGCACTGGTTTCTGGAGAGCATCACTGCTAAGCCTCTTGAGAGAAGCTGTCGTTTGTTTTCTTTCCCTAAATGGGTCAACAAGGCTACCGTGGATTCTTCTATTTAAAAATCTCATATAGAATCTGTACCTGTGTCTTCCTCCCACAAAGCCACTTTAGCAGAAACTTAATTTCAATTCTTTTCTTACAGTCTAAATTTGACCGACCTCTGAGACTAGTACTCATAATATCTTTAAATTTTTCTTCTCTTTTCTCTCACACAGAGAGTCTGTGTCTGGCTCATGAAGGCTACTTTTTAAGAATTCTTAATTTACATACCACATCCCTTTCCACCCCCTCAACCACTTCCCACAACCCCTTTCCCTTCCCACGGAGACTGTCTTCTTACATTCTTCCATCTCTTTTTTACCTTTTAATGGTGTGTTTTTCTCATATTGGGAAAGACACCATATTTAACCTTCTGTGTCTTATTGATTTTGTTAGGCATGATGTTCTCAAAGTGCATCCATTTCCTACAAATGACTCAAACTTATCTTTCCTCATGGCAGAATAGTACGCCATTGTGTAAGTATACCACATCTTCTGTATTCATTCATCTGTTGATGGACATATTGGATTCCTCCAAGACTTTACTTATAAATCGTGCTGCTACAAACATGGATATGCATGTATCAGTCTTGTTCGATGACCTTAACTCATTTGAGAAGATACCCAGAAGAGGTATAACTGGCTCAAATGTGATATGTATTTTCAGGGTTTTTTTTTTTTTTTGAGGAATCTTCATACTGCTTTCTATTTCAAGTTCCACCAAATTGTAGGAAGTTTCCTTTTTCTTCTAAACCTTGCCAGAATTTGTTGTTTTTTGAGTTCCCAACACCAGCTGTTCTCACTAGTGTTATGTGGAACTTCACTGTTGTTTTAATTTGTATTTCTCTAATGACTAAAGATGCTGCACCTTTTATATGTATTTGTTGGCCATTTGGACTTCTTTGGAGAACTGTCGATAGGGTCTTTTATTTTGGAGAGTCTTTTTTTTCAGTTCTTTGTATAATATTGACAATAATTCTCTGAGGAGTAAATGTTACTTTTTCCCAATTTCTCATTGCCTCTTTACTCTGCGGATTATTTCTTTTCTGTGCAGAAACTTTTTAATTTGATGTTATCCCATTTGTTGATTCTTGGTATTATCTCACACGCTTCAAGTGAGAGCGAGAAAGTCTTACCTATGCATATGTCTTCAAGGATTTTGCCTATATTTACTTTCAACAAGTTCAGTGTTTCCATTTTTAATGTCTAGGTCTTCAATCCATTTTGATGTAACTTTGGCACATGGTGAGAGATATGGGTCTGGTTTCACTCTTCTGCATGAGACTAGCTAGTTCTCCCAGCACCATTTGTTAAATAGGCTTTTTCTCCACTATATGCTTCTGGATGGCTAACAGTACTCAGGGATATCTCCGCATTCTCTATTCTATTTTATTGATCTACCTGTTTATTTTTGTGCCAATACTATGTGATTTTTATCACTGCTGCTTTGTAATACAAAAAAATGCTTTTGATATCTTGATTGAAATTGCGTTGAATCTGTATGTCAGTTTTGGTAGTATGGCTATTGTGACATTGTTGACTTTGCCTATCCAGGAACAGGTGGTCTTTCCATTTTCTAATATTCTCTCCCATTTATGTTTTTTGCAGAGTACTATAGTTTTCAATACCGTGGTCTTTCACTTGATTAAATAAGTTGATTCCTAGGTATTTAATTTTCTTTGAGGCTACTATAAATGGAGTTATTTTTTCTGATCTCTCTCTATGTTTTCATTATAGCTGTAGGGAAATGCTAACAATTTTTGTGTATTGATTTTGTATCCTTCAACTTGAATGAATTTTTAAATTAGTTCTAAGAGTCTTCAAGTAGAGTTTTTGGGGTCTTCTATGTAAAGGATTATTTCATCTGTAAGTAAGGATAATTTGACTTCTTTCTGTCCTGTATATATTTCTTTTAATCATTCTCTTGCCTGATTGCTCTGCTTAAAGTTTTGAGCACTGTAACAAAAATGATGAGAGTGAGTATCCTTGTTTGGTTCCTGATTTAAGAGGAGATGTTTTCAGTTATCCCCATTTAGTATGAAGTTGACAGTGGGATTGTCATCAATTGCTTTTATCATCTTAAGGTAAGATCATTCTATTCCAATTTTCATCAGAATTTTGATCAGGAAGGCGTGTTGTATTTTTGTCAAAGACTTTTTCTTCATCTCTTGAGATGACTGTATGATTTTTGTGCTTGCTTTGATTAATCTGATGTATTACACTAATTGATTTACATATGTTTTATCATCCTTGCAACCCCAGGATGAAACCAGCGTGATCATGATGTATAATCTTATTTATAATTTGTTGCGTTCTGTTAGCAAGTATCTTATCGAGGAGTTTTGCGTCTGTATTCATTAAGCAATGGGTCTGTAGTTTTCTTTGTTTGTTGGGTCTTTATCTGGTTTGGGAATCAAGATGATACCTGCTTCCAGGAAGGAGTTGGGCAGAGTTTCCTCTCTTTTCAATTTCATGAAAGAGTTTAAGGAACATTTTAGCTAACTCTTCCCTTAGGTTCTGATAAAATTCTGTGGTGAATCCATCAAGTCCTGTGCTTTTCTTTGTTGATAGACCCTTTATTATTGCCTCAACTTCATCCCTGGTTATCATGCTACTTAGTGCTTTTTTATGTTCTTGGTTCAATTTTGCTATATCATATGCATCTAGGAATATGTCCATTTCTTCCAAGTTCTTGAATTTTTTGAAATATGGGCTTTCAAAATAATTTCTTGTAATCCTCCACAACAATGTTTGCTTTGATTTCACCTTTTTCATTTCTAATTGCCCTGATGTTGATTTTTTCTTTCCTTCTCTTAGTGAGTTTGGCTAGAGGCTTATCAATATTATTTATCCTTTTGAATAACCAATTCTTAGATTCATTGGTCATTTGTATTTTTTTAGTTTCTATTTCACTGATCTCTGTTCTGACTCTTATAATTTACTTCCTTCTACTACATTTGAATTTGGCTTGTTCTTGTTTCTCTAGGACTTTGAGCTACACCATTAGATTGTTTATTTGACATTTTGCCTTTTTATTCATATGTGCATTTATAATTATAAATTTCCCACTTAACACTGTTTTCTTTGTGTCCCATAGATTCTGGTATGATGTGCTTCCATTGTCATTTGACTTTAAGAAGTTTTTGATTTCTTTCCTGATTCCTTCCGTGATCTATTGTTTGTTCAATAATGTATTATTTGATCTCATGTATTTCTTGTATATTTTGCTGTTGATTTCTAGTTTCATTCATTTGATATCTAAAAGTATGCAAGAAATAAGTTCAATTCTTTTGTATTTGTTTAAGTGTGTCATATATCCAAAGATATAGTCTATTTTGGAAAAAGATCCCATGTGCTGCAGAGAAAAATGTGTATTTTGTTGACATTGGAAAGAACACTGTAGGTATCTGTTAAGTCCATTTGTTGTGATGGAGCTCTGATGTTTCTCTGTTGATTATTTTGTTCTTTGACCCATTTATTTGTCAGAGTATTGGAGTCCTCTACTGTGATTTTTATTGGATTCTTTTTGACCCTTCATGTCTAGTCATTTCTGATTTTTGCTCTTCCTGTTGGATTGTTCCTTTAATCATATACAGTATCCATCTTTGTTTCTCTTGATCTGTTTTGGTGTGAAGGCTGCAGTACCTGGGAATAGTATAGCTACTCCGGCGTGTTTCTGGGCTCCAGTAGCATGGAGTGTCATGGAGGTTATTTGCCCATTTCATCCTCTCATAGTAGATTTTGACATCCCTAGAGTTATTTTTGATCTTTTCCTACTGCTCAAGTTTTACAGTCTGTGCTAAAGAAAGAATTCCATAAATATCCCATTCTTACTATTTTGCTAGTGCCTAGTGACTGACTCTCAGACAAACATAACACACTGAGCTCTAAAGTCCAGGACTTGTACTTCCCCTTTTCCTTACATATTAACTTCACAGAGTCTTCCATCTTGCCCTATTGCTATTTCCTGTGCAGAAACTCATCTCCTAGGCATGAGGGATGATTTTAATGCCTATGAACAGAAACATTAATAGATGTGTATGCCCTTATTGGTCTAAAGAATTGGAATGCATTCTCTTCCTACTCAGATGTTCTTCTTTCTTCTAGTTCTCTCTCAAAAAAGATTTTATCTGAAGAGATTTCCTCTGAAAAGCAGAAAATCTCTGCCCACATTCAAATCTTGTAACTTACCTCCAGGAATAATAAAGCTCACTAGAGGAAATCCAGCACAAATGGATCACAATTACTCAGGAGTACTCTAACTTTTCTTGTATTCAACTCTGTTATTTATTACATGGTTATTCTGAATCAATGTGCAATGCTATCCTCCACTTATGACTGTAGTTGTTTGCAAGCCTGTATCTATTGGTACTAAGAAAGTTTTTATGCACATTCTGATTTATTATAAATCTTGTCATAATATTTATCCAGATTAAATACAATACAGCAGTATTTTAAAGGTCTATTATTACTCTTTAGAACCAAATAATAAACTGTAATGCAATATCTTTTGGCAATAATATTACTGTTAATCACTGATGGCCTTTAACAAAGAATCCACTCTATAGAAAGAAAAATAATTCTCTTGAACAAAATTGGTAATGGTTCCCATAAAGCCATCAGCCTATGTCTAAATAGAAATCTAAATGATTTTGATTATATTGCTTAAATAGAAATTATTGATGTCTTAATGACGGCCTGTGAACAAACTTCTGCTCTGTTGTAGGTGGGATTAATTCAATATGCCAACAATCCAAGAGTCGTATTTAAACTGAACACTTTTAAAACCAAAGATGAAATGGTTAAAGCAACATCCCTGACAAAACAGGAAGGTGGAGACCAGACAAACACTTTCAAAGCAATTCAGTTTGCAAGGTAAGCTCTAATGCTAAATAGCTAACACTCTGATGGTATGAAATTACTAACAAGCAAGATAAAGGAAAAAATACAAAAGAAAAATAATATACTTAAAACTTATGCTTAAATAATAACTAATAAAAAGTTAGGATACTGACAAATCTTGAGAAGACACTAAGGAATTGACATGAAAAAGCTTTGATTGTAGATTTTTTTTTTTTTTTTTTCTGTGTAAGGAATTGAACCCTGGGCCTTTACACCAAGCTGTATCCCCAGCCCGTTTGTATTTTTGATTTCAAGGCAGGGTCTCACTAAGTTGCTAAGATGCCCAGACTGGGCTGGAATTTTGACCTTCCTGTCTCAGCCTCCCAGAGTGCTGGGTTTACAGGCCTGCATCATCAGGCCCACTTGCTTCTAGGATTCTTATATGACATGATTTCTACATGACTTCACATAGATAAATGTCATTAGTTTTAATATTAAGCAATGAATTAATCTGTCATTATTTTAATCCTTATCAGAACTACACAAGTTTAGCAAATTAAAACATTCATTGAAATTATAAAAATGCTATAGAATTTTAAATATATGACTCTGAATTGAATTGAGTTCATTATATTTATTACAATCTGTTGGAAGTGTAAGATGTATTACTACACAACATCCTCCTCCTACCTAGTTTCTCTATGTTTTTCAGCTCCATGACCTTGACTTTTACTCTATTTAACAGATATCTCTATAAAATGCTACAGGTTTGCCCATTGTTAAAAAGTACGCGAGAAGAATGAGCTTGCCATGCTTTAACCCCGTTTCCTGCCCTTTCCTCTTCCATATGTCTCCTTTCTCCAGTAAAATAATTCATGGAACAAAAATGCCTCTGGTCTCCCCTAACACGTTGTGGAAGCTGTTAGCTCTTCCACTAGGTGAGCGTGGTCCATGGATTGCCCAGCCGAATGGCTCTGCCTCCCATCTCGTGCTCCTTAGCTCCTCACCTACAAGGGTGCAATGAGGAGGGTGGACAAATGTTACTCTTCTGAACCAGTCGTCATACCACAAACCTCTGGAATCTCTGCCAACTTTCTCTCAGCAAGTTTGACCTCTTCCTTGGCCCCTTCCTCTAGTTTTTCTTCACTAAACAGAGCCCTCTCGTCCTCATAATTTGTGTCCCCTCCCATGGCATCAGCATCGGCTCTGTGTGACTTACTACGTGCTACGTGGTCAGCCCTGATCTCTCTCCCAACAGTCACACATGGATCTGGCTGATACAGAATGTGTCTATTTGGGGTGTTGACTCATTTATCAAACTCCACATGTCCTAAGATGTCCTTATTCCTTTCCTTACCACGCCTCATGGCTTTGTCATTTTGGTTCGTGCCACGGCTTACTTTCCCAGCAATTTAGACAAAACAACTTTCTTTCCATTACTTTCTTCCTTCTGTCTATTGCTCCTTAGGTCACACATCTGCTCACTCACCTCATCCTGCCATTTCTATTCCTGCGTTTCCTACTGTCTGTGTCATTTCTTTTTCTCCCCACATATAATTTAAGTTTCTGCTTCTACCAACTGGTCATTCACCTCCTATGTCTCAAAAACAAACTCCCTCTAAGAGTGGGAATGACTGGCTTAATCTTTCTTGTCTATGTTGTTCCTTTGAGCCAAAGCATCCCATACACTGTTGAGCAGTCATTAGAGAAAGGGCCGTTTTAGTTCCGTAAACTGGACAAAGGGACAGAATGTGGCTGAAGTACAAAGTTATCTCCGTAGATTTAGAAACTGCCATGGAGTCCCTGTTTTTAGCCAAAAATTTGGATGTGACATTTGCCCCTGGAAATAATCTGAGATCTGTTCGGCCTTTAACTCTGAGATAATGATCGCATATGTTGAGACAGATTGTGTCTGGCTTTCATCACCATTTTGAAGCTTCAGTTTCCTTCTTTGCGCACCACTCTTTCCCAAGCTAACGAAATGTAGTCTTCCTGTTACTAAGAGAATCCCCCAGCCTCTTACTCATAGCTCCAAGAACGCGTTACCTTTATTTCTCTATTTTCTGTCTGCCTCTCTCTGACACTATCTCTCTTTCTCACTGAACACAATTCTGACTATTTCAGTAGTTATTCTGATTTTATTCACCTTACTTTGAAGGCCTACTAGTGCCTATTGAATGTAATTGTTCCAAGTTATGTAGAAGATCAAAACTAAATGAGGCACTGTTTCTGTCCTCAGGAATTTTATAACCAAATCTATGGTGAAAGACAGGAAAAAGTTGTAGGGAAAAATCATATAGAAGGTTTGTAGTGTCGGGCCAAAATGGCCTGCAGTGGTGGGGCCAAAGAGAACAGAGAAGTTAAAAGATTAGCACTAAAAAGAAGCCAAGACCTTACCATCAGGGCTATAGGAAAAATGCCTTGAGGGCATCTCCAATGTCAACAAACCCCTACCTTTCATCTGCTCCAGACGGAGAGGCAAAAGACTGTGCTCTGAGAAGCTTACCCAGGGCCAACGGGGGGGAAAAATGTCTTTTAGAGTTCAGCAGCCTGGAGATCAAAAATTTAAGAACTCAGAGACTTCTACAGCATTTGTTCAAAGGAGCCAGGCTACTGCTCAAGCCAGTGGCAGACCTTAGCAATGGCCCTGGCTTTACAGGCTTGCATAGTACAAGAGTTGTGGGTTCATGGAGGCTTTCACCCAGATTTCAGAGGAAGGCCTTGAGCCAGGCAATGTGTCCTTGAAAGGGCAATGTGTGAAGTTGTAAAGGAGAAGCCTAAGGTACAGTGTAAAACCCAGGAATTTGGAGGAGCCAGGAGGAGCACAGATCATCTGCTGAGGAAAGCCGTGAGTGGTGAGCAATTCAGCCCAAAGCAGAAAAGATGGTGGTTGCAGCCAGCAGCTATGCTGTAAGGGGAGGGCCACCCAAGCCCTTTGGAGTTCATATCTTGCCAAAGTTTACTCCAGATGCTGGATCCTGGACTACAGGATTTAACCCTTACCCTTCTGTGTTTAAAAATTGTTTTGGTCCAGTTGCCTTTTATCCTGTTATTCCTCCCTTTTGAAATAAAAATGTTTACCCTGTGCCACTGTATGTTGGAAGTGCTTATCTTTTTGGTTTTTAACAGGAGCTCACAGCTGAGAATTTGCCTTACATTTCAAAGGAGGCTTTGGACTTGGATTTCTAAAATAGTGTTCAAATGGTTGAAACTTTGACAACTCTTTAAAAGGGACTAAATACATTGTGCTTAAGGAGATGGCCAGGAGTCTTTTGGGGGTCTAAGACAAAATGCCATGGTTTAAATCTGGAGTGCCTCCCACAAGCCTAAGTACTGTGTGGTATTGGGAGATGAGGTCTGACTGAAAGGGAAGGATTCCTGAGGCTTACCCTGGAGGGACTTGGGCTGGCTCCTCCCAGACTAGTCTAAGTTCTGCCATACAGTGGTAAAGATCTCTGTCTCTCTGAGTACCAGCTCTAGCTCTGGCTCTAGCTGCAGCCCCACCATGTAATTCCATCATTTTCCATCCATCCACCCATAAATGGGCTGAAACCTTCTAAAACTGTTATCTGCAATAAATCTTTTCTCCCGAAGTTGTAGACTTCAGGTATTAAGCCACAGTGACAAAAAGTAACTGAAACACCTTTATTTCCCTGTTTTATCTGCACTGTCTCTATTTATCATTGAATACAATTCTGACAATTTCAGTATAGTTATCCTGATTTCGTCCACCTTACTTTGAAAGCCTAGGGTTGCAATTTCCTGTTCCAAGTTATGTAGAAAATTAAAACTACATGAGGCACTGTTTTTGTTCTCAAAAATTTTATAACCACACTTAAAATCTAGAATATGTCATAAAGGATATATTTCACTCAAAAAGAATTTGATATGAGAACTGTAATTCAAATTTTTCAAGCTTGAAGGTATGGGTTAGCCCTGTCCATTTCTACTTTTATCATATAGAGTATAAAATGTTTCAGAAAATGTTTCAGTTTAACTTTGAAGGGCTTAGGTAAAAATATTTAATAAATATTGATTGTGTAAACAGATAATTACATTCTTTCAATTACATGGATGGTAATATAGGCTGATTTGAATGTGTCTATGTCTTTAATTCTATCCACCACAGAAACTTCGCTTTTTCAGCAGCTTCTGGTGGACGACCAGGTGCTACCAAAGTTATGGTAGTTGTAACTGATGGCGAATCACATGACAATTCCATGTTGAAGACGGTGATTGAGCAGTGCAACGACGACAACATACTGAGGTTTGGCATCGCAGTAAGTGGCTTTTCTTTGTCCTTGCCGTGCGGTTGGCGGGTGTATGCTTGCTTATAACCTCACACTTTGAGCCAGCACGTTCTCTGTGGCTTTTCAGTTTATTAACGAAAGCTTTTACTGCCTCTGCGCCTCGCTGTTCTCCAGTCCTGTCAACTCAGTGGCTGTAGAACTGTTGCTTGACCTACTTCTCCAGAAGGTCTCTAATGTCTGGAAATAGACTAGAAGATGCTAACACGAGAACTGGAGCACAGGAAGAATGATCTTTTTCTTTTTTTCTTTCCAAGGTTCTTGGGTACTTAATCAGAAATGCTCTTGACACTAAGAACTTAATAAAAGAAATCAAAGCAATCGCTAGTATTCCAACAGAAAGATACTTTTTCAATGTGAGTGATGAAGCAGCCCTGCTGGAAAAGGCTGGGACTCTGGGGGAACACATTTTCAGCATTGAAGGTAAAGGAACTTCCAAGAGTTTTCTTTCAAAAGTTTTTTTTCAAGTTTTTGTTATATTATTACTACAAGAGAACCCTTTTAGTGTTAATTTGTGTATCTTGTAGAAAAAGAGCTACAAATCAGTAAGAAAAACTAACAAAAATATGAAAACTAGTTGAAAACTATAAATGTCTAGTAATGAGAACATGGTCCCAATTTCAGTAATTGTTTAAAAGATTCAACTATTCTTATGTCTTCTCTAAAGCATGCACAGATTAATGATGTTGAATTTTAGATTACTGAGAAGCACAGACGTTTAGGCACAATTGATGAGATGATAAACTGTTATAACTCTTTGGAAACAATTTATCAATATGTATTATAATCAAAATAGTTTTATCTTTTATGCTGTGTTAGACAATTTCTGAAATTCTTGAATTTATTTATAATTAGCTTTTAGGCTACAAGGGTGTTACTCAGTGCGGTTTCTAGTTACTAGAGCACTTACCTGAGTTCAGTTCCCCAACACCACAAAAAAATTAGCTGTGTATTGTGTAGCAGGCCTGCAATCCCAGACTCAGAAGGCTGAAGTCATGAGTTTAAGCCCAGCCTGGACTATAGTGAGTTCAGGATTAGCCTACACTACACAGCAAGATTGTGTCTCTAAATAAATAAATATGTAAAGTATAGGATAAAGCTTTAAAAATACTATGAAGATTTTTGGTTGTACCGCTTGGGGAAAACATTCTATTTATTAGACCTAAAATAACTTAGTTACATGCCCTTGGAAAATCTAATCTGGGTATAAATATCACATACCCAGGAGGTTATTGTATAGATGATTGGAATACACTTTAAAGTAAATAAAAAGTTTCACATGACCCAAATCCTGGTTTCAGCTTGTTGACACAAACAACCCTTAGTGATGAAGGGAATATTTTATTGAGCACCTGCATGTTAAGTGCTGCTTAGAAACTGTATCCAAAGAGTGAACGTTCACTGCTGTAGTCAATTTTCGATCTCCTGATTATCCACTGAAATTTTATCTAGATGTCTAATGCCTTTTAAAATATCCTACGATGCTTCTAAGTTGAATTATTGTCAAAATCTAATGTTTCTTGAGATAAGAGAAAGCTATCAGGTTATCAGTGCTAGTCATTCTTTTCATTTGTATTGGCTTGAATAAGAACAACTGCAGTGTAATCTGAAAGCTAACTAGAAATGACTGTTACTCTGCCATGATAGAGTTTCGAGAAGCATTCATCCTATGTAAGTTATTCCATCTTTAAATAAGATATATCACATAACAGAATTCTTCTTTACTTTATTAAAATGTCAATTCAGGAAGGTAATTTTCTTTTGGTGAACATGAGCAGGACAAATTTTGACCATAACTCACTGCATGGAGAGTAAGTGCTAATTGAGTCTTACAGTGAGTGTTGCAGAGAGAAGGACCTATGTACAACTAGGGCACACTTTAGTAAATTCCTGTTCAATCCCAAATCCTGTTTCCTGAAGGCTAACTCAAATATCTTTCAGTACAGTCCTCACTGTAAGTCAGTCACCTAGATGTTCCTCCAACCCTATCAGAGATATTTGTGTGTTTGGTGACACCAACATTTTAACACTAAAATTCAGTTTCTCAGCTTGTAGTAATAAATGAAAGATAAAACATTATCTTCATATTTACTTTCCCACAACTCTTGCTTTGTTGGGAGTCCTTAGACAGTGGGAGTTTGTGAATATACCTTCACATACATTAATGATTAATCAAGATTAAAACCAGCTTTAAATACTATCTAAGGAGTACCGTGGATTTCTATAATCTGTTAAGAGCACTTTTCTAGTGATTTCCTCCTTGGGGAACTTTCCAGCTCTAAATTTTTTGTTTGAATGCAAGAATTTATATGTGCAGAAATGTGTATGTGTGTACCTGTTTGAAAAGCAAGTTAACATTTCTGACAAAAATGTAATTTCTGAAACTGGTATTTCCCAGGTACTGTTCAAGGAGGAGACAGCTTCCAGATGGAGATGTCACAAGTGGGGTTCAGCGCAGACTATTCTCCTCAAAATGTGTGTACATCTGATAATTTCGAGCCCCAGTGACCTTTGGCATGACTTTTCTAGCTGCAGTAGCTCATGCAGAAAGTGGGGAAAACAGCCATCTAGTGGTCAGGTTCTGGTTCCTAGTCACAGTTATTGGACTTCTTTGTACTGTGACTTACAGCCTAAAACAGGGGCATCAATAATGCCTTCCCTTCCATATCTCAAAAGGATTATCTATGGCTGGAGGAAACAAAGATAATATATATCTAAAAGGTTTTCAGCCGTCCAGGACACTGGAACATCATTAACTCACAGTGTTATCTCTGCAAGAATTTCCTTTGAATCAACGAACTATTGCAAATGTTTGCCCAAAACACACACTTGTCATCACTGACATTGTTACGCTGTGAGTTACCATAATATCTCTTGCTAAAAGAAGAGGAGGAAAGTAGCGGAAAAAGTGAGAGTCAGGAAAAATGTCAGAGAGGACTGCAGTGCGCCACCACCATCTTGGCTCAAGAAAGTCATCTATATCGGCATCCCCATCCTTCAGGCCTCTGATTCTAATTTTTCCCAGAATCTGAATGAGGGTATGAGATTGTAAAAAGGCACGAGGTCCTAGGAAATATTTAGGGAATAATATGGACATAGAATCAAAGCAAAGGACCAAAAATGGCTTATTTTCTGACGAAGTAAGTGGGTCTGTTTCTGCATCCCCCAAATCTAGAGATGTTCACAAAAGTTATAACTCTTTCTTATTGAAAAGAGTTTAAGTGGATCTATGAGCAGAGAATTTCTCTTATAAAATCATGAGGTGCGTGATGTTCCCTGAAGTCCACGCGCATCCCCCCAGTTCAGCATCTCTGATTTTGTTACACTTGTTCCTGTAACTTCATAGTCACTCATCGTTTTCTTATTTATTATACATCTAAAATCAAAATCTAAAAATAAAAAATAAATAACATCTCCCCTGCTAACAAGCCTGCATCATGTGGTGGCATATATATCTGAATCAATCCCAAACCAGAGTAGTTTATTCTTCTTGACTGTTGACCATGCTTAGTTTAATTCTAATAGAGTGGCTTCCACAGCTACAAATTTGTTTTGTAACTGAGATGTTGTCAAATAGATGCATTATCAGAGCATGCGCCGGAGGAATACTTGAGAAGGACTCGAGATGACAGAGGAAGAAAGCTGAAACTCAATAGGTCAGGGGAGAGCCTCCTAAGATACGCCTGGAAGAGCAGGAGCGTGCCTTGGCCTCATCCTCGGCCTCAGCCTCCCCTGGGATCAGCACTTTATCAGATCAAGCACGACTCATATCCACTGTGGCTCTTCCTACGATCTATGAGAGTTCAAGTTCTGAATCCTTTTTAGATGCTCGTAAAGGCTCAGAATTTGCAACTGTGTGGCTTATTTTATGATTCTGGGGTTCAACCCCAACGCCTTCCTACCGTGCTACGTCCCTAGCCCATTTTTCTTTATGAGACAGGCTCTTCCTAAGTCACTAAGTTGCCTGGGCTGGGCTCAAGTTTGGCATCTTTCTGCCTCAGCCTCACGTAGTGCTGGAATTATCAGCCCATGCCTCTGCGCCCAATTCTGCATGACTTTGAATGGAAATTTGGAGACGGCTCGGCAATTGCCCTGTTTCAGCTTATTGAGAAGATTTACATATATGTCATAATGAGTAGAACCCAAGATAAAATAGAGCGTGGTAAGGTTTGTTTTCCAGCACAAATTTATTAAAACAATTCTCAGATATCCCCCATCTGCATTTGTTTTATTGCATTCTGCTTATTGTCCTTAACTCCAGACAGTTTAGTTCAATGTTTTGCCCACCTTGCATTCTTATGCACTAAAGGTGATTTGGTTTGTTGATCTTCATTTTTAAATTATTTTAGGATATCCTGATGCTGGGTGCAGTAGGAGCTTTTGACTGGAGCGGTACTGTTGTCCAAGAGACATCACATGGACATTCAATCTTTCCTAAACAAACTTTTGACCAAATTCTTCAGGATAGAAATCACAGTTCATATTTAGGTAAGTCATAAAAATGGCTGGCTCAGTGAATTAGTGTTCCCTTCTCTTAAATCAGTACATTACTGTATAGGGTCTCTGGACTGTCATCTAATTAACATATTTGATCTATCCAGCTTAAGCCTTTAACTTCTTAATAAAACACTACGTTTTGCATACTAAATCTTTTATGAATGCTTAGTTAGTTATAATTCCTGGATTATAATTCTGTTTCTCCAAAATGAAAGTATCGAAACTTTCTAAGAAAAAAATGTACACTAAGTATAAGTGTCCTATTATTGTAGAGTGCTTAGTATTTTTGTTACTATGATAAACAACCACTGATTTCGAGCTCCTTCTGTGGAACAGTTCCTGAGTGGGTTATTCTACATATATAAACCTTTAAATCTTTCTTTTGATCCCTGTAGAACCAGAGAGGTTAACTTGCTTACAGTTGAGCAATGTAGGAAGTAGCAAGCCCAGAGTTCAAACCTGGGACCCAGAATCTAGGGATAACTTTGTGGGTTTAGTTTCCGTCAGTGCTGGACAGTGCTACAAGCAACAGGGCAGGAGCAGCTGAAATAGGAAGACAACTTTCCATGATACACCCAGGAGCACTAGAAACTGTGCGCCACACCAGGGGTGAAAGGATCTCTGACCAGCTCTACTGCCTTTGCAACCCTTATCTGTGAGATATTCAGTGGCACTAACTCTGTGACTCCTCCCGTAGGTTACTCTGTGGCTGCAATTTCTACTAAAAGAAATGTCCATTTTGTTGCTGGTGCTCCTCGGGCAAATTACACTGGCCAGATAATTCTATACAGTGTTGATAAGAATGGCAATGTCACGATCATTCAGACTCACAGAGGGGACCAGGTAAATATCATTGATTTTAGCAAAAGAGATTCATTTTATGAACAACTGGAGCAAGTGGGAAGTTGGTAAGAGGGTAGGAATGGAAACTAACATTCATGGAGTTCCTCCTCTGTGTTTGACTCTGTGTTCTGAACTTACATGCTGTCGTTAAATCTTCACAGCTGCACCAGAAGAGCTACTATCCTCTGTTGACAGGTAACTGAGGGTGTAGCTAGCTTTCTCAAAGCACACAGATCTGTTGGGACTGAGCTATTGTTACAGCCCAATCTCACCTAGCCTCAAAGCCCGTGCTATCTGGTTTCATCCTCGTTGCTATTTCTGACTTCTCAGAGTGATGGTGTGTGACCACTATTTAGTCATGATGGTAGACACCTAGCCACAGTTTTGTAGACAAGTCCAAACTAGAAGCCATGGGTCTGGAGGGGACAAAATAGGAAGGAAATAGTAAAACGTCATAAACACTGAACTTTGGGGCTGGAGGAATAGCTCAGCAGTTAAAGTGCTTGTCTAGAAAATACTAAGTAACCAAGTTCAGTTCCCAGGACCACATAAGCCATGCCAGTCTGGGCTACATAGTGAGCTCAGACCCAGCCTGGACTACAGAATGAGACCCTGTCTCAATAAATAGATTAATTAATTAATAGAAAAATAAACACTGAACTTTTACATCTGAGGCTGTCAAGATGTCCCTCTGTCTTGATAAATTGTAAAAGTCAAAGTCTCTTCCCTGCCACTTTATACTGATCTGTGGCCATCTGATCACGCCCTATGATGACTCCTATCATGGCTCACCGTAGTCAAGGTCCGGTGTCACAGCAATGTTGAACTGATTGGTTGCTGTTTCTTTTCTAAGCAGCTCAGACTCATGGGTTTTACACCTATTGAAAACAAGTATCCTTTATTCCTGACAACCAGGAGAAATTGGTTTCCTACCCTGAGTCAGAGAAGCTAACTACCTATTTCATTTTCTGGGATTAAATCTATTCCTATATGAATCCCAGAAATCCTGGGGTTAATTTATTTTACTGTTCCAGATCGGCTCCTATTTTGGTAGTGTGCTGTGTTCTGTTGATGTGGACAAGGACACCATCACAGATGTGCTCTTGGTAGGTGCACCAACGTACATGAATGACCTCAAGAAAGAAGAAGGAAAAGTCTACCTGTTTACTATTACAAAGGTAAAAGAAAATTTAACTGACATTTAAATTTGCTTTTGTACTGATAAATAAAATTTAAACTCTATTTTGAAAGAAACACAAACACAAAACATGCATGTGTGGTAAGAATTGTATTTCATAAGTTTTGAGTTTCTATTTTACCATTAAATTATTTTAAATAACAAAAGGCATAATGGTTTTAATGTATACTGTTGTTTCAGTTACTGAATATTTCATCAAACTCAGGAATAAATTAATTTCAATAAAACTGTAATAGGAGAAAAAGAACATTGACCCAATTTCATACTTGTGGAGCATTATTTTCTTGTGAAGTCATAAAATATTTTTATATTTGATTACAAAACCTGAAGAAAAAGCTGTGTCTTTTACCAAGAAGTGTATTTTGGAGGAAAAAGATCAGAATTTGTGACTTTTTTCAAAATGAAATATTAATCCCATTTTCCATCTTTTATTCCATTGACATTATGCCACTATCAATAAATTTTAAATAAAATCTAAATTATTATTTTATTGCATGTATATCTAACAATTTCATCCAAGATATTAGAGTTTCACCATAAAAATTTTAAATCAATTTTTTGTAAACAACTGACCTACTATTAGGGACAATGTACATAAAGGAATGGATGCTTTGTTATAAGATGTCCAACTTAAAAAAAAGTTCTTATTTTCTTTCACCTTAGCTTTTGAGGGAATAATGTATGATTTTATTTGTTCAAATTCTTGCTTATAATTCTCATTGCAAATAAAGAATTTAAATTCTAAGTTTAGGATTCTGTCCGTTGTTAACCTTTCAAAAACGATTCAACATTTTTTTAAATGATGTGCGTTTGAGTTATACACTGTGTGAGGCTTGCTCTAATCGCGCTCTCTGTTCCTTCTTGGCAAGGGCGTCTTAAATAAGCCCCAATTCCTTGAGGGTCCGAAAGGCACTGAAAACACTCGATTTGGCTCAGCGATTGCAGCCCTTTCTGACATCAACATGGATGGTTTTAATGATGTGGTCGTGGGCTCACCTTTAGAAAACCAGAATTCTGGAGCTGTGTACATTTACAACGGTCATCAGGGCACCATTCGCACCAAGTATTCCCAGGTAATTGATGATGCATTTAATACGACGTACGCATGCTGACGTGTGAGTCCAGTCATGTTCGAGGTAGAGTCCAGTCCATCCAGTCCATCTCATTTATTTTACAACTTATTTTGTTCCCTTGGGAAACGTTTACTGAGCCTTTGCCGTGTTGCAGTCACTGTTCTCGGTGCTGGGAATGCTGTAAAAAAATAGGAATGACAAAACAAGAAAACTAAATGGAAATAAAGAATAGATTTTCAAGAATGAGCAATAGCACCAGGTGCTTGAGTGCTAAGGGAAACTCACTGCAGAAAGTGTGCTAGGATACAGTTAGGACTCGAACTGGCACCAAGTCATTGCCTTCTACCCGCCCTTTTGTTTTTTCTTTCTGTGCTGGCTCGTGATTTTGCATTAAACATTCATGTCATCTTCTTGATGAAATGTGGCTGCAAATATGTGATAGATTGTAGATCAGGTAAGATGGAATTGAAAACCAATGGAGTTCTATGGAGAGCACAGACAACCGGGAAAATGGTGCGGAGACAACATGAAGAGAGTGAGAACTAGGGGGGCGGGGACTTGTAATTTTGACATGTTATATATATGCACAAAATGTTCAATGGAAGCATTATGTGTCACCTATATACACGTCAATAAAATGGGGGGAAACGAAATCTCTAAAAACAAAAGCCATGTAGAGGCTACCACTTTTCTGACTCAGCTGTTGAGCATTACAACTTCACGTGAAGCTTGCTTTTTCAGAAAATCCTAGGATCAGACAAAGCCTTTGGGAGCCAGCTCCAGTTCTTCGGGAGATCCCTAGATGGCCATGGAGACTTAAATGGGGATTCCATCACTGATGTGTCCATTGGTGCTTTTGGACAAGTGGTTCAACTCTGGTGAGTCAGTAAATGTCAGGCACAAAAAATAGTGACAAAGTACACCAGCTGTGCTGCTGTTTAAAAGTGCTTAGTGCATTATAAGAATATAGGAGATTTGGGTGTCCAGGTTTATATAAAAGAAAGGATATGCATTACTGGAACTATACATATACAGAGAGAGAATAAAATATGATTCGTGTGTGTGTGTGTGTGTGTGTGTGTGTGTGTGTGTGTGTGTGTGTGTGTTTGCTTAACATTTGAATCAGCATTCGAATCAAGTTAAATATATGGAGAAAGAAAACTCTGTAGAAAAGACAAACCCTTGAAATCATACGCTGATAATTCCAAACTTTATCATCTTACAAATATCCTCATCTCAGCCCATAGTAAGGAAGCTTTGTAAGAGTGCACTAAAATTACTAAATGTTCAGATTACAAAAGTAAAATAAACCTTTTATGTGGTTGTAAGGTAGATTGTTAGATAGTTACCATAAACCAGAAGCCCTTGCTCACTTTATCTGCCCTCTTACTGACCTCTCTAGGAGTTGGAAATAAGGGGAACCCAGGATATTCAAAGGTCAGCTGTGGGATTCGAGGCCCAAATATGTACGTTGGCTGGTGAGGAAATAGAGTCAAAAAGGAAATGATTTTTTCAGTTAAGAGTTCACATCCATTCATTCATCCCTATTGAAAAATGTCACTAAAGGTCCAAAATATCAGGAGCAGAAAAATATTACTCAATGATGTTTTATGACTTCTGAGTTTAATGATGCAAATATTTAAAATTTCAGAAAAGCAAGAAAATGTATTAACTGTATGAAATTAGTTAAAACTCCTTAAGAACAGCAGATTGAGAATGAATATGACTCTGTTTGTTTGTTTGTTTGTTTGAGACAAGGTCTTGCGCAGTAGTTCGGGCTGGTCTTGATCTCATAATGTGTCCCAGTCGGTCTGGAAGTCACGGTCATTCTTTTGCCTTAGCCTGTTGGTGTGCGGGAATTACAAGAGTGCGCCACCATGCTCAACTGTTATGTGGTATTCAGGGATTGAACGAGAGGTCATGCTTCCTAGGCAAGCATTCTAATCTCTGAGCTATGCTGCTAGCCACAATACAACTTGTAATAATAGAACTACATAGTTTATTTTTAAATGACTTAATAAGAAATTATACCTCTTAGTGAACACTATCCTATAGAAATCTTGATAGATTTCCTACTTGGCTGACTATATATTTACTAAACTATGACACTCCTTTTTAATATAGTCAATGGTGACCAAACTTTTTAAATTTGATTTGGATTTGTTTAATGTCCCGAAGGTGACTAGTCAAGCTAGGTTAATATCATTTTGTGGCCACACTCTCCTGACTTGTTCAGACTGGTTTCTGTGAAACTCTCTGAGAATAATTTCTTGAAAATAAGTTTACAAAATATATGAATCAATGACATCTCTACTGAAATAAGTGCTCAGTCCCTCAAAAAAATACCTTAAAGAAAGCATTTACTAAAGCATTTTAGATCTAAGTTGGAGGACAAACTGAAATTGTTTTAAAGTGTACTGCTATTGGAAGATCTGATACGTGTTAACAATTGAAATAATTCTTCAGCTGACAGTAGTCCTTTTGGGAGGTACATGAAATTAAAAGGAAACGCCTTTTGTATCTTCTTGTGATACTTTTCAAAACAATGAAATGACTAATTATTACTTGCTGCTTTTATAAATAGTTGAAGGCACATGCAGATGTCATTATATGGTGAAGAACAAACTCCACTGAGGCAGGAATTAAGAAACCACAGGTTCTAGTTTCCCATTGGCTAGTGCTCAGTAAATTAGTAAGCCATCAATTGTCCTGTGTCTCAGATCTTTTTTTGTTTGTTTGTTTTGTTTTGTTTTGTTTTGTTTTGTTTTGGTACGATGGAAACAGAGTTTTACCCTTTTGAAAGGAGTGTTGTAAGGAACAAATATGACTGGCTAAAGGACAACTCCAAGGTCAGAAATCTAAAACACCCTGTTGAGATGAATTCTTCAGCCTTTTACTGTCATTAAACTAGTTATTACATTCATGGCCATATGCTACGTTTCAAAAGATTGCTCCCAACCATCGACACGACATGGAAAAAGCTATGGCCACTCTCCTCAGGCCTGTCATTTCCCCTTTCCAACTTCTCTCTCCCTTGAATTTGGGAGAAGACAGGGTACCATGGCAACCCACAACAGAGACCACACTGGAAATGTCATTGACAAAGAGTTTGCAGATTTTCTTTCAATATTCATGCAATTGTTTATTTAAAATAATAAAATAATAATACATGTGTCTTGTGCTAGTGATACAATCACAAATCAAGAAGATGTCTGCCTTGCCTGCTGTCTTGGTATTTAATAGAAAATTATGTCAAGTTCTTAAAGAAAGAGTAGGAGAAAAAAATTGAAAAATGCTGGTTCTGAGTTCTTGTAAGGGTCGTGGTATATGTGCTCAATAATAATGTCAGTCTATCTGTTCCCACTTATGTCTTTTAGGTCACAAAGTATTGCTGATGTGACTATAGAAGCTTCATTCAGTCCAAAACAAATCACTTTGATCAACAAGAATGCACAGATAACCCTCCAACTCTGCTTCCATGCCAAGTTTAGACCTACAAGGCAGAACAACCAAGTGGGTGGGTAGACCTGAAATAACCTGGATGGGGACAGGTTAGCCAGCACCACAACTTATGTTTTGGTTTGTAGCCCAGAAGGATCTTTACTTGCAGACATTTAAATTACATGCATTTATGATGCTTAAGAATAGTCCCTTATGCAGGGGAGGTTTGTCTAGCTCTTCCTCTGTCATCTCTAGAAGAGTGACATCCTGCTGTAGACCATTGTAATCTTGGCAGCATAATCACTGGCTCTCCCTTCTCGGTCCTTTGAGTTTCTCTTACCCACAGACCCTTTCCTTAAATTCTTGGCTTATGCTAGAATGATTTCTTTGAACTGCTGCTGATTTTAAATGAGAATGCCATGTGTTGCTTCTGCTATTAGAAAGGACATATTCAGTGAAAGCGTCAAATGGTGCTCCTGTCTGAGGAACTATGGAGCATAGCATAACAAAAAAGCCGTGTATAATGCACACTCATGGTTTTAAGTTTTCTCAACAATTCTGAGAAGTAAGCAAAAGTCTGAAGTGTATCCCAGTCAAACTGGAAAGAGTGAGAGAAACATTGTGGCCAAATGTCAACAAGAATTCTCTTCTTCCTCCTAGATGAGCCAAGTCATCTTTCCAGACCTGGCTGAAGCCCACATCCCCCTGTACAATAGGCAGAATGGGTAGAGGCTTTTCTGACCTCTGTATTTCACCTTCAACCTCTTTCCCAATCATTTCAGCACCCTCGATAGGCAGTATGCAATTTAACACTTGATCTAAAGCTACCTCTTTGCTGCTATTTTGAGTTGCAAACCACCTTCTGCCAGGTTTTGGCTCTAAACTTCAGAATCTTTAGTTCCTACAGGTGCTCAATTTAGTGGCAAACATTAATTTAAAGGCTGAAAATACTCAAGCAGGGTTTTGTTTTTTGCTATCATTTTTACCAAGAAATAAATAAGACAAGAACCCCATGCAGAAATTAGATTTATATTTGGCATATTTTGCATTTCTACCAATTATTTTCATCTCTAGAAGTTTTCTTTTCACGAGTTAGAGTATTGACCCCACCTGTAGTTAGCCTGACCCACAGCGTGCATTTCTCTGAGCAACCATCACAGTTAAGTCAAAACCCACTGCCGCACAAGCATCAAGCTGCTAGTCTGCCTAAAAGATTAAATTGGAAAATATATCAGTTGGCAGAAATGGCTGGCGGCTCAGCTGTCCTGGGCCTGGGGCATGAACGTGGCCTTACGTGTCTTCCACATTGTGACCATGCGTCATCTTTTCTCATGCTACACACTCAAAAGTTCGACTCACAGAGAATTTCCTTCTCATTGACTTGCTGCTGAGGGCCTTTGGGATTTCTTACTGTTGGGCACACTTTTTTCTTAATGCTTTACCTGAGTGCCCTCAGATCCACGCAGATAACCCGGTCACAATCATTTGCCTTGTCATTGCTTTGGAATGGTGGAGTGTGAGATGTGAGTCTCAACTGTGAAAAGTGAATTTATAAAGCATATGGTTTTTATTATGTATTGCATCAGATACACATGTCAGTTTGAGGCTAACATTAAAAACTAATATATTTCCTATGACATTATATATCAGTTTCACCAAGCTGCTTTCGAAAAAATGAAAAAGTAGTATGATGTAAGCTGGCCTTGGCCTCACTACAGTCACCTGGTCATTATTGTCAACACTTATTTTTGGTTCAGTGCATCTTGTTATGTTTCCTCCATGTTTATTGCATTCAGTAAGTCTACAGAGCAGGAAAAAATATGCAAAATTATACAATATTTCTAATAAACACTTTTAAAATAACATATATTCAACTCTGAAATATTGAAAGTAATAAAATCTCATAGAGCCACCCCCAGTAAGGTAGTTGACACTATGGCTGGCACCAGACGATCACTCTAAAGTTGGGACACATGACCAATAGACCTTAGCTGAGCTATTAATAGTAGATCTACTGGAATAGATGCTTTCTTCATTTTTTTATCACACAATCTTTTTTGTTTTTAGTTCCCGAGGTTGAAGTTATGATCTCTATTTGATAGCCTAAGAGGCAGGTTCAAAGAGGCTAAGTAAACTCCCCAAAGTCACAAGCTTGAAAACTGCACAATTAAGAGTCAAACCAAGTCTACCCAACTCAATACTTATTTCTGAGTGTTACATGCCTTTTCCCAGGTACCAGAGAAAAGCCAAGCACTGTACATGTTATTTTGGAGGAACCCAGCTAACCCTCACGATAACAAGAGTTATTTAATTCCTACAACTACCAACTACATAGAAACAGAAATTGTAGGAACTTTTATTTCAAACATTTCATTTCTAACCATGCTCCTGCTCTGTGACATTAAATGAATTGATTCACTTCTTTCATGAAAAGTAGGGTGACAATATCCCTTTTTAGAATGATTTTAAAGCTTGAGTGAGATGGCGTATGCGATCGTGCTCAGCGGAAGTCACGGGGTAACTGTTCTTTCCTTTCTGTTTCTCCGCCTTATGGGGGATGAAGCCACTGTAGGAGAGTGTCAGTTCCTTGCCAGTGGCAAATCCATTTTTATTGCCACTTCTCCAAGCTACATTTCTCATAACCTCACTTCTCTGTATCTGGAGTCATTTAGATCATATCGCAGCTGGAATTGCAAATACAATACGGTGTTTTTCTTGGGTCATAATCTACTAATGGAAGGACTATTTTTATATTTTCTTGCAATCAGTGACATTGCACAGTAAGACACATGAATTAAGGAAGCTTTCTCTTTATAAGGTTATTTGTAATAACTTTTCTTTATGATTTTTATCATAGCCATTACATATAACATCACACTTGATGCTGATAGATACTCATCCAAAGTCACCTCCAGGGGTTTATTTCAAGAAAATAATGAAAGATTCCTGCAGAAGAATGTCACACTACATGCTACACAGAACTGCGCTCAGTACATGATTCAAATACAGGTGATGCCTTAGGCTCTTCTCTTTTCACTCCATTTCTTCTTAAGTATTGAATGCATGGAAGCCTAATATGGCTCCTATGAATTAGAAAATGCTTGCCTTCTAATTGATGGCTTTCTTGTCTAATTCCATGAACCAAAATATACTTCCTTTATGCTAATACTTGTGGTCATATCCTATCGCAAAAATTAGTGACATTAAATTATACTGGAGATTGCAACTAAAGGAAACAAATAATGTTCTTAGATTAATCAAAGATACAATGCTTTTAAAATGTTTAATAGAGTGAAGTTTCCCTTAATAATAAGTTCTCTTATGACATTTTCCTATGGGGAAACTTGTATTTGTTTTAAGCTACTAAAAATGGTGATTCCAATTATAGTTTTCACTATTGGTTTAATGTAAGAGAAAGATGATAGATTTAGATGTAAAAAAATACTCATTTTAAACTTATGCCATATTTACCATAGTTCTCATGAATTTTTAAAATATCCTACATAGGAACAATGCTTTGTACAAGAAAATCTTCAACAGGAAATTTATTTTATAAGTCAAATAAAATATTTACTCTTAGCAACCACATAATAATATTTGAAAGTGTAATTTATTCAGGAAACCACTATAAAAATTGTTTAAGTATAGATGCTGCTAATGCTAGTATTTAGTATAAAATTAGTATGATTTTCAGAGACTAAAGTTCATAAAACTTATCAATAAAACATCTATAAAATTCATATTTTTGGGTTCCCACTACCAGAACTTGGACTTGAAAAATAAGGAATATGTAGGATTAAGGAACACCTTCTGATATTCCTGATGTAAGATGCAAAGACTATGAACTGAAAAAATAACAAATTGATGGTTAGATGAATTCAAATCAGTTATTATTTAACTGAAAGCTTCTTTTCTGTGAAAAACTGGATTTTATTGTTGTGTTGTCAGAGTTTCAATTATACAGTCTTTGAAGAAAAAAATAAAAGAGAATTGGCTTGCCTTCTTTCCTATCCTGCCAAATGGTGAATCAAATTACACATGAAATCCACTGTGAGAGAATCAAGACAGCCAGGCTATTTTTCTTAAAGAAAAAAAAATCCACTTCGCTATTTACCATCAACATCAGTTAGGTCCATCCAATGTGCCAAGTGCACAGCTAGTGCATGAAGGCTTTCCTTCACAGTGAAGAGTCTGTCCATATAGTCAGGCCTCCCAAAGAGCCCAAGGACTATGGGTAAATCTTGTTGGTGACTGGACTCAATAACAAAAAGATATTACTTGTTGGGCAAAGACAAGCTCAGCTTTGGGATTTTCATGTGTATTATAAGCTCTGTTCGTCCCTAAAAAGAGCGGACAATAAATCTGTAAGATGATTGCTAGGTGGCTTTTTGCAACCCTGTGTTGGCAGTTTTTACGTATTTCACTAGACAAGAAGATTCAAAGTCAAGAAGGTACCCATGCCTCCTGGAATATTCCGAATCCTCTATCTCTTTGCAGAGGCAAAATGGAGATGTTGTCCTTGTGCGTAGATTGAGCAATCTTGAATAGCTGTGGAGTGATACAGACATCATCTTTTTATGTCAGGAGTGGTGCAATTCCTGCTCCGGCCAGAAGCTAGGGAACTTGATTTAGGATGTAGGAATCACCTTTGTCTGATTTTGTAGAGCAGAGAAAGGTACTAACAAGGGCACAGCCATCCCTGGCAACTTCCCTTCTGAGTCATAATGAGCTGCTCTAGAGGATTGATCAGAGCCCCTAAGGATATTTAAGTCTTGGCGGTAGGAACAGAAAGAATGTAGCCAACAAGCCAAGAGCTGGGACTTCATAGGATTCTTGTGAAGATTAACACTAGACATACCATCCAAATATTTACATAGATATGTATATAGATAAGGATATACCGATATATAGAGAGATGCTAAAATTATTGAGGAACCCCACTAAATTCTGCTGCTTAAATTTTTTTTTCTGATATTAAATCTCCTTGGGTTTCTTAGTATTACCAAGGCTAACAACAGAATTAGGACAGGAAAGAGAACGTAAGTAAGTCTTAATCATTCCAAACAGAGACAGTCTAATGGAATAACGACTGTGTTCTTACATTATCAACATACATGTGGATATTTTCTCTATTTAAAGCTGCTGTGCCTTAACATACTAACGTGTGTGTGTGTGTGTGTGTGTGTGTGTGTGTGTGTGTGTGTGTGTGTGTGTGTGTGTTTATGTATTCAGAAGCCCTCTGATGTTGTCAACTCTTTGGACCTACGTGTGGACATCAGTCCGAAAAACCCTGGCACCAGCCCTACCCTTGAAGCCTATTCTGAGACTATCAAGGTTTTCAGTGTAAGTATGGCTTGCCCTTCCTGCTCGTAGACTAACAGTGGTTTGCAGTTACTGCAGTAGTGTTTAAAGATACTTAGGATATAGCCTTAAGGTCTTCATCTTCAAAATGAAATTGTGTGTACATTTCACTAGTGTGTATGTTCCATGACGACTAAGTCTTTTTCTTGGTTACTGCTCTATTTCAGCCTGTAGACCAATGTCCAACTCAGTAAATTTTACTGAATAAAAAAATATTTTTAATTAGGCAAACAACTCATGGTTACTACTCTGTTAAAAAGTAAAATATTCCAAGTGCCTACGAAGTTCCATGAATCATTACTGTAATCATATTCACTGTAATTTAGATCCTTCTGAACAAACATTATTTTGAATTTTGCATTAGTGCTTTCCTCTGTGAGTTTCCCAAACACATACATGTCCTAAAATGTTGTTTGGTTTTTCATAGTTGTGAGCTTTATGTAAGCTGAATAAGGCTGTGTGTTCTTTTACAACTTGCTGTTTTAAAAAATAGAAGAAATGTATAATGTTTTTTTCTTCTCCGGTAGATCCCTTTCCATAAAGACTGTGCTGGTGATGGAGTTTGCATCTCTGATCTGGTTCTGGATGTCCAACAACTGCCAGCTGCTACGTATGTTCCACTTTAAAACTTAGTACAAAATGCAGACAGAAAAGACACACTAGGTCACTTCATTCTAAGAAATAAATGGAGATTTTTCTACAAAAGAAATGTCTGTAACACCAAAGACCTTTAAAAACTAAGTCTCATTGTTTTATCATCCATTTCAGTGAAGTAATAAAAAATATAAAATTTTTAATATGTGGATAGTTATCTTCCCCGAAATGTAACTAAAAGCAACAAAGAAGAAAATCTGATAGCATTTGCTTATTTATCAATATCATGTTAATATGAAGATACATTTTAATAAGAAATATTCTTGGTATTCCAAAGAGAAAGAAGTTACCTCTCAAATAAATAAAATTCTGGAATATTGGTCTTTTTATTTTTATATTTTCCTTTATTGACCTTTCTTTCCTTTTTCTCCTTTTCACTTTCAACAGAGAACAGCCCTTTATTGTCAGCAACAAAAATAAAAGGTTAACATTCTCAGTGACACTCAAAAACAAAAGGGAAAATGCATACAACACTGGAATTACCGCTAATTTTTCAGAAAATTTATTTTTCGCTTCTTCCTCCATGCCGGTATGTGATTTGCTGTCTATTACTGCCTTCCTTATATTCAAACGTCCGGGTCCCCTAGCTGTCTGAAGAAGCGCCTTAACCTGGCACGATCTCGGTGCTAACTTGTGGCTGACCACTGGCCTTGTAGCTAGACCAATGGTGCTGTACAGCTTGGGTCAGTTCTTCCATTTCCCTGAGACTTGGCCTCGGTAGCCAGACAATCCCGTAACATTCCGTGAGCGTTCTGTGTGGGGAGGCTGCTGTGCGGCTCCACAGATGTGATGCACTTGTTCTGAGCCAATGGAGTCCCACAGCTCCGCCTGAGATTTGCAACCCAGGGTCGTGCTCCTGCCAGGATAATGCATTCCAGAAAAGCCAGTCGATCCAGCTGACCTGATCACTAAACCAGGAGTGTTCCTGACCACCAGGGCCCCTTGCTCCCCTCCTCCACCTCAGCCATATAAATAGGAGAGGAGGAAAACTCTTTTTCCATGTGAGCTATTTGATTGAAGGATTAAAAACCAGTTTTTTCTCATTTAAAGTTCAGTGAACTCAATAGGTTTAGCATTCTAAACCTAACACGACCTTGTGTTTAAATCACTTGTACAATGACTTCTTATTTTAAAAAATAATTGGGGAAAACTTTAAAATGATGCTTTTCTTTAAAAATATAAAAGCTAATATATGACTTTTTCTTATCTTTAAAATCATTTCATACTAAAGATAAGATTTCTGGATATTGAATTAAAACTATTTGTACTTCTGAAACATGAGAATTTGGGTTTCTTCTGAGGAGAGAAATTCAATTATTAGCCTATTATTTGTCTTAGAGTATCTTTAGAGTGACAAATAAAAACTGTATATTAGCCACTGAGCGAGTACAAGATAGTTTAGTCTTTGGGGAGAGTAAACTATTTTCTTATGAATCAATCTTATCAGTAGATTATCTCCTTACAATTTTCAGCATATATGTAAATAAATATACATTATACACCAATTAATTAGTTACTGTTATTTTTTGGTTTTGTTCAGGTTGATGGAACAGAAGTAGCATGCCAGGTTGATTCGCCTCAAAAATCTGTTACCTGTGACGTGGGCTACCCTGCTTTAAAAAGTAAACAACAGGTACAACTTGTATGTCATCCTCAAATCCATGCAAACTACTTGCCTCAGTGTATTTATTAATTCACCAACATATCATCTTCTTTGCTGGGTATTCAGTTGATAGCCATCACAAAATAACCAGCTGTGTATTTAGAGTAAATTTCTTAGTACCTAAATGATTTTTAATTATTAATAAAAGTGGAATCTTCTCTATGCAGTTTATTCACAAAACATGGAAAGTTTTTCTTGCCTCCATGGGGTGGCCAGCACTGGCTGAAGTGCTGTCCATGGTGTTATAGAGATCACCCGCTCACCCCTAGCAAAGAAAGTCTCATTAACACAAAACTTTGCAGCTCAAACAAGTATACGTGCTGGGAACCTAAATGTATCAGCTGGAAGTTATGCAAAGGCACATGGAAAGCAAGGCAGACAGAGCTGTTGTTCCTATTTGGAAGCGTAAGGAAAATAAAAACCAGAATCAGGTTGGGAAGTTTACTTCTATGGGGAACACTTTTCTTTTTTCTGAGTATAAAGCATCATAGATTAATGAATTTTAACTCTACACCTAGGTGACTTTTACCATTAACTTTGACGTCAGTCTTCAAAATGCTCAGAATCAGGCATCCCTCAGCTTCCAAGCTTTCAGGTAAACATGGGGAAGTCATGAACCGATGATGGGTGCCTTTTATTATTCTTTTTAAGTAATTTTCTAATTTTTTTAACAGTGAAAGCGAGGAAGCAAACAAGGCTGATAATTCAGTCAGCCTCAAGATCCCTCTCCTGTACGATGCTGAAATTCATTTAACAAGGTAGGTGAAACCTGTTAAAGGGAGGTAGCCTGTTACCATGGTCACCATGTTGGTTTATAACACATTTGCCTCGTTACCATGTGTGTTTTGTTTTTGTCTTTTGTTTTTTCCCTTAGACAAATTCTTACTCCATAATCCAGGTGCTGCATATAGTCCAGCCTGGGCTTAGCCCTCAGCAATCCTCAGCCACAGCCTTCCAAGGGCTGGGATTACAGGCGTGTGCCACCGCACCCAGCTATGTAGTGTTTGCGGAATTAAACTCGGGTCCTGTGCTTGCTAGGCAAATACTTTAACCACTGAGCTATGCCTTGAGCCCTGTATGCTCAGTCTTAATTGGAGAATTTATCTACCGCTTATTAACTGAGACAGAAGATCACAGACAGATCAGTGCCTAAGAAGGCCTTGAATGGCTCTTTAAGGTAACTGATTCAGAACAGCACTAGGAAGGCGGAGGGAGAAGGCTTTTGCCACCGGTGAACCCCGTTTCAGGCTCTCCAAAGAGCTGAAAACCTTCCCAAGAAGTTGAAACAGACTCAGGTCCCAGAAGTTGAGGACACTTTCTTCTTCCTCACTACTTCTACTGTGCACATCTCTGGATATTGATATTTCAAAGTGTGGATGCTTGGCATGTGGGAGCTTTGGTGATCTGCAGCCCACAATGAATGTAGTCACAGATTGTAGAGACAGATTTGGAAAGCAGATCAGGCATAGCTTCTGGGTGGAAAATTCCTAACAGAACAGATTAGGCATTTCTTCTAACCACGAGGAAGTGAGAGATTTTCCAAATGAAGTCATCCATGAGGAGATGCTTTATTCTTTTTCCTTGCCTACTCAGAGCAAGTAAACCAGACAGCTGTAGTTAAAATGGTATTGGTATACACCAGCTATCTTTAATTGTTCAAAGAGACAGGTGTCTTGAGAAGTGGGTAACATGCGAAACCCACAGGTACTAATATGTTGACAGCACTTTAAGTCACACTTAGATGTGGGGCTGGTTCATGGCACAAGCACACTGGAGCAGAGCTATGCAGGTGTTGGGGCACAGGTCCCAAGTCTGATAAGCAATGTTCTCTCCCTGGTAAGCATCCAGGCAGTTTTCCTCCACAGACCAATGGTCCTGAAAAACATGCCCCATTTTCTCAAGAACTTCAATAAAAATCTTCTCCATAATTTTTACATTATTACTCTAGCTCCAAAAAGCATAAAACATGCAGATTAATAAATTACTAAGCAAAAGCAACAAGGAAAATGTGTCATCCTCTGATACATAGGCAAATATGAAAAGAATACTTTTGTGTCAAGTGGAGTATAAAATATAACCCAAGTTCACTGTCCTTGAAAATATAATCAGTAACTACAGATTTCAAAAAACTCCCACTTGCTAATTAATTAAACACAAAGCCAGCCACAAAGATCAGTATACCACACTACCTTAATATTTTCCTTGTCACAGATATTAATCATTCTAAATTATTTTTGTTAAATATAGTCCTGTATAATTCTGGCCAATATGGCCCTGTATCACCATGGCCAATATTTTTTTCAGATATTTTAGCAAGAAATACATAGAATGCTGAAATGGGACTTCTATTAACTGACAGCCTTATGTTTTGTGGTGGTAACTTGTTTTGTAATGCATTCCAGTGTTCTTAAAGTTTAATACGGATAATTGTAAAGAATAAAAGCTAAACTGGCTTCTCCCCCAACACCAGATATATTTTTTAAAAATATTAAATGTTGTAGATTTTAAAAATCTAAACATGAAAGAAGGATACACAAAAAATAGAGTCAGCTTCCCCTACTTCCCTGGTAAAAAACACTTCCCGTAGGTGACGAGGTGGGTTGTTGGGAGATATCTTTTATACACATTATTTACCAACCATGAAATATACATGTAATACATACATGTATATACACACATTTATGTACCAACATTTTGTTTACCCAAAAGGAGCAAAATACCCTTCTATGGCTCGTTTTATATGTAGTCTTGGAGAAATTTTTATTTTATGATATCAATCTGACTTATCTTATTACCAAATAGATTATAATTTATATAATCACTTCAATATTAATGAGATATTTGGTTATTCTGCATTTTTACTTTGTTTAGCCATCACAAGCCATGATGCAAAAAAGTAACATTTTGGCAGACACTAAGAAAAAATCCTACCCAATTACTGAGCCTACCCTTTAGCAACCACTTGGATACTGTACAAAAGTGCAATGACACTGTGTCAACATGGGTAGAAGGAGATAATGACGGTAGAATTGTTTTTGTAGCAAGATTACTGCCTGAGCATTGTTAACAGCTGTTGTTAAGTATAGTTTTTATATTCAATGACTTAGGGAAAACTTAAGTAAGAAATGGAAAGTCATTAGATCTCTTTAAAATGCAAAAAAATGACATTAATCAGTTAAGAAATTGGTCGTGGTTAGGGTTTTGCACAAATATACTCTGGAAGAACAAGAGAATCATTTATGCACACATAGCCAGGCTTTCTGCTTCAATTCCTAGTCACTGTTCTCACTTTCTGCAGAAGACTGACACATTGTTTACTCACATATAACCTTGACAAATACATTTATTTAAAATTTCCTATGAATATTTTTTCTTTTGAGATTTTGGAAAAATTTTTTCTAAGCCATTAAGCTGAATGACAAGTTTTCAGTACAGAAAAAATAAAATTTATCTCGAAAAATTTCCAGTCCATTTTTGTAAGAAACAGAATCAACATCCTATAATGAAGATCCATTTTCCAGAGGAAGTAAATGGAGAGACTGTGCATAATGTTTGTTAGACTTCTCTGCACCTGCTCTTCCACACCCTCAATCCCAAAGAAACTGTCCTCGTTGAAATCCAGCCTCAGAGCCTGTCTTAATTACCCATTGCTGGAAAGAAGTACTCAATGTCCGCAAGTTAATAGAGGAAATATTTATTTTATCTCACAGCTTTAGAAGAATTCACACAGTCCATTCATGGAAAGCCAGCAATGGCAGAAGCACATAGGAGAGGTCTAGTCGGAGAAAAGCTTTTCACAACGCAGCACACAGAAGGCCAAGTGAGGGAGGAAGAAGTTGATGTCTGGAGAACTAAGGAGGGCCAGAGATCTCCCAAGAAGCTGTAACAGTATTTCTCCTTCCTTCCTTTACTTAATTCCAGCTGCCATTCAGGCCTCCCACACCCAGGATTGATGTCCTTCCCTCACTTCCTGGTCCAAAAGTCAATAACACATACCTGAAAGTCCTGGTATGGGTGCACTCCAATCTCGCCAAATTGACACGATCTCTCCAGGACAAGCCCAAAGCATCCATGTCTTCCAACTGGGCCCCACCTCCCAACAGCACACAGTTTCACAGATACCCCACTGCAGCCAAATATATGAGGCTTTTAGGTGACACTTCCCATTCAAACTATAACAGAGCCCCAGAGATAAACGTGAAGATTAGAAGGGTCCAATCTTAGTGGTGTGGTGAATCCTTGACCTAAACATGGAGCTTGCAGTTTTTAGTCAGCAATCCCAAGCGAAAAGGTCGAGGTCTGTGTCATGCATTTAGGTCAGTTTAATTATATCCTGGGACGGGGCTGGAGGAATGGCTCAGCTGTTAAAGCACTTGCCTAGCAAGTGCTATGTCAAGTGTTAAGTACCCGAGTTTGATTCCCCAGCACCATATAAGCTGGGAGTGGTGGCACACGTCTGTAATTCCAGCACTCAGGAGGCTGAGGCAGGATGATTGCCATGAGTCCAAGGCCAGCCTGGGCTACAGAGCGAGACCCTGTCTCAAAAAAATAAAAAAATAAATTATATCCTGGGTCATTATTACTACAGGTGACTCCACAAGTGGTGGAAACAGATCTTACTACTCCAGTTGAGAGCCAAACCATTAGTAGTGGTTTGTAGTTAGAAATAAGAAGATTAATAAACTGTATGACTTGTTTCACTGTTGTTTAATAATGAACATATAGAAGCTAATACCCAAGCCCCCATCACTGTATTTCAGCCATACAAAGTGGAAAACTCCTGATTTATAAATAAATCTATTCTGGCAGTAGCAAACTGAAGTGTCCACCATATTCACAGCGAGTTCTACTGTCAGTTCTAAAGTGATAACTTTACATATGCAAAAAATCTGAATAGAAAGATCACAAAGGGATATTTCCTGGGCATAATTCATAAAGTACATCATCAGACCATAATGTTTTCAGTAGAGTGTTGAGATCTTTATTATCATAATTTTAATTATATGCATTTATGGTATTCCAGATGATAATTAATATATAAATGATAAAATCGAAAGTGGTTGGCATTTTCTTCTCCTAAAATCTTCAAAAATATTTTGATTCCCACATAATAATTGTAGATGTTTATGGGTACAGTTTATTTCTGTACATGTATATAATTTCAATATTTGTAGGTGTACATACATATGCACAATGGGTATTGATAAAAAATTAGGATGATTAGCATTTCTCTCTCCTCATGATTAGTTCTGTACTTAAACTCCTCTTTTCTAGTTGTTCTTGAAATAGGTAATAGGTTATTGTGAACTCAGTCACCCCACTATGCGATAGAGCACTAGAACTTACTACATCTCATTGTTTTGGTCTCCTTTATCCAACCTCTTTCTGTTTTTCCCCCTTACCATCCTGTCTAGCCTCTAATAAGACATACAAAAGCAAATCGTGACTGTCCTCTCCTGAATGGGGAAGCTGAAAAGTCTCTCTCAGTGGAGAATAGTCATTCAGTGCTTTTCAAACCAAAATAACTATTTTGCTTGCAATTAAAGCTAAAAATACCCAAGTGAGAGAAATATTAAGCTTCAGAGACACGACTTTAAAAATACTTTACCAATATCATCCAACAGATCCACCAACATCAACTTTTATGAAGTCTATTCAAATAGAAGTGTTCCTTCTATCGTGCACAATTTTGAAGATATTGGTCCAAAATTCATCTTCTCTCTTAAGGTTGGTGAGCCTCTCATGAGGGTGGCAAATCAAGAACAAGGCGAAAGCAAAACATGAGTCTGGGGAGAGAGGGGGGAAAGTAAAATGTATTTGAAATGCAACAGTGGTTCTCAGACCTGAGCATGAATTAAAATCACCTGGAAGTCTTGTGAAAATGCTGGATTTCCTCCTCAGAGTTTCGGACTGTGTAGGGCTGCGATGGGTCTGAAATTGGGCATTTCTAACATGGTCTCATGTGCTGATTCAGCTGCAGCACTGGGAAATATATTTTGAGTGCCACTGAAATACACCAGATAAGTAAACTACTAGAGTTTCATGCTGTCATGCATAAGGCCTAAATGACATATTTCCAAAGCAAATGTTCGACATCAATTAACATGGCATTATAATGGTATTACTGTGGGTAACCTCCTTGGAATAGAATTATCATACCCATGTATTCTTGGAGACCATTTCTGCTTGAGAAACTTACCATATATTTGTATACAGTACAAATATGCTTGTTTTACAATACAAGAAGCATATATAAAGATATTTTTGCTCAAATTCTAATGTCTATCAATAAACAATTATTAATCTAAAGATTGCAGTAAGTAGGTTTAATAAAGGAAAATTAAGTTGTGAAAATTATTATTTCATAACATAAAATAACATTATAGAAACTTTGAAAAGTAGAAAAGAATTCATCCTCACTCATGAGTGAAAACCATTTTATTCTTGCCCATTTCCTGCAGTTTTGTGACTTTTAAAAAATTTATAAAATAATCTTGATTCTTTATACAGATACTAGAATTTATAAAACGTGAATGGCATTCAATAACCACTTTATTTAGCAGGACATTTAGCCAATTCGTAGCAAAAAATAAAACGGCACTTTCTGACAATGTAATAAGTACCAGCTGTTGAATGAAATACTTTTGCGCACACACACACACACACACACACACACACACACACACACACACACATATTGTTCCTAACGATGTTGTTTATAAAAATTTAACAGCCTGTAGGTCATGTGCACTAGCCACTTAAGACAGAGACCCTACCAGTGAGAACAGATGGTATTTCACACACACACACACACACACACACACACACAGAATTTCTGATTATCTTTATTTTACAAATGAGACAAAGAGAGCATGGAGAGATGAGTCCCTTGCCTGCTAACAAGTTACACTTGAGAGCTGTCCCTTATCAACAGGAAGGTCATTGATCATTTCCCCTGCATCTTGTGTGCCATAGAGTGATTCCAGAATGTTTTCTTAACATAGGTCACCACCGGAACTGTCCCGGTAAGCATGGCATCTGTAATCATCCACATTCCTCAGTACACCAAGGAAAAGAACCCGCTGATGTACCTGACTGAGGTGCACACAGACCAAGTAAGGATGACGAACAATGCACACTGTCAAGATGGAATGACCATCTTGGGCCAATTGTGTCTGAGAAACAGAAGATAACCCCTACGAGTCCCGAGTGCAACTAACTAGCAATTTTATGTTAGAATCAAAATGTTGTTTAAAAATAAATACTTGCATTTAGGTATTTACAGACAGTAGAAATTATTCCAAAATCCTTCTTTTGTCCAGATGAATTTGGGCATTGCCAGTGCTCTGTTGAGAGAGAAGACTGAGAAGTGAGAGGTTGATCCGATGCCTGGCACAGAGTAGGTCTACATGCTACAATAGTAGCAGGTCTTTAAACATCTATGCTGGACTTTCACCCAGCAACTTTCAGGCTGCCTAGTCATTTTAATTACCACTGTCACATTTTAAAGAGTGATACCCAGACAATTAAATCATAATCTATAAAGAAAAGACCCTAACCCTTTAATATTGATCTTTTTCTTTAAAGCTCTTGGAGGTGTACCGGGCAGCCTGGACCAAGAAGCACCACTCTAGCTAAACCTCTTGACAATGGTGCACCTTTAGACTAGCACTTAGTTAGCCTTAGAGTCCTACAGTGTGTGTGGGTGACTATAGGAAAGAAAAACCTAGAATGTTCTATAGAAAAGAATCATGAGTTGAATTTTTTGCTCTGTTCATGCGTTACAGATTTGTCTCAGCGCATATGGGCACAAAATAGTAGTCCACTTTGTATTCCTAAAATAAAATGCCCAAGGCTGGATGCTTTTATGAAGTAAAGAGGATTTTTCAGTTCTCAGCTCTAGAGAATCAAGGACATGATTGCAGCATCATTTAAGCTCGGGTGTGAACCTCATGGTGGACAGTAGGAGCCAAAAAAAGAAACAGGAATCTAGAGAGGGGCTGGAGTTCTGCAGTCCATTCTGAGAAGGCACCCCCAGTTAGCCTAAGGACTGCCCACTGGGCCCCAGTTCTTAAGGGTTCCCGCCTTTCTCAATACTTCCAGGGACCATGCTTTCAAGGCATGAGTTTGGGAGACAAACCCCATCTAAACCATAGAGGGCTATGAGAACCTAACTCACTTCATCAAGACACATCAGAGGATTTGAATATTACAGGTTTTCCTTAGTGGTCCCAAAAAAGAAGCATCTCAATGCACCCCCTCCCCCAACATGTGACAGTAGGATGTCCTAATATGTAGAAAGCATCATCATAAGCCGTTTTGTTTCCAAAATCTGATTTGGTCTTCTTTCTAGGCTGGTGATATCACTTGTAAAGCAGAAGTAAACCCATTGAAAATAGGCCAGACGCCTTCTTCTGTATCTTTCAAGAGTGAAAACTTCTGGCACATAAGCACACTGGTGAGACGAGGTTAACACGTGAAGTTTCCTTCAGCAGTTCAGGATCTATTTTACTGAAACCTGGGGACTTGTTTTCTCTGATGAAATGCTACCAGAGCATTTTCACAATTTGTCTTTGATGGCTTGTCTGAATTGGGACTCAAAAAATGCATTCTCAGCTCTAGGTTATTGGAATTACTGCTTACAAAAACTATCCAGAATTTGTGATACCAAATTGATGCATGTGAAATGATTGTGTTCCTGCACTGTGAACTTGGGAAGCACGGGGAAGAGCTGGGAGGGAACAGGGCATACGCCTTACAGTGAGTCTCTCAAATCTCTCCTCAACATGAGGAAGGATGCTGTTTTTTAGCTGCTAAGTAATGTATACGCTTATCTTTCAATATTTTATTTTCTCGTGTTCCTGAGCTAAGTTCTTATCTACGAGAAAGGGATGACTCTAGCGTCTTAGCGTGATGCTTGGCATCGATGCTAGGCGCACATAGGTATTTGAATAAGGAAACATTTAGTAAACGAGAAACACTAAATAAATTACAGCTCTTTCTTGTTAATAATACTGAATGAGAGGCTGGAGAAATGGCACAGCGGTTAAAGCACTTGCCTAGCAAGCACGAGGCCCTGAGTTCGATTCCCCAGCATCACATAAATCTGGGTGTGATGATGCACACCTGTAATCCCAGCACTGGGGAGGCTGAGGCAGGAGAGTTGCCATGAGTCCAAGGACAGCCTAGGCAACATAATGAGTTCAGGACCAGCCTGTGCAATAGAGCAAGACCCTGTCTCAAAAAAAAAAAAAAAAAAAAAAAAAAAAAAAAAAAAAAAAAAAAAAAACTGAATGAAATCTTCTTGGTTTTCTTTCATTGGATAAGAGAACCAAGAAAATAGAAGAACACTGGCACTAGTGCTCATGTCGACATATGTATGCTGCTACATGAATGGGTTGTGCTGTCTTTTGTCCTGAGATAGGGACCAAGGCCCCATACATGTTCTCTTCAAGGCACTTTTAGGTTCATGGCAAAACTGAGTGATATCTTCAGAAGTTCCCCGTATAGCTTCTTTCCCGGGCACTATCAAAGTCTTGAATGAAAGGGGTATATTTCTTCCAAGCTTAGATTTGCTCATCTCTATAATCCCAAATCCGCAGTTTACATTAGGATTCACTGGTACAATTGTAAAAACCCACATTGTAAATTGTACCCAGTGAATAATAGCACGTATACACATTTTGGTGTCATAGAAAATGACTTTTCCTTCCTCTTTGAACTCCTGATAAACACTGTTTATCTCATGGTCAACTTTTTTAATCCAGAAAATTTACCTTTATTATTAGACTTACTGACTCAATTATACTAATTTTTGTTTATGTTAATTAACTCACCTAACTAGCAAGCAGTTAATACATAGGAGTTAATTCTGTCTGTTGTTATTGCCCTCAGAAATATTAGCGCCATAAAAAGGCTGGTACATTTGTTTCATACACTTTTGGCTATCTACTGAAGTTACCAACAGAGATGCACAGCTTCTGGTGGGAGGAGTATACAGTTTTAATACTTTGAGCCATAGTACCAAAACCCCTTGAAGAGAGGTTCTAAGTACTAACAGCTCATGGGATGACCAGTTTCCCTAGATTCTTCCCACCACACTAGATTTCATCTATCAATGTCAGCTTTGGGTATTTATTTTTTTTTCCACACATATTAATCTTTTCTTATTTTGCTATTTACTCTCGCCTGAAAGGATTGCAAAAGTGCTTCTTGTGAGAATGTCACCTGCTGGCTGAATGACCTTCACATCAAAAGAGAATACTTCATTAATGTATCTACCAGAATTTGGAACAGGACCTTTGCTGCAGTAGGTATCAGCCTTATCTGTCAGGTTCATCGATAGCAAGGAAATGGTTAGCCTTCGTTGTTCAAAACGTCTCACCCTTTGACAGGGTGGTAGCCTGCTTGGTATTAGTGTTGCCCAGAGAATCCAGAACAATGTCACTGCGGAAGGCCATTTTTTTGCCATTTCTTTCCAAAACTCACCTGATCTACCTGTGCCTCAAGAAACGTATGACTCATCCGGGGATCTTATCACATGGTTGGTTTCTCAGAGTCTACTCTACCTTTGATATCCACAGGAATAATGTCAAAGTGGCCTATGCGGCCATGGTCTATGGCAGCTACTTTGTCTCCTTCCCCCAGTCCCCACATTTCCCTCTTCTCAGGATCCTCACTGCACTGCTACTTACAATCAGGGTGCACATGTGCCTGAGTCCCTCCTTGGGCTCTTGGCTAACTGTTGGATGGATCTCAAACCTCCTCCCCTACAACATCCCCCAATGGAAGAATCCAGCACCAACGTCTGTCTTTTCGCACTAGAGCAGGTACCTGCTTGCCTGCTTTGCCTTTCCTCTGAGGAAAGCCCAGTGAACTCTTAGTCCTCATAAAAAATTTGAGGATAATGCCAAATAGTGTCAGAATTGGTTTTCCATATAGCAGATGTGAGTCTACCAGAACAATATTTCAGCACAAGTTACAGGAGCTTGAATTTCATTCTGGTGTGAGAAATCTAAGCATTGACAGACCTCAGGCTGACCGCTGGAGTGCTTAGCCCTGCTTTTGCCAACAGAGGCTTTGATTCAGGTGGAAATTCACATCTCAAAATATAAACTCCTGGAGGCCTTGGGGCTCTCAACATCTTGTTATTATTATTTTTAACAAATAAATTAGTTCACAACGTGCTTACATCCCAACTCTTCTCCTCCTTTTTCCATCATTGTATGATCTTTCCAGTAATGGTCATTCCTTGCTGTGGAGTTTTGTATAAGATTAGAGAAATGAATGTGTCCCTGGAGCCAAAATATAAGCACTATTCTTGGATAAAGACACAGAATAAAAAGGAATAAGAAAAGTTAGGAGGAAAATACAGGTCTGAGAGAATGAGGAAGTGAAACGTTTGGGTTTATTTTTGCTTGCTTTCTTTTGTTTTCTCACCATTTTCACTTCTTTTGAAGTTTTAAGGAGAAAATTTCTACTAAGATAAGACACACACTACTTGCTTTACCAACTTTCCATCTGTAGCAGTTTTGGTGCTCCATTTCACCGATTGGTTCTTGGCTCATTGGGTTTGAGAAGCAGATGTTTTCATAGCAAGTGTTGCCAAGTGGGAAAAAAAATTGACTTTTGTACATCAAAACACAATCACTACAGTTCTGTAAAAAGCATTTGATTTTTCTTTGAATTGTTTAATGCTGTATCATTTTAGCTTTAATGTTTTTTAACAAGTATTTTCCCAAGTTTTCAGAAGCAGGTTTTGTTTCTGGGAGCAAACTCAGCATTTTTCTGTGTGGTTATGGTGATAAAACAAAGGAAACACCCTTGAGACTTTCAGAAGGTCAAGACCTACGTGTCTTTCTCCTCATGAAAGGCCAGATGTTCATCCCTTACCTTGTTTTCAGCTATTTCAGCAGAAAATTGGATGTTTCTCAGACCACTTGAGAGATCTGGTCTGAAATATAGATTTCATCTTCTCTCAATACTGCCTTCTGTTGACACTTTTCTGTGATGTAGTACAAGTCAACTTAAAATTTTAAGTAGTTGTATCACAAAATGATTGCTCAGATGGCAATGTCAGCTCCATTTGGAAGAAGCTTTAGTGTGTGTTGGCAGGTGTGCCATATGGCTTTCCCAGATGAGCATGGTGTGCCTACCTCTGCTTGATAATGTTGCAGGCTGCTATTTACCTATAATGAGGACCTGAATGTGGCCTGCGGATGTCTCAGTGCTATGGAAAACATTTTTCTCGTACTTTGCATACAGAAACTATGAGATTACCATTATCAACATTCTTTATGTTTTCCCTATATTATATATTGAAGGCACCGGTGATCAGGGTTAACTTGTGATGCAACCTTCCATCTTGAGAAAATTAAGAGTAACCAGAGATTGAGCCAGTGGAAAGGAAATAAATTACTCACTTTTTGGAAATATATTCACTCTTTTTGGCTCCTAGATGTACTTTAGCAAATTACCTCATGGAGTATGTTGAATTTGTACCCTAGTAACCAGAAAAACTAACTACTAGTAGCCAGAGCATGTGAAAATACAGCTTTAAAGTCTGAAGATGGTATTCTATTTCACAGAAAGCATCAGGCCCAACATTTGTGTTATAAAAAGAGTAACAGTAAATATACACACCAATAATGTTTCCACTGAAACATACATTGTCTTTTTGTAACTAGATTGATCAACATGTGAAGTTATGTCATATTAGGAGGTTATGTGTGGCATTAGAATAAAATATATGTCCTTCCTATATGCCTAGTATTACTTGATGAAAACACTTAGATTGGGAAATCTGGAATTATTCCTGATAGGATATAATATTACCAAAACATTTAAAGTATATGCTTGCCTAAGGTGAAATGTACTTTTAAAAACCATTATGTTACACACATGTACCCAGAAGGCAAATTGTTTTCCCTTAGTATTGTTGAGATTTTATTCTATACATAGATTATTTAGACAAGTATATTAAAAATACTGCTTGTAATTGTCTTTCTTACCTCAAACTTCATTAATCTTTGAAAAATCTTCACTGTGATCTTTTCCCTTGACTCTAAACCTTTGTTTTTCAACCATTCTCAAGTTTGAACCATCCAGGGAAATGTCTGAGCTGACTGATGTCTGCACCTCCTCCCCACTTCCCCCAGGGATTTGGTTTAATTTTCTGGGCAAGGCTCGATCATTTGCATGTTTTAAAAGTTTCCCAACAACTTCCACGGACAGCCCTGTTCCATACCACCTGTTCAAGCACACAGAGATTCTTGAATCTCCCAAATTGGCCCCTTCCCTGTCACCTTCATCAGAAAATAAAACACACTGTATTTTCTGATACTTCAATAAATTGTCTTTTATTCTATATTCCAGTCAACGTTCCAGACAGTACAGCTGACAGCAGATGCAGAAATCAAAACCTATAACCCTGAGATATATGTGATCAAAGAAAACACGGTCACGGTGAGTGTGCACATCCCTCCTCAGAGAGACACTCGGTTTCCAAAGATGCAGGCTAACCGTGCTTCTTTCTCACTTACATACACATGGAACATCTTAAGGAAATTCTGAGAACCTCACATCTGTTACGTTGAGCTTTGGCACGAGTGCTTGCTGCTCCGAAAGTTCAGGGCTATACTTGTCCTGCACTGCACAGAGCCCCCCATGGTGGCCTTCCGTCTGGCTTTCCTAGAATGGATGATCCAAAGAAAGTCTCAACAAAAGGAGCTTTATCTTGCTCAGGCCAGCATCGGGCCCCTTCTTCATGCCTACACCAGCACTACCAGCTCCTTTTTGCTCTAGGCTTGCACAAAACAATCTAGATTATAGACCGTAAAGTCCAAGTTATAGTTATTTAAATCACAGATTATATTTGAGTATTTTGAAGAGAAATATTGAAGCATATATAATACATAAAGCATTAAAGATTTTTTTAATAGTTCATCTCACAACCAGACACTGCTACTCTGACATTTCCATTCATGGTTTTACATTCTAGAAAACTATAAATGCTCCCCTTGATTAAAAAAAAAATGGGTCTTCAGAGAAGTGGGCTTTTACAGGAAACAAAGGCTTTCTGTTCCAAGAGCTGGCACAGACAACTTTCCTTTGCACTGAGCTTCTGGTTAGCATATGCCATTTTTAGATATAGTGGGATTTCCATGCCCAGCTAATCTGCTGGCAGAGGCCTGAGCATTTTCTTCCTGAGGCTTTTGTTAGAAGTAGGAAACCAGTTCATGACTCTGCCCTCAAGTTCAGCTGAGCAGTTGGCCTCTGTCCACGGCTTCAGCCCACAAACTTGGTTAAAAAACTGATGGCCTTGTGAACTCTTGACCTCTCAGTCCCTGAGAGTAGAGCCCACAGCACTGCCATCCTGCTCTTGACCCAGGGAAAATGATTCCGCACAAAAGACAAAGCTTTGCTCCCTCTGGTTAAGGAACCTCAGCAAAAGCCCATGTCCCTCTTCAGAGGCTGGACATGAAAAGTCGGAAATGGAGCCAAAGGAAATGCAAACTTCAAATCTGAACTGCTGTGAACTTAGCCCGGGGGCAAAGTACCATAGGTTTTTGTTAAACACCCACTTTGAAAAAGTGTAGTGTTTAAACCATATATTAAGGTTGCTGAAGTCATTGCTTTTTAGAAAGCTCTCTTAAACATATTCATTGAAAATTCAATTAAACGATATTCATGAGCCCCTTAGAATATTTTCAATTTCCTAATAAACCACAGAAGTCAACTCTGACTGTCTTGTGTCTATCAAAGTATTTTTTAATCTAAGGAACTATTTGTATAATTCTGAGTACTGTTTTGCATTCAAATAATAAGGTGACACATCCCTAAAATAAGAGAAGAGGTTGTTATATTTATTTGAATACAAGGCCTACTTAAAATCTGACATATCAAAATTTATACATATGACTCCACAAGGCTCAATGGACTATTAGGAAGGTGTGGATATAGTGTGAAGGGCATAAGACTGCTGGTGAAAAGTTAACTACAACAAATCAACCTTAAATAGACTTTATTCATAAATATATGAAAAACCATATTTGAGCTTTTGAAGATACTAATAATGAGAAATACAGTTACCAAGTTCAGCTTCTGGTTTAGCCCGACAGATAAGATTACATGACAAAAAGCAGTTCATTTGCCTCTACCATTTAAGTCAAGTAAATAAATTAGATACCATCCCCCTTTTTTGTTCTGAAATGCAACTCTTTCGAGCATTCGTGAAGGAAATGGTTGAGATTCCTTCCCCCATTAATTCACTATTAAGTACTCTTACGGCAGTTATTCTATGACATGGCCACTAAGATTGAAGGAACTGGGCATAGAGTGACACAGATCCTTACAGACAATCTCATCACTGGAAAGGCTGGCCTGACATAATATTTCTACTTTCCAACAATTGATATTAATTAACCTTCACTGCTATTCAAGAAAGATCTGTAGTTTAGAATGCAGTGCAAAGTTATTACCAGTGAATCACAGTAGGGGTACATCTCCTTTCCCCAAGATTTTTTGCTTCCTCTTGATGGCAAAGATATATGTTTGAATTGAAATTCCGATTATATAAATAATTGAAACATCTAGGATTTCCAGGCGTGGAATGGTCATAAAATACTGATGCGATCAAAGTGGAAAATCTAAAAAGTTTGTGCTCCTTACCTAGATCTTGCAGATTTTTTTTCTCTAAAAATTGTCTTGCACAATGCTTGTAGAATGCCATCATGAGCAAGTCCTGTCACATTTCCAGAGTTCAAGGTCTTCATTTATAGATTTGTAGAATTGGATTACACTTTTTAAGTTTTAAAATTAAATAACCCAATGGTGAATATGTATTTTCAGATTCCTCTTAGGATAATGAAACCGGATGAGAAAGACAGAGTACCAACAGGTGTCATAGTAGGAAGTGTCATTGCTGGAATCCTCTTGCTCTTATCTCTCATTACAGTTTTATGGAAGGTAAGAAACATTTTGTGTTTTAACAGTCTGTCTTGAATTCCCATCAAAAATAAAATATGTTAAATCCTACATGGTACTCTTCTATCATGTGAAAAAGAAATGCAAGTTTACAATTTGTCATTCATGTCTTTGAAGACCAGTAAAGTTTTTTTTTTTTAACTTTTCTTTCCTCCAGGGCTTTGAATGTCTTGTTTGAATTTTTAGACTCACGGAAGCAGAGCACAGTGGTGCCTTGTAATCTTAACTACTAGGAAGCCAGAGGCAGGGGAATCTCAAGTTCTAGGGAAGTTTGAGCAACTCAGCAAAACCTTTTCTCAAAATACAATAAAGTAAAATAAAGTAAGGTATGAAGACGTAGCTTAGTAGAGTGTTTGGTTAGCATGTATGAAGGCCTGTATTCAATCCCCAGGACACACAGACACACACAAAAAGAAAGCTGAGAAATTTACTTCACGCAATCAGGTTGAACTCTGTGAATATACATTTCTTACAAAAGAGATGCTAATACCAGATAGCAGGCAACACACCATTCCCTGCAGAACCTCGGGTGCCTGCAGAAGTGCCTTGGAAAGCGGCACTGTATCAACACATCATGAGTGCTAACTTGTTTAACTGTGCCCATGTATTAGGTATAGTGTGAAATGTTTGCATGGAATACATGTACTCACTGAGTAATCATTTTGATATTTGTCATATACAGAGTGCTAACATTTTTATATCATCATCTTTACAGCTTGGCTTTTTCAAAAGAAAATATGAAAAAATGACCAAAAATCCAGATGAATATGAAAAAATGGCCAAAAATTCCAGTGACATCGATGGGACCACAGAACTCAACAGCTAAACCAGCCAGCAATCACCACTGCCCTCAGAGGGGGGACCTTCTCAGACAGGGTTTGCTGTTATCACAAATGGATCTCTTTTAAGTCAAACTTTTTAAGTAATAGAGCCTGATATTTTATGAAAAACTGCTGGGCAGTTTGGAATGGGGAAACAGTTAAGAGTAAAAAAAAGGTCGAAGATTTATCTTGTACATAGAAGAAAATAAGTTATCTATAAGTTGGCCAGTCCGGAGTTTACATTCTATTGTATGTCGTGTCAGAATGTGAAATGATTCCAGGCATTGACAAGTCGTAAAGAAAATTGTAACACTTTAGCAAATTCAGATAGGGGTGGGGAATGTTCTCTTTGAAATAATAGATTTAAACATCAACAACAAAAATGAAAGTATACAACATACATATGTATATATGTTTATGTATTGTATATCAGATATACAATACAGCATTGTTATTAATATATCACATATATTATGTACTATAACAAGTATATACCATGCTATATGTATATATAATGTTTTATACATATAATATGTATTATATGTTATGCTGGGCACTTCCATATATAAATATTTATATATATAATTACCATGAATATCAATGTTAACAAGAGTGGAAAAGCCTAGTACAGGTTGTCAGTTTATTTCCGCTCACACAAAGTGTAACTGAGTATATTTTTACATGATAATTTTATTTATAAACTAGGTAAAATTTGTTGTTGATTTTTTTGGCCTCTGGCTGCCTCATCAGATTCCAATCACTGTAATTGTCAAAACACGCTTGATTAACTGAAAAGGTCTGAGATTCTACCTCCTACTACAGAAATCCCCGTTTAAGCTGCGAGAAACGTAGTTGAGAAGCCAAGGACCCACATTTTGCTTATAACTCCATACGACAACAAATATATGTCTGCTGAAACCTCGCCTGTGACAAAGGAAGGAGGGAACTTTCTTTTGGGATGCACAACAGTTCTCTTTTTGGAATTTGATTAACTAGCTGGCAGAAACGATGAATTTTTTAAAGATGAGCAATTTCTTCAGCAAACTTCCTCCTCCCTGGATGATTCATTCACCTGCCTCTGGCGCCCCCTTGTGGCAGAAGCCCGCGATAGACTGGCTTCATCTCTACTGGTCGGGTCAGTCCTCTGTCTTGACCCCTCATCCGGTTATCCCACGCCTTGGGCAGCCATTCCAGCTGTTTCATTCACACACTTGTGTGAATTACTGTATAAACTCCTTACCTCCAGGAAGCTACTTTTGTGCATTGCTAAACAAGGAAGAAAAACAAGCCTGTTTAAATTGCTTAACGTTGGGATTTCAACAGTATAAACAAGGTAAAGTAAACATTTCAGGAATTTTAAGAAGTTATGGAGGAGGAATTAGAGCTACCAACTTAGCAAGTGCATCCTGTGTGCCTGTTTCCAGAAGAGTGAATTTCACCTGGGCAAGTTTGGTGGGATAGTCAACTCTTCTTCCCCAGCTCCTGAGATGCCTATTCTGTCAGATTAGGATGAGGCTCTGTAATCTGCATTTTGACAAGCTTCCCGATGTTGAGATGTAAATGGACCACACTTTGAGGAACACTCCCTTTCACACTTTATGCTGAGCCCACGCATTCTCTAAGAGGAGACCCAGAAGAAAGGCGTACAGGCAAAGGCACTGAGCATCATTTGGTGACACTACTGCCCAAAGCTTTGGGCAAGTACTCAAACTCCACGATCTTCAGTGTCTATTAGAAAAAAGAAGAGTGGGCTGGGCCTCAGGAGTGATGCTTTTCATTTTAGTAGTCTATGGTCTGAATTTCCTATATTACGGTCAATCCTCCAAGAATGTGCCTGGAGGAGCTGACAGAAGAAAGGAATTTGTCCATAGGTACATGGGTGGCCTTGAGTGTAGTGTGGCCTGGACCCTGAGTGGCCATGTCCAGAGCCATCTCAATTTGCTGCACAGTTTAATGACTTGCTTTCTATCTCACAGAATATAACAACAGAAAAATAAAACCAACAACAAAAATAGCTATGTCAAGTATTATAGCAAAAATAGCCTGGTGCTCTCTAGTTAGGGGCGCCAGAGATCAATTCCTTTAACAGCTGGATTCACTATTTTCTTCCAACTGAACTTTTGTCTAGAAAAAGAAGAAGGGAGAAACTAGTCAGCAGGTCTATAAAGAATATTTAATAAATCATGTAACTACTGCTAGTTTTTCCTTAGATACATAATAAACTGAGGTCATATATTTCACACATAGAGCCCAAGGGCTTCTCTTGCCTTGGCTTCGTCTGCTTCTGTTATACCGCTTCCATGAGTAGTTCTTTCCAAACGATTTGTCACCCTAGGGTAGAATTGTTGACTCCTGACACAATGGTCATCTTAGCTAGGTAGTTTTCTTGGGGGAGAAGTTTCCTGTTCCTGAATTAATAGGAGCATCCCTGGCCTCTAGCTACTGGATGGCAGCTAGGATCCTCTTCCCCAAGTCATGACAATTATTAAAATGCTTCCAGACATTGCCAATGCCTGCTGGTAGGAGCATTTCTTAAGCACTTTTGAACAAAGCTGAGCATTCATTCAAGAAACTGGTGGGGGTAAGGGTACAGAGGGTAGCACCGTCTGAAAAGAGGTTCTAGCTCCCATCAACCACTTTCGTTTTAAAAAGTGAGTGTAAGGCCTAAAAAATGCCAGGTTATAATTTCCATTTCATAAATGGTATTTAGACAAGATGTATAGAATGTGATTTTAAAAAACCTTTGAGTCGCTTCATGGACGTCTGCCACATAAGCATAGAAAGAAAACAACGTAGCTGGATGAAGAATTGCATTGAGACCTAACACTGCATTACTTGCTTTAGAAGCTGAAACTCATAAATAGACATTTTTTAGCTAGTAGTGTTATTTTTATAAACTAACATTATTAACTGTGAAAAATAAAAAAGAGTTAGGGCCAATTTATCATAGATTCACAAGAGATCATACTGAAAATGTAAGGGTGCGATTTTCTAATGTATTTATCTTAACATGCAATTATAAACCAATATAGGAAAATCTCATAAATTATGACATGATTAAAAACATGGCAAGATTCCTTCGACTTAGATCCCTGATACATCTTTGATATTCTGAAGAGCACATATCAAACAACTATATACACAACTTTCTAGGACTATGACCTTTACGTATATTTTGGCATACCCATTTTAATCTATTTAAACATCTAGAGGTAAAAGATAAACTTGGGCAAAGTTCAAAATGAATGAAAATATTAACTACTTCTTTGAATTTTAAAGACTAGCCATCATATAAACATAAAAAGATCATATGTGCTTGATTTATTTTAGCAGGTGAAGTAAAAATATAAGTATATATATATATTGTACAAGTATTTTAGAAATTATCCATTTTTTAAGAATTATCTTATTTCCATCTTACATAATGTACAGGTTTTTGATATATTTGCTCTTCTAAGTGTTTTGCCTTCTTTTCACCAAAATAGAAACGAATGTATCCATAACTGTACCCCAAATTGCATAATGTTTGATTTTCAGCTACAAAAATCAAGTTGCAATAATCTGTCACCCAAAATAGTTCTTCACATGAAAATTAAGCAGAAAAAAATTAATTATAAACCACTATTTTCACAGCATTAAAACTGTTTTGAAAATAAAGCTCTTTGTCCTTGAGTCATGTTTTCACAATCAGACATTTCACTCTTACTGAACTCACCTGGGTTCAGAAAACATTCAGGTCTAAATTTCAGAAGACTGAGGATGTAGCTACCCAAAGAACCAGTCCAGTAAGAAAAAAATCAGGGGGTAAGGATGTAAAAAAAAATCAGGTGAACTTCTGCACCATGAAAAAGCACAGGCAAGCAGCATAGTATTAAAAAATGCTAATCATAAATGGGAGGTATAAATATTTTAAAAATTCACTGTGCTAAAATGAATATGCTAAATATTAAAACAAGATGTACATCAGGATTCCAGATGATTGTCACTGTGTTTATGGCAGACCACTGCCGAGTTTGGGTGGATGTGTTTGTCCTGCCATTTGTGTGCACGCATAAACACTTGCTGCACGGGTTTCGGGCATTCTCTGATGGCTTCTTGCCCATCTCAGTGTGGTGAGACGTCTCGGTCTAGCTGCTACTGCAGAACCGCCACCACCTGTAAGCATGTTTGGTATATATCTCACATTAAACTACAAATGTTGGAGCAATGTGTACTGACATGGGAGGACTACAAGTTTGAGTCTAGTATAGGCGACTTAAAAACTTAGTGAGATTCTGTCTCAAAAAAAATTTTTAAAAATGGTGGGAACAGTGTGAATGTTGTGGATTCAATCCCCAGCACTGCAAAACAAAAACATCAATGACAAAAATGTTGATGAAAAAGACCGTTTCTTTTTTTTTCAGAAAGCAAGTAAGAAAATACTGCTAAAAATAATTAAAGGTATATCCTGTTCCATGTGGTTAACTGGAAAAATTTACATTCATGCACTTAAAAAGTAATTCCTTTTAAAACTCTAACTACAGCGTTTTTAATACTCCCTCCCTTGTCCTATTATAGACCTTTTGTAGTTTTAAACTAAAACACCAATTGGGCATTTTCCTACACAAAATTTGTGCCTAATTTTCACTTAAGGCCCATCCTACACTTATTTTGAAGAAAAAAGGCTACTGAACTTTCTCATTTTTTCCATGATGAAATCTGAGACCTAAGTTGTTCTTACTGTAGCCCTTATTCTATCGTCCTCTGCTGGGTTATCTACCTAACTGCAGCACAAGATTCATTACCATTTTAATAACAGATTTTAACATATTAAGTATTTAAAACGTCATACTACAGAAGTGTGCAAAGTCCAGTCTACCAAGCATTCATTTAGCCAGATGCTTTTTCACATTTGTAAGTTGTACTTAATTGTAATTTGGGACACAACACCAATAGCATTGATTCTTTCAACAAACATGTGAGATAAGGTGGCTGTGGAGTCAGAAGAAGCTTCCTCAGATGCATCAGAAATCTGCTTTCCCCTCCTCTATATGTCCATTTTGAGGGATCTAAAACCAAAACCCAAGCCACTGGATTCTTAATCACTATTCTTCAAAAGACATTGAAAATATATTTGGATTCTAAATACCAAATCCAGAAGAAACAATATCCACCCAAGACTTCACTCATTGGACCTTGGTGCGTGCACTCAAAAATGATGAAACCTTTTCCATTTTTCCACCTGTTCTAAAATACTTGAAAAAGAAAAAGGAATTTCTCATTTCTTGGGTAAACCCAGCGGATAATCAGTCACTACTCCAACGTGACCTGAGGTCTTACAGGCAATCTGCTTAAAACTGATTTTTTTTGTATATATGAACTTATGGATGTATTTGTTACTTCTCTAATTATGTGATATCTAAGCTGCAAAAGCTACAAAGTTAGAGTGGTGCCAGTTTCTTAATATCCCACTGCCAATTAACTCTGCTACTCCAAAAAAGTGTTAATGAAGACCCTATTTAAGACCAGAGCAAAAAACTTTCAAGAGAGTTCCACCGTAGTTCCAGTATACCCCAGATGAAATCCTTCACCTCTGCCCTGAAGACATAAGAGCAAAATAGTCTGGGTCCCAAATGATGACATGGCTCTTGACAAACATGTTAAAGAATGTTCTAGGCTCTCTATAAACACGGATCTCAATGTTAAGATCTGCTGAAAAACATTTGCGTTTAAAATTGTTTTAAATCCATGCATACCTATTAACATGATACATAGAATATTATATTATTAACAACAGGAATAGCTTTGGTAGCCCATGAACCTAAAAGATACAACTGACTATTCCATTCGCAGCCTGTCCCCCTCTGGGGATAGGCTGATACTCTGCAAGGAGAGGAAAGCACTGAAAGGAGAAGGTATCGCCAAGACCTCTACTAACTAAGAAAGAAAGGGAGAGCTTGTCTGTCCTCCCACTGTCCTCCTGACCCAGTCTCTCTGTGTATGTCATGAGCCAGATACCAAGGAACTATAAGATTCCCGAAGTCAGCGTGGCTGTCCTGAGATCCCTGCCAGAGATGGTATGTATTTAAAATCGGCAGACAGGGATGAGTGTTTGACACAGCAGGTATGCGATAAGTATTTGCTGAATTCCTTAGGTAGAGAATGTTTTCGCTAGGTAGCATCACTAGGTCTGTCTCAAAAACAACACAAGAAGCAACATGAAAGTTCAGTTTTTGTTCTTAATGTACATGATGTGAATTTTGCAATTTCAATTACCCAACCAAATTAGGCAAATGTTGTATTACTTTAAGAATCTTATGCATATACTTAAAATTTGTTAAATACGTAAGAATTCCTGTCCAAAAGACAAAGTACTATTTCAAATAAAAGGTATGTTTAATTACGTTTATTGTAGCAATCACAACATAAGCATTTATCAAAACAACAGCACATTATATACCTTAAATATTTGTCAAGTGTACTTCAATAAGGCTGAAATTTTTTTAGAAAAAATTGTACGGAACTTTTATATTCAAATCAAGCTTGTACATACATTGACCAATCAAAAACTAGATTATTGCTCAATATAAAAATCTAGCAGAATATTTATCGGTAACTTCACTAATGATAATTTGGCATAAGTATTCAGAAAAAGCCTACCCAAGAATTCTTTAGTAGTCATATAATTTCTCTAATATTAATCTTTTTAAACAATGTGTCAAATTTTAAATATCAAGTAACATTTTAACACAAACCATGTTACTGTTAGTTTCAATGTTTTGATTTATATATTGACACAATATTGATAACTAATAAAATACAAAAAGTATGATGATATATTTATACATTGTAAAATACTATTAGTCTCCATAATATAAAATATTTTAGGTATTATCACTGAATTTTTAAAAAACAAAAAATACTATTTTTAAGTTTTTTAAATCATCGATTTAGTTTTTAAAATATATCAGTTCTAAAAATATATAATACACAATATCAAAACTGACAGTAACTTTCGAGTTTTGTGACCATTTCCATAATGTGGCCCTGATAACAGTAATATCAATATTCTAGGGCACGGGGATAGGAAGTTTCTCTGACACAGTTAAGTTAGTGAGGAGTGGCCACACCTCAAGAAGAGTTGAGTTACAATTAGAAATTAATTTATGGAAGGATTTATCTACCCCAGACACCTTTCGTGTAAATTACCTCATTTCTTCTCCAACACCAGTTACTCTATAACCCCTCATCCTCTAGTACCATTTATATTTTTTTTCTCCCATTTATCCCACTGGTAATACCTAACAGATTGTGCTTCAGTAAGATATCTTAATTTGTGAAGAGGTAAAATGAAAAGGTAATCAACAATAAAAGGTTACCAAATTTAAGATTTAATGCTCTAAAAACAGAAGTGATTAATCACTAGTTGCCCAAAAGCATTCTTTGTTTCTTTTCCAAGATGATGATGATTCTTCATAAATTTCCTAAAAACATAGCCATAAGAGATTAAAAAGTAGATAATTTTAATAAATAAAAACAAATACATTGACTAAATTAGACAAATAAATTCACATCTATTTCAATCTGCTCTTCTTTCAACAATCCAACCAGCTTTTTAAAAAGCAGGAAAATGAACACACATAATCCCTATACTTAAGAAAAGACTCCAACTCAAATTGAGGAAGTGAAAAGTAGAAATTGAATAAATCATTAACTCGATTTGGCCCATAATGAAGAGATAGGAAGGATTAGTTTATCTAGAGGAAGATGGAAAGTTGCTAAACACTTTTTCTTCCCAAAAGTACTTACACACCCATTACTTTGATATTAATAAATACACTTCTTCAAAAGAAGACAGAATATTTCCATTAGCTATGAAATTAAGTGACCACCTGCAGCTCTTAAACAAGACTGACCTACACTCCAGTGTGAAGTGCTGCATGAGGAACGTACCTACCTACCTGCCACTGCCTTTCGTATATCAGATGATTTCTAAGCCAGGACCAGAGAACACAGGGGAAGAAGAACCCACCTTGTTCTCTTCCTGTAATAGTTAAATCAATTCTATTTCTGTAGAGTGAGAAATCCAAGCACAATTTTTCTGAAGATCAGTCATTGTAGTTTTTAATATCAGGATTTCTTTAGAATAGTCTTGTAATTATTTCAACCCTTTTGTAAAATTTCTCTGGAAAAATTCCTGAACTGCTTTTGTGTTTCTTGGAGTTGGCTGAGTTTTTTCAAAACTGCCACCCCAAATTCCTCGTCTGAAATGTCTCCTATCTCTATCTAATGAGAATGGGTCACTGGAGCCTGGTTTGCTCCACGTGATAAGATCCTGATTCCCTGTTCACCGTTGATGTGTATGGTCATATGGTCTATTTTCTTCTTCTTAGTAAAGAAGCTATTCTTACCCTTCCCCCTTTCAGGGCCTGTCTCAGGGACTATCAATGTTGTTGCTGCTATATTCATAGAAAACAACTAGATATTTGACCTTTACTAAACTTCCCTTCAAATACCCTATCCTCTACTCAAAGTATTTCCTAACATCTGAAGCGTAACAAAGCCTGGCAGGTTTTATCAAATACAGTCACTAAATTTCCTGAGCTCCGGATCATCTTTCTTGCTCATCTTTCCCACGGACCAAGGCCATGGAAGGACACAGGGATCCTCCTTCACACCCCTGCCTCTGGGCTCTGCTCTCCGCACCTACAGCTGTTTGTATGTTCTTTATTTAAGAGCTACAACACTACGCGCGATTTTGGACTTACAAGTGTAATTGCACATGTTTAAAAGTACAGACTAACCCCAGAGTTAATACTAGTAACCAGAGGCGAAATAAGGAGTGCCCACCCCATCAGACTGCTCAATTTTAATTAGAGAATTACTTGCTCTTTATTGTTCTTGACTAAGAGAAAAACAAGCCAGAACATCTAATGTGTGTTTTCTAAATTCACCTGCTACATACATTCTCAGAGAAAAGAACTATCTTACCACCTTCTTTTTGTTTACCCTGAGAAGCAGAAATTTTAATCAATAGGGTTTTTTTTTTTTGTGGCCTTGAGGAATTTCCATTTTAGCCTCTAACCAAGTAACTAGACATTATTCCCACTCTCAAAAAAAATTAAATGAACACTCTCTAATTGAAAGGACATATAATCCAAGGGATAGACTTCATCCACAAACCAACAGAACTCTTCAGACTACGAGTTTTAATAGACTTCACTTGTTGAGATTCATTCTGGGCCATGTTTTCCACGAGGCACAGATTTTTCAAGTCTAACAAACTTGGACTAGAGATACTACATGAGACACTATTTCGTACATATAAAAATATCATTTTATAATCAAAGACAGCACAGAAATACAAATTCTTCAGGTATTCTCACTCTCTACCCATTAAGAATTCCTGACAAAAATCATGCACACATAGCCAAGTGAGATATTTTCTTAACTTACCTTTTTCCATATGGGCACTTTGGCCTTTAAAGTTTCAATGGCGTAGCTCACGGCTGCAAGGGATGCAGCCCTGTGGGCGGAGGACACGGCAATAATTACACTTGCTTCTGAGACCGGAACCAAGCTTTAAGAAAATGTATTTAAAAATTACCATTTTCTTCTAATCTACATGCTAAAGAATCTGCTAGAAAAGTGGAGCAAATCAAAATTCAGTGATTCATTAGAACTATACTACAGATCACTTTAATTTAAACATTCAGTTTAGTAAGAAAACAGCTAGTCATCTCAGTTCATCCAGCGAGAGGGAATCCCAAGGTTGATATTTTGGCCAATTTGTTACAATCTATACTCAAAATCTTTCTGATGGTGACCATGAAAAAGGAACCTCTGGAATTAACACGTGATTCGAAAGCACAGTTCCGAGTAACACCAACAGGTACAAAGTTCCATGCACTAAGTATAACATAGAATTTAAAATAATAAATAGCAATAAATAAGAAAAGGGTTGATAACACTCATCAGCAAAATTCCTGGTTGATAAAATTATAGTTACTAAAATACTTAATATGACAGATGTAGTCTTAATAGCTAACTTCTTTTTAAAGTCTAGATTCCACTTTTTAGAGATTAAAGAAAAGGCAAACTAATGACTCAGGTCTACAACTTTAATTAGATCTAGCTTTAATTAGTTTTAACTTCTCATATAAGCAGAATCGGAAGTCAAAACAACTCTTAAAAGGTCTCAGGGACATGGATTCGCACAGGGACTTAGCCCCTGGGCCTGACAGGCTTGGCACATTTGCACTTCTTTATGGCAAAAGAGGCAACATGAGCCCTGTCACAGTGACAACCCCACAAGCAACCGCCATAGACTGTGGGAGCCACCCCCACTGTGCTCCAGAAACAATACACAAGCCTTGCTCTTCTAGTAACAAAGAGACTCCACAATCAGCACCCATACAGAGATGGAAAGCAACAACAGTTAACTTTCAAACTGGTAAGGAAAATCATACCCAAGTCTGTGGAACACAGCTATGTGTTTTACTGGCCATTTCTGCCTAATGTCACCACAAATCTTTCTGATTTCATTTTCTGCCATTGGTATATATGCTTCATATTCTAAACTAATGACCCTTTTCCCTTCAAAGTTATTTCTTGTAGTCCCTAAAAAAAAGAAAGAAAAAATTATTCACATGTTCTCCTACTTGAAATAGTACATTACAGAATAAAAAGGGATTACTTTTGAATTGTACACAGGCAACCTATCACTTGTCTAAAAATTACCCTGAAATTTTCTAAAAACAAACCCTGGTTAGCCTTGATTAGCAAAACAAAAGGCAACTGTTCCAAAGAAGATGAGGAAATAAAATAACACTGATTAAGCAAGCTTACTGAAAATACCCATTTGAAGAAAAGGAAATGTATTCCTTTTCTTATAGTAGTTGATATCTAAAAATATTAGCTATATCTGTACACACACACACACACACACACACACACACAGTCCAAAAATTACGTACAAGTATATTTTTTACTAAACATTTGGAAAAATACCTCTCTCTTGTAGCTATGTGTGACCTTCTAGTGTCTGTAACTTAATAGAGACTGACCTGAAGGTCACTAAAACAAACGAAAACTATTTCTCTTCACTTCTCATGGGTAATCTCGAGTTATTCCTCAGAATCTTAAAATTCTCTTATCACTGAACATGCAAAGCATTCACTAATTTGTAGTGGCTCATACAGTGAATAGATACTATAAAAATAAAAACTTACCTACAAATAAAGATACTGCACCACAGAGTGGAGATATCACCAACTGGGAGACCTCATCTACTGAAAGTTTCTCTGTAGTGCATTTTATTATGTCTTTAGGTTTCTCTTCAACTTCATCTATATTTTTCCTAGAAATAAGACATCACTAAACTTTAAGATGAGTATTAGAGACAAAACATTCATTTTGGAAGCTATTTCCAATCATGTTTTTTCTACATCAGCTGTGTTGTAAATGACAAAAAAAAGCAACTGTAAAATTTTAGCAAAATTAACATATTCATGAATATGCCCAATGAATTAGACATTATATGTAAAGGAACTCAACATTACCCTGATCATTCACAGGGGATCTATCTCCTTGGTCAACTTGTTCCAATTCAGTAACTGCTACTGTACTTCTCGTCACGGTACAGTTGAGATATCACTCATATATGCACATCATCTCTAGGCATTTTGCAACAGTCTCATACCCAGAACCACCTTTTTCTTTATCCAATAGGGACAAGTGGAGATTAGAAGTGATGGAGATTGTACATAACTAGGTTCCTTTCACAGTCTGGCACAATCCCAGTTAAATAATGGAAGAAACAAGGGAATAAACTGCATACTTAAGTGCTGTGCAGACTTCTGTCATGAGTTCCTCACTTATTTAATGAACCATGATTTTAGATTGACCCATGAACATCACTACATATTCATAAGGGTAGGAAACTAACCTAGGCTCTAGCTCAGGGAGCAGGAGTCCAGGCTCCTCTCCCCCGAGGGTGCTTGTATTTGGACAAGAGAAATGGAGGAATAAAGAAGAATCTCAAATAGAAACAGCTTATACCTACTTGGTGAGTTGTAAAATTTGTCATTAACATAAATCCTATCATGCACACTCAGCTAATCAATGCCATTGAATAACTTTTCTGGGAATTTCTGTAGTCATCACAAGCACACACACTTTTTCACAGCATTTTATAATCTTTGCAAATCATGTTAATGATATAGTAATCACAATGTTAAACTAATGCTGCCCATGATTCACATGAAATTCTATTATTTTCCAGACAGCATTTCAGATCCCTAAATATGAACATGCTAGACAGTCTGCTCTAAGGACCTATTCTTCATTTTTTGTGTCATTGTCCCTCATGAAAGGGGAGGGACATACATGACAAATTAAAGACATCCTTGGTTTGTTTCTTCCTTTAGTGGAACCATGATTTTGCCAAGGAATCCGACATCATCTGTTAATTTAGGATACAAACCCTATCATCGTCATCGCCAATTTGAGTTTTTAGTCAGAGATGACTTAATCTACCTTACTTTTTGCTGACAATACTAATAAAATAATTCCCTTTGTCTCTTTACAATTAAGAAACTCAGGACCTCTCCAAACTATACAGAATGAAGAATTTCTAATATACCACCCTATCCATAAATGGACTAAGTTCCTTGAAACAATGGAAATATGGGTCATTACTCACGACACAGCTATAACAATAAAGCTGTTCTTATATTGGAACCATGGCAACTTTTCTTTTCGGGCCCAGTCACATTTTGACTTTCTAGCTGTGCAATATTTTTTTTGTATTTCTTTAGGTCTAATAAAATCATTATCTAATATCTGTAAGTAAGAGTTCAATCATGTGATTTCAAAGTTTGGTTCTGCTATTGATTTGCCATGGGACAAAAGCCAAATTCTTTAACTTCTCTGAATTTCAGTTGTCCCCCCAGCAAAACATGGCTATAAACAATCCACAGCATAACACTGTGCCTGACACATAAAGAAGAGATCAGGAAGCCACAATACATGAAATAACTGACACATCAAAGTAATATTAAACTGCCTACAAAAGAGCACATACAGAGAGAACAGGCGGGTATTCCTAATTCTCCCTGCACCAATACAGAGTTGCTGAAACAATGGAAAAAAGAAAAGTGGTGCAAAAACAGATTTTCAAGGAACACACAGTAATAGAAAAGCATATGCAAGTTACCATCAATCATTGTATGATCGCATGATTCTTCTTCACAATACTTGATAAGAAAAACGACTCTCACATACCTAGCAGGTTCAAAAGCTCTATCCTCCACTAATGGGGGGGATAATGGCAATTTCGTCTCCTGGGTGAAGCTGGAGGAGCCGATCTCCCAGCTCGACATACTCCTGGCGAACAGCAAATATCACCTGATTTTTTATATCAGCCAATCTGAGACAAGAAAGTAAGATTAGAAGCATCATTATATGACAGACCACAAATCCTTCATCTGCATAATAATATCTACATCAATACTATTTTTTGAAGCATGATCTGCAGTTACCAACTCCTTTTCTGTGGAGAAAGAAAATATTCGCTAAAGAACAAACTGATTCATTGTGAAGAACCCAGGAGACTCCTAACAACTTTTCACCAAGTGTTGTACATCATGGGGAATTAAACAAAAACTGCATGGGAGGAACACTGACACCAGATCAAAAGAAAAATTTCCTAATTAGCACGTGGCCCTTCTATGGTCTTCTAAATGCATGAACATACTAAATAAAGGTAAAACATCTCCCACAAGACCAGGTGTCTCCCTGTAGGAAGATGAAAGGTAAAATGGTAAGGAAGCACTGTCAGTTCTCACTGATTGTTAGAGCACTTTAAGAAAAAAGAAATCAAGAAGTGATAGTTTCCTTTGGTATTGTGAAATATGTGTGTGCGTGGGGTGATAGTGGATGGAACCTCCGGCCCGTGCATGCTTACGCAAGAGCTCTACCCCTGAGCCACCTTCCAGTTAGACTTCCAGGTTAAACAGCATTACAGATACAAGTGTCACTTTTAGTATTTCTAGAACACCTTCAAATAGTCACTTTTTTATTTTACTCCAAAAAAGACCGGACGCAGAAATGACAACACTAAAATTATAGATTTAATAGATTTTCAAGTACCAAGGGAAAAGAAAAGCAAATCTTACAAAACTCAAAATCAGCAGCATTGAAGGTTTGTTGTAACTCATTTTTCTTTTAATCTTAGAATTTTAATTTTGGGTGTTCTAAAGGACAGGAATATATGAAGGCTAAGTCTTTTAACAGAACTGTAAAAGTTTCATTGATGGTATAAGATGCACAACCTATATTTTCAGTATCTTATAAATTATAAAAACAATTGTAAATTGTATACCTATGTCCACCTGAGAGTATCCCAGCTCAATGTGCTTTTAGTAAACTATCTTTAACTCTCCTTAAAGAATTGCAATTTCTAAGTTTCTAAATATAGTTTTAAGTTGTCAGGAATAATTCCAGATAATTACAACTAATAACCCTTTTTTATATTAAGCATGGGAATGAAAATTAACATTTTAACATCTACACATTTTAAAAATATCACAAAACATTCACTATATATAAGTGTAGTTTTAACTACCCAGGATGTCGAGTTTCTATCTCTTTCCACAGCTGCAATGCTTGTATTTCTTGTGGCACAGAAATGGTCTCTGATCGGACCCCAGCTATCTCAGCACTTTTTGCAAAATACAATACTTCAACCTGAAAGGAAAGAAAATGCTTTCAATAATAACTCACAGTCCTTTCCTGGCAGCCCACGCTGAGGATTTTTTCATTTTCCACATGTGTTACTTTACACAAATACAACTTTTACAACTTAAGAGAAAATTAAATCACCATTAAAATTTTTCAGTATATCTACAAATTCGAACCTTGGGAAATTTTTGTATTCAACCCAATTCAGAGTAATTTCTGACTGGGTTTTAGTTTTTCACAGATTTAAGTGTACCATAATCCTATGTCTTTAGAAAATACAGTGTCTGTCTGCGATTGACAAAATTAAGGCCACTTTAAAAAAAAAAAAACTTAAACAGTGAAGAAATATTTGAGCCACAAGATGAATTACGCAAAGAATACAAATGATGGAGTCAGCAAATAACTTGTTTCAGTCTAGAACTGCCTAGGCCCAGTCACCAAGGACAAGTTATGTAACACAGAGAAGAAAGAAACCCACTTAATAAAAGAAAATAAATCGGAACTAGTATTTCCTAGGAAAAACCTGTGCAATCGGCTTGATAACTAAAGAATCTGGTCAAGTAAAACAGTCCACCTGCTATGCAGTACCACTTACTCCCTAGGAAACAATCGCAGCTCTGCAAATGATCCAGGGTTCCTAGATCCGGGAGTGAAAGCACATCTCTTCGCAAGCATTCTTAACTGCATTTTAAAAATTAAAAATATATCTTCGTCAAAATGAGCGACCTAAGAGAGAGGGTCGAAAAGGTCCAGGAGCCTTCCAAAATGGGAAGGTGGTGAAGTCTGTGACCTGGGCACCTCAGAGCTCGTGGGGGAGGGCTTGGTGTTCTGGAGGCGGCAGAAGCAAAGCACCCAAACAGCAACGTGCCAGTCCCAGACCCAAGACGCCGGACAGGGTAGTGTGGGGTGAACGGCAGGAAGGTCGCCAGACCAGGCCAGGTCCGAGGAGGGCCGTGCGAACACGACCAGGAGAGCCAGGCACCGGGGCAAGCTCGCAAGCACATCCCCCGCCCTTACCTGGCACCTGGGCACCATCGCGCCCGGACCCCAGGTCGGCGTACGCCCGCGGCCGCAAGCAGAGCTAGGGCGCAGGCGCAAACCGAGGCGCCTCCTCCCGCCTGCGCGCCCTCCCGGAGCATGCGCGCAGCTAGCCCCGCCCCATCCTGCCGTGGCCTGGCTCCCCGCCGCGTCCTGATCTACTCTGAGAGGGCTGCAGAGAGCTTCGTGTGCCCCGTCCCCTCCGCAGTGGGGTCGCAGGATGCGCAGGCAGTAGGTGAGGGAACGTAAGAAGCGCCTCCCCCCCCGGACGGCGGTCGTGGTGCCGCAGAGCAGGCGCCGAGCTCGCCTGGAGTCTTGTTATGGAGGCTTAGGTGAAAACCCGGCGGAGAGTTCAGGCTCCGCCGGTCGCTCGTCGTCAGGCTTTGACACATCTGCTTATCTCGCTGTCCAGTATGTCAGTACTGTTCCTTAGACGTTTAGGCCCGTCGCCTTCTCAAGAGTGTCGTTTCCTAGCTGCTCAGGAGGCAGTTCGTGTGCTCTCCTTCTAACGCTACCAACTCCGCCAGAAATGGCTGGCACGGTTACCTGGATCTCGGTTCAGTGTTCGCCCCTTGGAATTCATAGCACGGGATAGGAGTCATATAGCATGCACAGCAACTCCGTGTGCTACGCGTAAAAGTCAGTATGAGTGGCACGTTCCGTGGGAGTGGAAGGGGCAAGTGACTGAGCCATCCAGGGGAGTTGGTGCAGCTAAGTCTGCTAGATTGAAAGGAGCTTAATAGCTGGCAGCCAAGTGTCAGCGTTGACCTAGGGAATGGGCCTCTCAGATTTGTGCCCCGTGCAAGAAAGCAGGAGGTGGGGGCTGGAGGAATGGCTCAGCGGTTAAAGCACTTGAGCAAGCGCTAACTACTTGAGTTCGATTCCCCAGCACCACATAAACTGGGCGTGGTGGCGCACGTCTGTAATCCCAGCACTCAGGAGGCTGAGACAGGAGGATTGCCTGAGTCCAAGGCCAGCCTGGGCCCTGAAGTGAATTCAGGACCAGCCTGGACCACAGAGCGAGACCCTGCCTCAAAATAAATAAATAAATAAAAAGAAAGCAGGAGGTGGAAAATGAGACACTGACAAAAACTGCTTAACACAGCACATGCTCTGATGGAGCTGCTAAACATTAAGAATGAGCAATTATATTCACATCCAGCAGATCAATGAAATGATGACAGTGATCTTGAATTCCTTGGGGAGCAGCCAATGCCAGAGAAAGGTGGTGTATAATAACAAGTCTGAGAGCAAAAATTGACCCAAATGTTATGTACAACCAAACTGGTATGTGTATCTGCCAGAGCCTGAAACTCTTTTATCTTGAAAAAACTCAAAGCCGTAATACTCAAGAAACTTTAAAAAAGAAATCTTCCTGAACAAAAAAAGTCATTCAACCAAAGTGGTAAAAATAACTCAATACTAAAGTCATTAATGGTAAAAGTAAAATGCATTGAGATTTTAATTCATCAAATGTAAAAATAATCAGTTGTGGAATTATGGTTATGAAATAAAATGTAAACAGCATGAAAATAATATTTTTATTAAACCATATTTATGGAAATGACCCAAATTGAAGAATGTAATTATATATATATCAAGTTTCTCAATATTTTTCGTAATTCTCTTTATTTTTGAAAGATCTTTTAGAAGAAATAATAACAATCAATGACTTGTAATTATTTTAGTTTCCCTTCAGTTTTATTTTTGATTAATTCAAGTAATCTAGATTTAAAACAAATTTTTGGTCACCGTGTTAGTAATATTTCCATATTTCATTTATATTTTCTAATTAATAATAGGAAGTTTTTCATGCTTTTAATTGGTCTTTTGTCCTCCTCTGCCAAGTTTCTGTTTATGTCTGTTATTCATTACACAGTATGAAACAGTTCTTTAAAAGAAAACTATGTTTGTGTGTGTCTGTGTGTAAGAGAGAGAAAGAGAAGAAAATTTCTATCTTATTTCAAAGTCATTGGTTTTAATTATAAACTCAATTAATTTAGTGAAGAATCAAATAATATAATTACTTGAGGAGTAGTGAGACAATATTTGCATTTCTTGTAAGTTAATTTTCCAATTGATCTTGTCAACTTTACTGAGTTAAGAGCCTTCTATAGACATGATTTTCATCCCACAGTTGGGACCATCATTTTCAATTTTTTTAACATATATATTTGGTTAGAAAGAGACTTGTAAATTCAAGCCAAAAAACTTCCATCATATTTTCAGATTTAAAAAGACCAAATTCTATAAAACTAAAAATATAAAAGTATTTCATACTTTCACAGAAGGCTGTTCAAAAAGACCAGAAAAAAAGCCACATGTGATGGTTCAAAGCATATAATCCTGTCACTCTTGGAGGCGTAGATAAAGCAATCACAAGTTGGAGCCCAGCCTGGGCAATTTAGCAACTTAGTGAGACTTTGTGACAACATTTTAAAACAAAAACAAAAAGGACTGGATGTAGTTCAGGGCTAAGGCATTAGGTTCAGTTTCTAATGCTAAATTTTAAAAAAAACAGAAGAATAAGATTGCTTATAGTAACAAATTGTCAAAATATTCATTGTCTTTTCTGAAAAATAATTTTTCTCTGAGATACCTGACAATTGAGTTCATTGTTAAATTTTCCACTTTTTAACAAATAGGAAACATTGGGTGTTCCTTTTTTTTTCCTACCTCATTAAAGTAGTATAATTGAATACTAATCATCATTAACTATAATTTTTCATGTTACAGCTCAGACTCGAACTGAGCCTAAAATGAGAAATATTTTATTCATTTCCAAAACTCAAGCTACCCCTTTTACAGGTTTTTAAAACTCTAAATTTGTATGTCATCTTATCAAAATTTTGAACCATATCCTGTTTTCATTTCTGTGAAATATCCCCTGCCATCATTTTCAGTTACTAAATAGGACCTAGTTCTAAGTAGCTGATGGCTCTTTACCAGGGACTGTTCAGAAAGTGCTACTTAGCTTCTGTGACTTTAAGCAAATTGAAGCCTATATGCTATATTATAAAAGTATAGGAAGTAGATTTTCAAATTTCAGTCTAGACATATCCCTATGCTTTTAAGTGTAGCAAAATTTACCAAGAGTGATGTCTCTAAGGAATTTGGGATGGTATGTAAATTTTTTCCTTGAAAAATAAATGATGTAGTCATTGTTTTTTGAAGGGCTAGTTGGATATAAACCCATCTTGAAGTAAGCATTTTAATCCAGAATTTCAAGCACCTTTCTACAAAAATGATTTATAAAGATATAGAATACGACACACAATAATAGCCTTTCACATTACATTATACCCTGTAGATAGACAGTAAGTCAGTTTAGAGATTGAAAGAGATTATTTTAAAATATAACATCTTTATTTGTATAGTTTCATTTATTGATCATTTTTCAAAACACTCCAGCATATTCAAGAAAATTTAGATCAAAAGAAGCTCTTTTCCCTTGTGAGTAGTTATTTTAATTACAAAGCTTCTATCTCAGTGAAAATAGATAGCTTCAGAACTTTTTGTTAAGGTGTTTTTACGGATCCTTTTCTGAATCTAGCATGTAATCTTCCTGCTCAATATTAAGGAGGAAAGCAGGACATCAAAATTTTGTCTCTACAAAATCTAAGATATGCACTTTGAGATACTCTTTCTATATTTATGTATATAGAGAGTACAGAGTGAGCAAGCAAGAGTGAGAGTGACAGAGAGAGGGGGGAGAAAAAGAGAGAGAAGTGGGGTCATTGCTGTGACTTTACCTGACCGTGTGGTTTGGAAGCCTTTAGAACCTGTTTGCAGGAGGAGTTTGGAAAGGTTTGAGGATGCCAGCTGGAGAAGCCTTGGAGTGCTCTGAGATGAGCTTGATGGGAGATTCTAGTGGGACCTCAAAAGACCAGAATGCTGATCGAATTGTGGATTGGAAAGGCAGACTCAAGAAGTTTCGGATGGGAAGGAGACCTCTACTGGCAAATTGTCTTAACACCACACATGGTATACTCTGGCAGAAAGTTTATCAGCATTTTGCCCTTGTCTAGAGACTTTGCCTGAAACTGAGATTAAGTACAGTAGATTACTTAACCTGGTGGAGGAAATCTCAAGGCACACCAATGTTCAAACTGTTACATGGCTACTGCTTGTGGTTTTTAGCGAAGTCTACGGTGAAAGCCAGAATAAAATGACAGAGAACAATCACATCGAAAGTCTGCATTGCCAGACCAAAATGGGCTGCAGTTGTGGGGCCAAATAGCACAGGGAAGTTAGAGATTAGCATTAAAAAGAAGCCAAGTACTTACCATTAGAACTATAGGAAAGATGCCTTGAGGGCATCTCAAAAGTCAACAAGACCCCACCCTTTAGCAACTCAAGAGCAGAGGCAAAAGACTTCACTGAAAGAAATGTACACCTGGGCCAAAGAAAAAATTCTACCAACAACTCATTCACCTGCAATTTAGCCGTCTAAGAACTCAGAGACTTGTACAGCATTTGTCCAAAGGGGGGCCTGTTGCTCAAGCCAGTGGCAGGCCTTGGTGATGTCCACGCAGTCCTGGCTTTACAAGTTTGCAGAATGCAAGATTTGTGGGTTCACAGAGGCTCCCACCCAGAATTCAGAGGAAGACCTTGGAGGCCAGCCAGTGTGCCCCTAGGGTGGAAATGGTGGAAATGTTTGAAGTTGTAAAGGAGAAGCCACAGCTGCAGTGGAGAAGCCAGGAGCATGGATCACCCACTGAGGAGCAAAGCTGTAGGCCGTGAGCAGATCCAGCCCAAAGGAGAGAAGATGGAGGTTGCAGCCAGTGGCCTTGCTGTAGGGGTGGGGCCACCTGTCCCTGTGTTGTTCACATCTCATCCCAGCCACACTTTAACTTGTCATTGTTTACCCCAGGTGCTGGAAACAGGATTATAGGATTTAACCCTTGCCCTTCTGGGTTTAGGAATTACTTTGGTCCTTTTACTTTTTATCTTCCTATTCCCCCCTTTGGAAATGGGAATGTTTATCCTGTGCCATTGTATGTTGGAAGTGCCTCACTTTTTAGTTTTCACAGGCGCTCACAGCTGAGAGTTTGCCTTGCCTCTCAGAGGAGACACTGAATTCTTTAATAGTGTTGGAACTGTTAACTCGTGCTTGCTAGGCAAGCGCTTTAACCACTGCCATTTCTCCTGCTCCTATCCTGCAATTTCTTCATAATAATATTTAGCATCAGAAGTTATGGAATGTTACCTACAATATTATGAGAGGAAAAAAAGGCCTAAAATGCTTTGTGTAAAGACTTATTATCAATCAAGTGTTAAGGTGATAGGCAAATAATGAAACAATTTGGTATATATAGTATACATAGGACTAGCTCATGAAGCTTCCTTATAATAAATTCTAATAAAAAAGTCAATGCAAATTGTGAAAAGGACAAGAAACATTGAATCCATGTATATATATATAGAGTCAAATAAGCATGGAGCCCATTTCTGTAGAATCCAAATACACTGTAACTTGAGGTAAATAAGTCTTAAGCCTCGTTTCCCAGAAGTACACCTTGAAGTTAGGATTCATATGCAAGTGATTTATTAACCAAATTCTGGGCTGGAGGAATAGTTCACTGGTAAAGATACTTGCCTGCCAAATGTAAAGCCCTGAGTTCAGTTCTCCAGTACTCCATAAACTGGGCATAGTGGCACATGCCTGTAATCTCAGCACTTGACAGACAGGAAAACTGCTGTGAGTTCGAGAACAGCCTGTGCTATATAGTGAGTTCAGTACTAGCCAGGACTACAGAGCAAGAGCCTGTCTGGGTGGGGAAAAAAATCCTCTAGGAAACACTCGTAAAGAAGTAGGAAATAGGGACTGAAAGAATGGCTCAGCCGTTAAAGCACTTGCCTAAAAGTGCCAGAGTTCAACTCCCAGGAACCACATAAACCAGGCATTGTGGCCCACACCTGTAATCCCAGCGCTCACTAGCCTGAGACAAGAGTGGTTGCTGTGAGTCCATGGCCAGCTTGGGCTACGTAGTGAGTTCAGAACCAGCCTGGGCTACCCAGGGAGACCATGTTTCAAAAAAAAAAAAAAAAAAAAAAAAAAAAAAAAAAAAAAAAAAAAAAAAAAAAAAAAAAAAAAAAAAAAAAAAAAAAAAAAAAAAAAAAAAAAAAAAAAAAAAAAAAAAAAAAAAAAAAAAAAAAAAAAAAAAGGAGGTAGGTGATGTAGATACAAAAGAGAAAGGAAAAAAGTACAGAAAGTTGCCATTTCAGGCAAAATTCCAGCACAGCATAGATAAGAATTTCTGATTAAAATGACAGACTTAGCACATATGAGCAGATATACTCACCTCTGTCCCTCTTTAAAAATAAAAATCCTTGTAGCTATGAAAGAATGCATAAACCCAACAGGATGAGGAGACTAAGACAGAAAGCAATACAAAAATATTGAAAACTAAAGAATAGGTAAAGCAATTCCTATTTTCTTCATGATTGAGTAGCAGGTGCTCACTGGATTCCTTTAAAAAAAAAAAAACTCTAGATATATAAAACAAGTATCTTCAGGCAGGCACTGAACAGCACATGTGATGAATCTCACATTGACTCCAACTTTTTCTTTCAGAGTGCTTTTCAAATCCTGGCACTAAGAAATCGAAATCAAGAAGACAGTAGGCATATGGAAAAAAAAAAAAGGATGGAAAGAGATGCATGAAACAAATTCTAACCAACAGAAACAGTACAAAACCTATATAAAGAACAAGCATGATTTTAAGGTAAGGAGTATTATAAGAGGTAAAAGAGTGGCATTATATAATAGTGAAAGGGCCTGTTCAGGGTAAAGGCATAACAGTCCCAAATTAGTATGTACTATATAACATGACTTTAAAACACAGAAAACAAATACTGACAGAGTCTAAAGCAAACATGCACAAGCCAACAATTACACTGGAGGATTTTAATAAATAACTGGCTGTAACTGATGAACAACAGGCAGGTGATACTTAGACATATAGAAGAGTGGTATAAACACTTAGCTTGGACTAATTGATATATAGAATACTAAACCCAATGTCTACATTGTTTTAGATTGACAGATATTTTTTAAGTACTTCAAAAATTTTACCCTGCTGCATTCAGTTTTTCATTGTCCATGCTGTTGTTGCCTAAGCACCTGGACTGCGGTACATACACCTTAGTATAATTTTTCCCAGGTTTGCTCAGGATTGTGGAGCTTGGTTCCATTGAGGTTTTTTTCTTTCCACTTTCTTTAATAGTGGGTGACAGTTTTTACCAGGTGTAATGACTTGGATATGGAGTGTTCCCCAGGAGCTTTATATATTTGAGTGTTGTAGATTATCTATGAATTTCAAGTGCTGCTGAAGTCGTGGGTCCTGATTGAAAGGAGCAGATCACTGGACCTTGACCCAGAAGGAGCAAATCACTGGGACTAGACAAGGGTGAATTAGCTCCACCCTTCCTCTCTCACTCAGCTTCCTGCTGTGATTGATGCTTCTACATCTTGGGTACTTTTTTTGTCTCTATGACTCAATACCCAACATCTATAAATTAGGGGAGGAAACATTTATTTTAGCTTACAATTTCAGGAGGTCACAGTCCATGCAGGCGTGGATGGCAACAGTGGAAGCACATGGCAGAGACACAGGCAGCTCCTCGTGGCATTGCAATCAGAAAGCCAAGTCCCAGAGGAAGGGTGAACATAGCATATACCTTTCTAGATCCTGTCCCAGTGAGCCCTACCTTCTGGGTCCAGCCTCAGTGTTCTGTCCCTTCTAGGTTTGAGCTCCTAATCTACCACATCCCTGTAATTTATAACCTACCACATGCCTGTCTTCCACCACACACCTATAATCTACCACATGCCCATGATCCACCTCTCCAGACGAGGAACCCAACTCCTAACTGCACATGATTCCATAGATAATTCATAACATCCAAATACATGAGGTTTTTGGGAACACAATACACCAGTAATTTTTTTATGGCTAGCTTTCTGCCCTGTGTTTCCTCTATTGCCAGCTGCCTATGAATGAACTGAGATCTTCTAAAGTTATGAGATAAAATAACTCTCTCTTTCTTAATGTGTGGATGTCAGGTATTCTGGGCCTAACAACAAAAAAAGTAACTAATACATCAGCTTTTGAAGAGTTTCAGGCATTGAAGTACCTTTCTATGCCATCCTTCACTCCTGCTGTGGGGACTACATTTATATATGTAGTAAGTTACTTCAAATTGTCCCTCCACTCACTGGTACTCTGTGCACAGGTTTTTTTTTTTTTTCATTTTTTTGTTTCTTTATTGATAGTTTCTTCATATTTACTAATCTTTATTTCTGTAATGTTTAATTTACCTTTAGTATCATCCATTTTTATTTCAAACATTTTAGTTTTCTTCCCCAAATGCAATGTGGACCTTTTGAAATATCTTTCCTGTCTTAGCTTAATGACTAGAATAGACAAAGAACTGACAAGAAATAGACCCCCTCAAAATCAAAGACCTAATTAAGAAATGGGCAGCTGAAATGAATAGACAGTTCTCATATGAAGTTCAGATGGCTGGCAGATACATGAAAGGTATTCAACATCCTTTACTATTAGAGGAACGCAAATTAAAACATCACTAAAGTGTCCTGTCCCCCAAAGAGAATGGCACATATCAAGAACTCAAACAGTAGTAGATACTGGCAGAGTTGCGGCCAGGCCAGGAGTAAGTTGGGAGGGAATCCTGTTACATTGCTGATAGTACTGTAAACTGCTGGAACCACTGTGGAAAGTAGTGTAAGCAGTATGAAGATTCCTGAAAAATGTGAAAACAAGTGTTCCAATTGGTCCAGCGACACCTCTTTTGTGTATCTTTCCACCAGAGTTAAAAGCAATGTGTAACAGAGTTACATGTGTACTCATATTTATAGCAACAGTTGTGGAAGATGCCAAATATCCTGCAGATCAATGGATATTAGAAATGTGATGTATGTACACAATGCAGTACTACTCTTCCATAAAGACAAATAGATCTGGGGCTTTTGTAGGTAAATGGAGGCAACTTGAGACCATCGTGCTTAGTGAAGTGAGTCAAACTCAGAAGGTTACATATCACATGGTTTCTCTGATACAGGAAACACAGAATACAGGTTTTCAATAGAACCAAATGGTGTGATAGTGGGAGATAGAGGGGATGGGGGAGGAGGCAGTGTTTACTAGTTCTCTGTCTCCGTCCCTCTTTCTCCCTTTCTTCACTTTTGCTTAAATTAACATGTAGCCCCATCTGCTATATAGACCACAAGACATTTCAATTCTCTCAGGTCCTTAAATAGTTATTTTTAGCAAGGCAATCTAATACGTACTTGTCATTGTCCAAGTTCACACTTTCTCACATCGTACTTAGCTCCAGAAGTTTATTCTGTCACTTATTTTCTACAATAAGCTCTGATTGCAAAAATTTTAAATTATAGGCCTGTTGCCTTTTACGCATACTTGAATTACTGTAAATACATTTGAAGTCATCAAGCTACAACACATTATTAAAATCTAATGTGTTTAATTTTGAGGCAATCACAGTTGCAATTAAAATAAATGAAGTACAAGCCAAGCCAGATAGTACAGGCTGTAATCCTAGCACTTGGGGAGCCTACGAGTAGAAGATTGCAAGTTCAAGCCCAGTCTGGGCAACTTAGTGAGATCCTGTCTCAAAATCAGAACAACATGCCAGGTATATAGCTCACTGTGAAGGCTCAGGACTTCATCCTCAGTGCCACAAGAAGAAAATGAATTATAATAAATTTAGTTATTGAAATCAGTTAGTAAGAAATTGCTACTTGTAAAATTGGTGGAGCACATGCTGTATTTTGCTCTTGCCACCTGGTGGCACCACTTTAACAAATAATTGCCGATACTATCCTCCAGCAGAATTTGACATAAATTATGCATCCTTTGAGTACTACGAGGTTTTCAGAATTCTTAGCCTAAATGTGATCTCCCACTTTGCAGACCTGGCCAACTGCATAATTGACTTTGAAGGACCGAGTAGCTGGGGCTAAACTGTGAAGGCTCCTTATAGATTCCTCACTGTTGGGCCTAGAAGCTATTGGTTCCTAAAAGGTTTTGCTATCAACTTTCAGAGGTATTCTTAATGCAAAAGAAAAATTAGCACAAATTACAGTGTTCATACAGATATATAGTTCCTAGTCAACTTAAAGTCCTTATACTGTGTAAATCTAAACTTTGAAGGATTAAAATATGTCTCAATCAACAATCACAGATTATCCAGGAAAGTATTATATTAAGGAAAATAAATATCTTCCTGAGTCACAGACTATTGAAGATAATCAGTGAAAAAAGTTTGATTATATACAAGAAATATTTATGTAATGTGTCATCTTACTCCCTCCTTTTACCTCTTAAAGCCTGAAACATTAAGGATTCTTTCTGGCCATGACTTTATCTGTCATATGTGTTTTGTATCTCTATGATAAAAGATAGCCTTTGTGGAAAGCCTTTTGTGTACCAAGCACCATGCCCTGTGCATCTCAAGTTTTTGAGCCATTTAATTCTGACAACAGCCTATGGCTTCATGATTGATGGGAGCTTGGACACCTGTGTAGTACCATTTCTCAGGCATGGACCAGAGCCAGAGATTAAATCTGGGTTCTGTGTCCCAAAACCCACACATTGTCCATCACCCCAAAATGTTCCCCTTTTTCCTGGAGCACATGTATCTCCACCCGCCACATAGCCAATTTCCCTGTTTGTATTGACATCCCAATTTGAATTACACCTGCAAGTTTTCTGCTAATCTATTTATCCTTGATTATTTACCACTATTTAAAAATAAGGGGGAAAGAGCCTCATATTTCTGTTGGCATTCATTGTGTCAATTAATGTGCACCTTGAAAGCTCTAAGGATTTATTTGAAAGAATAATTTCAGAGGAAAACACAGACCAATGATCCAAGGGCTAAATTCAAACTGTCATGACCATCTTAGTACTGAAGAGAAGCAACTGGAATACTTAGTTCAGTCTGTGGGGCTGGACATCGGATTAAATAGAAGAGCTGTGAAATCCTCTGGGACTGTGAAGATTATTGAGTCTGAATAACTAAATGAGCTTGAATCCATTCTTCCCTGGGTCAACCAAGCAGTTGCCCACCCTTTCTTAGAATATCTTAAATACCAGGGAACTCTATGGTGCAAGAATTACTTTCAGTCTTGAAACTGCGCACTAAGAAGATAAAGGTAGACATGGTGGTTGACATTCCTGAGGATTTCCTGCTTGGTCACAGATGGTCAGAGCTGCGTCAAAACCTACCCTTGGGAATCGAAAAGAAGGAATTGAAAGAACTTTTGGCAGAATAAATGCTAGAGGGGGAAAAAACAGATGGAGAGACTGTGGGATGAATGCTTCTTAAAAAAGTACTTATATTAGTACATATCTGGGTAAACTTGAGATGGAATATATATGTAGCCAAATGAGCTTTAATGAAGAAATTCCAAACAATTGAATAAAATGACAGCTGATGACTCTTAAGAAAAATCCTTATAGTGAAAATCTTTGAAGACCCTAGTTCTGATGCATATTAGTATTCTTCCTAGGTTTTGTGTACAAACAAAACTATATTCAATTTCCCAGCACTACATAAACTGAACATGGTAGCCTACATCTGTAATCTGAGTATTCCAGAGGCTAAGGCAAGAGATTGCTATGGGTTCAAGGCCAGCCTGGACTACAGAGCAAGATCCTGTTTCAAAACAAAACAAAACAAACATGCAAAAAACCATGTGATTAAGTTGTTTAAAAAATGTCAGGAAAAACAAAACAAAACAAGGTGGATTTGCCACAATACTATTAAAGATTTTCATTTCCAGTAACTAAAATGATCACATCCACAAGAGGGCACCAGTTGATATCTTATTCTCAGAATACTAAGTTGGAAGCTCAACTTTAAAATAAGAATTGTTACATTTTATTTTTTATGCAGTTACATCAGATATCATAATTTGCATAGCATATTTAGGAAAATTGCTTTCATTGTTACTGTTTCTCTCCAAAATAACATTTTAGACTAGGGAAAGGTATAGTTTTTAGTACGTGTGTGTTTATCTATCTGTATAGATAATTATTTTATTTTGAAAAATAAGTGTTAAAATGCATTTTACAACTATGAATTCATATTATCAATATTTTTACATTTTCATAATATTAAATTCAGGCAAATATAGCTTTGGAAATATGTGGAAAGTTTGCTTTTGCAAATATTTGTGGGAGCAAATGTAAGAGTAGAATGCTTTGGCAATGCCTTGAGTTGTTGCTCAATTCATTAATGTCTCAGATTTTTGTGGAGCCTCTAAAGTGTCCCGTGTTGTCCCCAGAAATAATCAACGAATGCCTGCTAGCTTAATTCTTGCTTCAGCACCTAGTCACACATACATAAAAACACAGATAGAAATGTGTAAACATGGATTATATGCATGATTACACACACACACACACACACACACACACAGGCACAGATGAGATAATTTATAAACTTAAGTCTCATCCACCTTTCAGCTGTCACACTGAGTCTTCCACTGGCTATGTACAAAGAATAGAAGAAATGCCAAAAAACTACTTTCTCCGCGAGATAACAGTATCAAGATGGCCCCTCCTGTGAAGTGCAAAGAGAACCCTTTGAAGTTAAGCATATTTTCTTATGCACTGTTCTCTGAGCACAAAAGAAGTTTTTAGAGTGCAAGTAATATTTATTGAGCATAAAATTATACAAGGTATTATCTAGTAGGAGCGTTTTATTTTATACTCTGACCAATCCAATGACTTAGGTATTATTAATACCTCTGTGACAACCCTGGGAATATGGAGTCTCAAAGAAGTTAAGTACTTTTCCAAGATTCCTTGGACTCAAGTCTGTCTCACTCCAAGTTCCTAAATGCTTGGCATCTATTCCCCATGCACCTCCATCTATCAAGAGCTTCACGATATTGTCCCACCCACACCTTAGTCTCAGATAATAACATGTATTTAGTGCCCTCGGGTCATGTTTGGGTATGGTCAGACCTGAAAAATATATGATGGATGTCATAAGAAGTTAAGGAATAGATGGAGAGATGTTCTTTCCAGGCTTCAACTGCCTTTTGGAGCAGTATCCACAGTCTCTGAGCACAGTGCTACAGCCTGGGACAGGCATATGAACCCAAGTCACTTTCCAACAACCGTGAAAGCTGGCTTGTGATGGCATGAGACCAGGAAGCATTCATGAGGCTCTTACAACTCTTCTGCCAACCTTTTCTTCAACCAGAGTAACGCGGAGCATCTGGAGAGCAAGAAATCAATATGACCTGTTGTCAGATCTTTCTACTCAGACTTTTATGGTAAGGACACAGTAGGTGTCTTCATTGGCAGAGCCATTTTCAGTGAGTTGTTTGTCACACATTAACAGAGTAGATTTGTCCAACTCCAAGAGAACAGAAGAGCAGGATGTTAGCTGGGCTTTCTCAAGCTTGGCACCATGGCTTAGAAGAGAGAACAATATTGTGCAATTGTAAAGATTTTATGTTCTGGAGACAATGGCCAATAGCAGACTACACTACTCCCTCAGGGCTTACAGAGGCTTCAGAGCCTACCACGTGTACTGGCCACCAGTTCCAATTTTTAACCAAAAAATAAAAACATAAAAACAGGCCTAGGGAAAACAAAGTACCACATAACCTGAAATACATGCTATTACTTGAATCTAAGATGCCACTTTAACAATACAGTGAAGTCATTGCTGAGTAGAGGGGCACAAGGAGTAGATGTCAAGCATTTAGAGACTTGGAATAAGATGAGACAGAAAAGTAGGTTGTGCATCAACCAAACATAAAAACAAGACAAGTCCAAGACAGACTCAGTGCGTTTTTTCTACTTGGGGAATCTGTAGAGCTTGGGTGAGAGGTGATTCACCTGTTTCCCCCAGAGGAAAGAAGAAGGCATTTCCCTCACCAAGCCAAGTGACAGGAAGACTTGAGGAAAAGAGCTCAGAGGTTAGAAGCCTGCAGATGCACACGTGCAGTGGAATGTGAACGCTAAGCATCTGCTTAGATCATGCTTGCTCATCTGTCCCTTTGCTTCTCTGGGTGGAGGGAGTCACAGAGTGATAGCGATGGTGAGAAGAGGAGGAGAGAAGTCTGCCCCACCCCCGCTTGAGGCAAAGATGAGAAAACTGACTCTGGGCCAAGTGGGTCGCACAGGAAGTTGCTGCCAGAGTCAGGGGATCCCGTAAGTAGAAGCTGCTGGGTGATGGCGTGAGCTAATGGAAGACTCAGAGCTGGATCTCCTTGCCAAGCAATCATGAAGTACAGAGATCCTCTAGAGCCTCTGGAAAACTTGCCCAGACCACACAAGAGAGCGCATAAGAAAGGGAGTGGATTTAAATCAAACTTGAGATTGATACTTTAAAGTAAGCATAATGAGTTTTAATGGCTTGGAGCGACTGTAAAATTATGGGATGTATCCCAGATGGTATTAAGTGACAAGAAATGAAGAATGTATTAGGCATGGTTCAAGGCAGTGACTAGAAGAAATAAAACATTTAGGTACTTACATTGCATTAAATTGAGATGATTCACCAACACTAATAAGATACCAAGAGTTTTTCCTTCATCACAGACATCTGAAAATGGCCCAATAAGCAATAGGAACTTTGACATCAGGTCAGTAGTGGCCATGGCAAATGCAGTACCAGAACATCAGTGTGAAGCTCCATTGTGCTGTCTTTCTCAAAATCCTTTTTCAGGAACCTTCAACAGGAGAGACTGAGCATGGGGAGAGCTAGGCCAACGGAGGTCAGAGCAATGGCTGATGGTTACTCTAGTGACATTAAACTGGATAAATGGCAAAATCAATTTAAGTTCTAATTTTAATAAAATGTGAGAAATTGGTCATTCTTTCCTATCTAAAAGATATGTCTTTAGTTCTTTGTTACCTCTTTGGAGGTATTTTTGCTGTTTTAACATTAAGGTCTAATTCTGAAGGATTGCTGTCATTACCCTTAATAATTTTTAAAGGCATCGAGGAGTCCTGAAATAATTCTAGGAACAATGATGCAATAGGGGCAAATGGAGGTAGAAACCGTAGGAGGGTCATTCAATATCTGCGATTAAAGCAGACAGGGTACTTAGTGTGTAAGAGGCTGGGTGGCGCTGCGGACAATCGCAATGCCTTGTCTAAGGTTGCCACTGTCTTCCATTCCAGCTGACTGTTGTGTGAGAGCCTGGTTTAGGAAAGTCTTCCAATTTTTCAAGAAAAATGAAAAATTCAAGTTTTTATATAAATCTCATCATTTTTAAGTGCTGGCAACTACTCAAAAAAAATTTTAGAGCACTCTATGGGCCAAACGAAACACATCTGTGAGCTGATATGGCTGGTGTGTTGCCAACAACCTCTGGCATAGGTAACAGGAGAAGGTGGTTGGAACTAAAATATGGAATGAAGGCTCCAGGCCTGTCAATCATTCTTGCTGCTAAAATGAGCTCTGGATCAGCAGCATCTCTTGGGCTGGAAATAGGAACTTTGTAGGAGGTCTGAAGAGTAGAGGAAGCAAGACAAATCCTACTAATGCTGGAAAGTGAGGTGCCAATTCCCCTAGGATGATGTCACCCGCCACAGGGAGCATATAAGCTGAGAAAGGCTCACTTTGGGCACCCCCAGGAACAGAGCCAGAAGACTTTGAGTTCCAAGTGAAGCCAGACCTGTGCTAGTAACATACAACTCAGTGTGCTGCCACAGGTAAGCCCAAGAAGATAAAGGTTAAGAAAAACGTACTGCAACGTGAAAGAGAATTTCTCAAATCTAGAAGTGTTAGATACCTTAGAAGAGGAAAAAAACTGCAAGTTTTCCAAAGCCTACAGAAAAAAAAATACTTTTTAGAACCAAGAAATTAAACGTGCTCCTCTCCTTCTTGGATAGTATTGTGTGACTATCTTGAGTGTAGGTGGATCGGGGAAATACTGGTCCATGTACAGAAGTGAGGTCAGAGTCGGTTGTAAGTGGTTCTGAGAAAACGCTACACCCAGGACTTGGCCATGACATCAGTATTGTGATTCAACATCCAGCCCAGACTGGGCTACAAGTGTACATTTCTTAGACAAGAACTCATCTAGTATTTGCTGTACTTAATTGTTTCCTGGCTACTTCCCTATTTAGGAACTTGACCTCTGCAGTCATTCTCAACAACGAACTCAAAGTCATCCTTTTAGAACTTAAATTTGATCATACAACCCCTCTTCTAAAACATCTCCCATAGCTTCCTATGTTGTTTAGAGTAAAAGCCAAAAACCTTAAAATGGACAACCAGGCCCCAGTTTTGCTTTGCCTGATACTATTTCCTGTGACCCTTAATACCTTGTCGACTCTGCTCCAGCCTGCCCCGCCAGCCCTAGTCATTTCCTGAACACATCAGATACGTTCAGGATCTTGGCACCTTTTGTTTCCTCTGTCTGAGAGCTCTTCTCTCCAATACTGTACAATGATTCCCCCACTTCCTCTGGGCCTTGCTAAATTGGAGCAGATGTCATTGACCACCACAGCAGTCCTCCTGCCCAGATTTTTCTTCTTCCCAAAGCTATCCTCATATTTCTCATCTCTCTTATCTCTACTAGGTATATGATTGGTTTTGGGATGTGTGTTTATATCCATTTCTCCCCACCAGAATGGAAACTTCATTAAAGTTCTGTGCGCAGAGCTATATCCCCAAAGCCCATAGCCATGTCTGATGCACAGAAGGCACTTGATAAGTATTTACTGAATGAAGGAATGAGCAAGTGAATAAAGAAACTAAGGAAACTTTAATAACATCTGAGAAAATTAACACTTCTAGATGAAGGAATGACTTAAAGAATCCTGAAAGAGATTTAGAATCTTGGGCTAATTCCAAAGTTCAGAAACATACAATGACCCTTGAATGTTTGTCCATTGCGATGAGTAATCTTAGAGACACGAAGTTGAAAAGATGGGTGGTTGCTTCCCAGAAAGAAGGCAGGCTGACTCCTTAAAACTGTTGAAAGATCACAAATGAGTAGATAGGGTTCCAGGCTTGCGTGAAAACCTTCCCTCTGAACTTGGCTAGTAAAAGGCCCATATGTGGGTTTACAACTGAGAGGACATTATGTCTAAAAACTGTTACTGAGATCCTGCCAGAATCTCTAATCAGGACCTACGACTTTTCTACATTTCTTAATTTTAAAAAAAGAAACTATGATTTAGATATATTTCTTCAGAATGCTGGCTGTCATCAAGATCTAGTAGTGACAGCAGTCTTTAGGGATTACTAGGGGCTTTTTTTTTTTTTTAATTTGCAGAGCATTGTTTCTCTTCTGTAATACAAATTTACAAAATATATTGGAGAAAGAGATACAAACATCTGAAGTATTTTCTCCCAAAGCTATGCCTCTCCTTTAAGGTCATGAATGTGTCTGTCCACACACATATAATGGATTCATTTTTCCTCATAGACCTATTTATCCTCAGCCACCCTTTGCTGCTAGAAGCAAGTGAAAGAAACTAGGCACAGAGTGAGTAACTTACTTTATTACTTAATATTAGGCATTTAACACCACATTAATCAAACATCTTCGAGTAGAAAAGGCCATCAATTCTCATGTTGTTATAATTAATGTCTATACTTGTGATAGTGAAGGCCTTCCCATATTTAAGACTTAAATTTGCTTAATATTTTTAGCTTTATTTAGTTTCAAAGGTTTTTCAAATCCCAGTGAAAACAAAAGCTTTGTTTTTTAGAATAATTTATTTTAATTCCAGTTTAATAAATTCAAGATGGGAAATGACTCAAAAAGAATGAAATGTGTTTTTCTAAGTAAGTATATTAGGTTATAATACAAAGAAAAGATGTGAATTAAGCCACACAGAATATAACATTTAATTAGAATATTTTATGGACCTTTGTAGGATCGAAAGAATCATGTACCCAAGTCTCATTCAATATAAAAAAAATGTGAAAAGCTCATCACACACAATAATCAAAATGTGACTTGTGACCAAAGAGTTATTTCATTGTTTGTAATTGACCAAAACGTCATTTAGGTTGTCAAGTGCCTTGGGGAATTTTTTGCGACCACTTTACAATGATAAAATACTCTGTTGTTTGACCCTAAGAAGTCCTATTTATGTCACCACTGCTCAATTATGTTGCTTCTAATCTACTTTATATTTTAAATACTTATCATCCATCTCATTTTTTAAGTCATTGACTTATTTAGAAAAAAATATTGATTCATTACCTGATTTAAATCCCTCCCCATGAAGAAATGATGACCTCTCAGTCAAATTTCAGTCAAGAATTGCAATCTATAGAATGAGATTGCACAGACACAGGCATTAAGAGTTCTGTTCTCGGATGGATATGTTGTACTCTTTGTTGTAAGACGTCAAGTTTCAAAGGATTTCAGAAGAGGAAGCTATTGCTTCTAGAGACACCAGGAAGCTTCTCAAGGAAGAAGGTAGCATATAAGCTAGAGAGTGAAGGGCTAGGGATAAAGAAGGGACTTTATTGGAAATTAATCCAAAAAGGAATTCTTTGGTGAAGAAGTAGCATGATGGATGTTATTGAAGCAGAAGGAAAGGTGGCCAGAAAGTGTTCTAGAAACAAAAGCTAGTAACAATTTTTCTGAAACATGAGAATCAAATAGCCAAATAAAGGTAGATTTGTAGGAGATACAGATTCAAAGCAGATTGCATAAGTATTTACATACCAAGCTGAATTGGTTAAGGATAGTGTGATTTTTAAGAAACAGGAAATTTGATTAAAACATGGACATTTAAGGTTTTCTTAACAACAACAGCAACAGCAAAAAAGAGTCCAGGATTAGGCAGTCTCAGGTTTGTGTCAGTAGCTGGACAGATTTCTCCTGCACAAGGATCTTTCATCTCTGTTTCGCTAATGGACATTTGGTCCTTATTCTCTCCTCCTGGTCATAAGATGGCTGCAGGAGCTCCAGGCATTATACATACATTCCAGATAGAATATAAGGGAAAAGAATAGGAGCAACCACAAGTTATTTTTTTTTAACTTAAAGACTTTTCTCAGAATATTCCAGCAGTCTTACGTTTCCCTGTCCAAAAATGAGTCAACGACTATTTGCCTTTGAAAGAGAAACAGAGCTCAAGAGTATCTGTTTTTCAGCGTTTATACTGGGAATGTCAAAAGAGAAAAGTCCTAAAAATGACTGTTGACTAAGTTAGCCAATTCACCCACAGTAGGGGTTATTGTATGGATCTGGTGGGTACTAGTCATCTGTTGAAAATTTTCAGAGGAGAATTGGCACAATATTAAGACTTTAAAGGTTGATTTGACAGTGTTGTAAAGCAGTAGTTCCCGAAGTTTTTGATGTGAGAAACCAGTTTTATAGAAGGTAATTTTTCCCTGGGTTTGGGTCAGGCAGTGTGAGCACCACTAGTTCAGCTCCAACATAGATCAGCAGGCATTCTCACTATATCCCTTGTATGTGTCGTTCTCATTAGCGTTTGCTCTCCTATGAGAAGGTAATACTGTGCTGATCTAGCAGAAGGAGGAGCTCAGGTGGTAACATGAGTGATGAGGCATGGCTATAAACACAGCTGAAGCATTTCACACCAGCTTGCTGCTTAGTTCTTGCTATGGGGACCTTGGGCTAACATCAGCCTGTGGCCTGGGGGCTGGTCACAGGCTAGAGAGGTTGGAGACAAGCCCCAAGAAGAAAAATTGGCAACTTGCCCATTTTAGTCATAATGAATTTAAATTCCTAAATGGAACGCACCCATTGACAGCTGACCCGTAGGATTGTCTGCCAGAGCCCAGCCTCTCTGGTGATCTACACAATAGCAAATTGTGGATAGCAAATGTTTGTGGTTACTATAATCTGGGGTCGTCTTTTACTCTGCAAAGTTAATGGACACAGCTTCGTAACAATCTCTGTGTTGCTCTTTTGGCCCACTGAGGTCGATGCTCAGCCCAACAGAAAGAAAAAACTTTAAAAAAAAGATACAAATATAAACTACATCACTGTTTTGCTCCACAATATACACGGACGCATTTTCTGTGGCCTGCAAAACTCTAATTATTTGGTTTCCTGTTACTGCCCCACCTACATGTGCTGCACGCTCTACTCCACCCATGCGGTCTGCCCTGCGTTTCCTTGGGACCCTCCTGCCTCAGGACCTTCAATCCAGTTGGTTTCTCTGCCTGAGATGCCCTTTCTCCATATGGGTCTGAGCCTCCCAATATCTTCTGATATTTACTCAAGTCTTCTCAGCAAGTCTTCAGGCACTGAATAGACCAGCCAGATTCTTGTCCTGAATATCTTCCATCCCTTTATCTTCTAATTTTGTCTTTTATTCTTTTGTAAATTATCATCTTCCAATTACCACACAATTGACTTAAATAGCATGTTCCTCACTGCTGCCTCTCTGTTGGTCAGGGTTCTCCAGAGAAACCCAAATGAAATAGACTCTGTGTCTGACTGTGTGTGTGTATCTCTGTATGTTGAGGGATATGGAGATACAAACGTAGGTATTTATTTATTTTTAGAATTGGTTCACATGGTTGTGGGGACTAGCAAGTTCAAATTCTTCAGGGCAGTCTGGCTTCAGGAAAGAGTTGGCACGGCCAATCCCATCTGAAACCATGAGGAGACAAATCTTCCTCTTCTTGGAAGATTTCTGTCCTTTTCTTTGTCGTTCAGTAGGTTGGAAGGACTCATCTACTTTATGGTTGGCAAATTGCTTTACTCTAAATCTATTGGTTTAAATGTTAATAACATCTTAAAGGAAAAAAAAAAAGCCTTCACAGAAACAATCACCTTGACATTTGACCAGTTACCTGAGTGCTATGGGCTAGCCAAGGTAACATACTAAATTAAATATGGCATTCTCTTTTCTAAAATATAAGGTCCTTAAGGGGGAGAAGTTTTTTTTTTTTTTTCATTAATGTGGTTGACCCTTCAGCCTTTGCTTGGAGCCATATCCCTTAGCCTCTTTTTTAAAAATTTTTAGGTTGAGACAGGACCTCACTAAGTCCAAGGTGCCCAGGCTGGGCTACCACTGAGCCTGGTCTCATCCTCTCTCAGCTTCCCAGAAAACTGAAAAATCTTTACTTTGTTTACTAATATACCTCAAGCACTTATAACTATGCCTATCACTTAATTGGCACATATTTTAAGTGAATCAATAAATAAATGATTGAGACTTAAAAAAAAAAGTAAAGTCCTTCAGTGCTTGCGAGAGTGACTGGAGTGTGGTGGGGTCAGTTGGTCCAGAAAGCTTCCCAAAGGATGTGTGTTTTACACAGAGTTTTGCAAGGAGGTTGGAATACAATTTGGCAGAAGAAGGAGTGAAGAAACTCCAAGAAATCAGTGTGATGTGTATGTTGGCTCCAAGTGAGGAGAAAGCAAACACAGTGTGCCCTCTAAGACAACCATGTCTTGTGTAAATATGGGGGACATTTTTCAATTATCCTTGAAAAACTAAACACTTCCTTATTATCCGTTGAAGTTGCAGGACATCATTTGTCTGTCTATAATAGTCAAAACTGTGGTTTCTTGGACATTTGAACTTTTTCCAAGTGAAATAAAGCACTTATACAAAGCAGATGCGCACAAGAGAACCGTCCGTCCTGACTTTCTTGTACCCATAATAAGATCATTACAAGCAAACGAAGCCATTTCTCAGGTCAAACCAGCACTTAAAAGTCAAATACAATCTGATGAAGGCAGGTGTCATCTAAACCCAGGCAGTTTTCTACAGAGATGAGCACAAATTGTGTGGACATCTGCTACCAAATTCGCTCAGCTGCACAACTCTACACCTGCACCTGATAAGGGTCTGGGAAAGACTCAGGCACCTATTAGTTCTACTGAAAAATAGAAACCACAGATTAACTGAAGGTGATGTTTTGAATACATAGTTATTTCTCGTTGTGGTTCATCTCATCAGTGTCACAGAAATAACCTCTGGGTCTCCAGGCTCAGTTGGTTTTCCACCTCACTGTCTACCCTGATTTCTCTATTCATCTTGGTCTGGTGGACTGCACACTGTGATTATCAGCTATCTAAATGTGGCAGAAATGCATGCCACCCCCACCTCTTTTTGCGTTCACATCTCTGCTGGGCCCAGGGTGCAGAGAATCTGCTAGGCTAGGGCACATCAATTCAAATTCGTACCTCACTAGGTGATCACAGTTTACCAAGTGGCTGATGCTTTCTTGTCTTGGAGAGACTGCTAAGAGCCTAATCTTCTCATGAGATAAACAACAAGAATTGTATATAATCTTTGAGAACACAAGTTTCCAAAACTCAAACTACTCACGACAGACAATAGCATCTCTCATATTTGTGGTATTCTTTCCACATCAGCACACAATATTAGGGCCAATTAGAAGACTCCATCGGTTATTTTTAATAACATACAAACAGTCATTTATCCACACAAGAGATACTTTTATTTGAAACAATGGTAATTCTTTAAAAATCTGAATATTCACTTATAAGTATATACTTTGTACTTTGAATTGAGGAAAACAAACACTGAATTCTATTTTAAACATTGATTTCCATAAAATACTCAAGTATATTTGAAATATATTTTTACAGAGTTAATTAGCATCATCCACCAAAGGTCAGTAATTATTTTATTAAATGAAGAAATAATAATGTCGTGCAATTTGTTATCTGTGTGGTTATCTAGAATTTTTTCTGTAACTCAACAAAGATGATGGTATATATTAGTAGTGTCTCCAAAGTGTTTGCTACCCATTTTTAGAAGGACCATCATTTTGGTGCTTCCAGAATCACTAGCATCCCAAAATATATTTTCTGATCCTCTGGGCAGCCCAAGCTATTAAGATAAATTCCTGTCTGGCTTTTGTAATTTGTCTTCATTTTTGGAGAATTTGCATCATTCACTGCATATCATGAATATCAAAAATTGAAACTCGATGAAAAAAGTGAAAGAAGTCATGTTTAAATTATTCATCTCAAAAAGATACAGGAATCCCACTGGCAGTTGCAAAGTAGACTTTTTGTCTTCCCCTTTTTTACACCTTCACTTTCTTAATACCAGATACCAATCCATTTTCTTGCTGGAAATTTATTCCATACAATGTGAAAATACTAACCCTAATCTTAGAAGAATCCACAGCAGACCTTAAAGCTCACCTTAAAATATAGTTTGTGGCCACATATCCTCCTATCCAACACTCTGCTAAAAAATCACAGCAATTCCTGCAGACCCTGCCTGGAAGTGATGGGAACTCAATAAAGATTTTAATTTCCTCCAAATTAACTTATGTTTGGATTGGTATGTGTTTTCATCTAAGATGTTATTGGTACTGCATGTTTCTTCATTTTATTGGGCAGTTTAAGAAACCCCCCCCCCCCGAAAAAAAAAAACCAAAACAAACAAAAAAAACCAAAAAAACAAAACAACTTTATAGTTGGTAGAAGCAGTAATTTTTCTGAAACTCTATATCTCATTATTGAAATGGTATTCCAGAAAGAATTTATTCTTGACCCTGTATGCTTACCCTATGTAGTATAAGAAGGAAGAATATTTGCAATGCTGCATAAAATCTCTTAATATAATTTACCCTGATGCTGTCCCCTAATTAAGAAAAGCAAAAAAATGAGGAAGTTGCCTTTCAATCCCATTTATTCCATACAAGTAGAGATAACTTGGCTCTCCCAGCGTAAAAAAACAAGGTAGTGAACTAATATGTACCACACAGTTGACAATAAGGTGCTAAGGTTTCATGGCGCAAGTGTAGGTTTACTTTAATAAATTCATTTTTCAGATGCAAAGCTGAAAACTGGAAAGGTAAGTGTAATTTGTGTACAAGTCAATGTAAATTCATATTTCACCTGTTTATCTTATTGAAGCCAAACCAAAAAACGTAAAATGACAAAAAGTAGTATGTTACAGAGTGAAAACACCAAAACTTCAAAAGATAATCCCTTAATCATTATTTGTTAATTATCTACAAAGTAACTTGAATTATCACAGATTATATAGTTTCAAGTATATCAGGTAGTATTAAATTTTAATGGCCATTTTAATTATAGCACCCATATCATGCAAGTAGAAAGAATTCAAGAATTAAAAAGCAGCATGAAGTACTCCTTTCATTCTCTCAAAATATAGGTGAGAGCTAATGATACTTAAAGGACAAAAAAGAACACAGAATTAAGTAGACCAGTTTCGAAGCCAAGTTCAAGGTCAGACTCAGTCCTTCTCCTATTACATATCTGACGTTGAGCAAATTTCTTAACATATCAACTTCTTGGAAGTATAGTTTTTTAACCTATATAAAATCAAGGTAATAAAACCCCTATAGGGCTGTTTATGTATGTAGGAAGCGTTCAGTAACAAGATCTATTTCATTTGATTAATTTCCACAAAACCCTCAGACATCACCAAGTGGAGAAAAGGTTGTATAAAACCGAAAAAAAAAAAAAAAAAACCCAACCTTTAAAATATCTTTCCATCTTCATGGTCTCTTCTCCCATCAGAGGAAGTAAATGGCAGTGATACCTGATGGTGAGACCCCCACAGGAGCCTCAGCCTCTGGGCCCACGTCCATGACATTAGCATTACTACGTGGCTCCTGTGCCCACTTTTTCTCTTCTATCAGCTGGCTTTGTATTTTTTCCTTCTCTGTCTTTCCCTTCTTCCCATAATCTTTCCATTATAGCACGTAATTGACATACAGACACATTTTCCAAGAGAATCACTTGGGATTAAAACGTTTGCTGACTTTGAGAGAACTCTCAAGAGTCTTCTTAATCTGTAGTAATTCCCTTGAACAGTAAATTGGTTAATTATGGGAGGAAGAATGCCATTTATCTTGATTTATTTCAGATCCCTGTGGCCTTCCCCTGCGCTGAGGAAGCTGTTGCCTCCCTAAGCCACCCTGCAGCTTTGCTGAGCTTCACCTAAGGGAAGAGAGAGCTAAGGTAAAATTTCATAGATGGCATATTTTGCATGTCTTTGGCCATTGTTTCACTTAAAGAAAAGGGAAATAAAGTTAAAAAGGGATTTTAAATGAAGTCCTATTGAATTTAACGCCCCCAAATCCATGAGATGCCCAGAGGGGATTTGCACTTCACCCTTCATATTTCAGAACGGCGGGGAGATGAGCTCAGCTCCTGATCTCTCACATGGCATGTGCTGTAATACTTTGGCTGAGACACCCCAGATCCACGTCAAGTGGAAAGCATTAGTCTTTAAGTTGTCCCTAAGCTGGCCTTTCATGACGCTTCAGTATCATGGTGATTTGCTATGTGCTAAATTTTAGATATATATATCCAGCTGTTTTTGAGGCCCTTTGTGTTTCTGTCGGCTGAAAGAGGGAATCTGAGTGGTTTAGGAAGGCAAGGTTAGTTTAGCTCACAAACAGGGAAATGAACAAATACGAAATTGTTTAAGTCTTTCTCCCCGAGTAAGTACAGAATTACAGATGTCTCTTGAATGCAATAAATTAATATCAGTCATACTTGTTTATTTGTACACATGTTGCCAAAGTAAAGTGCTGATCCAAAATTAATGATTTGAGGAGAATCCATTGGGTATTCTTCTGGACCTAGGCCAGTTTCTTTTCAAGTGAACACCCGGATGAACTCTCCTACAGCATAATATATAGTCAGCTGAGCGACTGCTAGGGCAGCTATCAAGGAGCAACTCAGATGAAACTCATTGTTTTAAGCTAAGGCTGAAAATTCAGCTACTTATGTCCTATCATTTTGAAATGTAATTAGGTCTGCTGGGCTCCACTTGCACACAACCAGGAACTAGAAAATCTGGGTTGCTCAGTGGAAATTACGACTGCTTATAATCCCTGGACAAAAAGTAATGGGAGTGTTCAAGGGAAGAAAATTTCTACTAAAAAGAATCAAATGGCGTGATGAATCTCTAAAAAAGGGTTGTGTTCATAAATGGTCATTGATTCCTCAAACCGCATGTCTCTAATGTGTTCTAGAATTAGAAATTCGTGTGTATATATAAAAAACATGAAGTTTTAGAATTTATAAGGTGATAAAACCATGGCTTAGTCCTTCTAGAAACACGTTTTACCTGAATTCTAGTTTCTGAAAATTACGTGGTATAGGTTGTAAGTTTTGATTTCATAGAAAGATTTATTTGTTTACTTATTTATTTATTTGTCTCTGGTCATCTTAATATTGAGAACTGCAAGGACTGAGTTTTACTCTGAGTTCAAAATAATGTAGGATAATGTCACAGGTAAATGACTAAGACTTGGGGAATACTGAGGAACCAGAACCCACCTGGAGAGTGGAGTGTCACTCCTGAGAAGATTTTGAATTCCCACTTATCACTGAATTTGGAAAATTGAGGTCATCTGAGAGGTTCCTAATGACATGTGAGTCACGTTGATGCCCCAGGCTTAAGCATATCTCATCGCAGCATGCCAACATACAGTAGTAGTACTTTTTTTTTTTAGAGGACTGAAGGGGAAAATGACAATTTTGCACTTGAGCTATATAGAAACAATTAGTGCATCTTATTAGTAGTGAGCTCGTGGCCGTGCCCTGGTCTGTTACAGGACCCAAATGTTGCTAGAGGAATGGCCTCTCTCTCATCTGAGCCAGTCTACATATGACCCACCAAGTACATTCCTTCTAGGGTTTAGCATCCTTTAAGACAAACATTCTGTTTCTTTACTCGAATGGCTAACTTAACCACATGAGTTTCCTGTTCTGCCTTGACTGTCAGGATCCTCAAACTCACATTCCAGGCGTCATTAGCATTTATGATGAACACATTCAGCTTCCATTGATTTCCTGAGCTGTTTAAGTTTTTCAGATGTGCTGTACTTCAGCTGCCATGACCTATCAAAGGCTTCACCTCGCCACCCATAATTGTCTCAAGGTAGAATTGCCGTCAGCTATCACATAGGAGCGAGCAAGCAGAAACTCCAGCCTGTCCGTGTCTGCTAGAGTCTCACGTCCTCTTGCTTCCCCATCCTTGTGGTTTCCCTCCCCTTCTTTCCACTGGGATGAATCACGTTATAATGTTATTTGCCAGCACTCTGGATATTCTGGCCCCATTTTTCCACTACACTCCTATGAAATTCTTTTTTATTTTTATCTCAGTTCTCAGGCCAATCCAACCATGTGCACTATGAACCCCTGCCCTCTGAAAGTCAAATGTTGCCGGGGGCGGGGGGGGGTGGGGGGTGGGGGGGGAGCACATAAATCAAAGCCATTAGTGCCAGTGCAAATTTGTGGCCCTGAGACTTGACTTGGCATCAGCACGACTTGATGATCTCTGTGTCCCTGGTTGGCTGTCTTTCTCCTTTTTCCATGATAGCCATTTCAAGCCTTTGCTACTTTCTTCTTTACAAACCACTTTCTCTCTTCTTTCCCACACTAAGATGATGTTTTAAAATTCAGTCTATACTCGCTGAGTTCCTTTCTTTACTTCCCACCATGTCTCAACTCTTAGGCGTTAGATGCCTCGGAATTACTCTAGCGAAAATGTTAATATCCTCTTTGCTGCTGAAAACAGCAGCTCAGCACCCCATCTTAGGACCTTTTCACTATATTTTTCTTCACGAAGCTCTCCTCCCTTGACTCGGTTCACTTGTCTTCTACCTACTGCGCCTTCTCACCACCCCTTTAGGGTTTATCGTCACTTGTCTTTTACTCTGGTTGTCTAAGCTTTACCATATTTCCCTCCTTTTCTCAAAGGCCATAACATACTAGTTTCATTAGTAAGTACCAAATTTCACCACCAGGCAATTCTTGCTAGTCCCAGGCCCATATACCTGACTATACTTTGGGAGTCAACACTGGTCTTTCTTGCTAGCAAGACTAGTTAGTTCAGTCTTGAAACCTTACAATTTTGAGCCATGTACAGTCTCCATCTTTACCTATATGATTTCATTCACATGCTTATTGTAATAGTGTTTGTTGTTTTTAGAGTTATTTATCGTGGCCATTTTTACTGGCATGAGATGGAATCTCAGTGTTCATTTGATGTCCACTTCCCTATTAGCCAGAGATATTGAGCTTTTTTTTTCACTTGCTTATTTGCCATTTGTACTTCTTTTGAGAAATATCTATTCATTTTAATTGCCTGCTTTTGATTTAGTCTTTTGTTTGGGAAGAGGAAGAGCCTACTTTTTATATATTCTAGATATTAGTCTTCTGTCTGAGGAGTAGCTGGCAGTTTTTTTTTTTCTAGTTCTGTAGGTTGTCTCTTCATTCTGTCAATTGTTTCCTTTGTTTTTTCACTTGATATATCCTACTATTGGATTATCAAAATTATTTCTTTTGTATTTGGAGTTCTGTTCAGAAAGTCATTCTCTGTGTCTCAAACTTCAAGTGCTAAACCTCTTTATCTTCCACCAGGTTGAGTGTTTCCATCTTTTTATCTAGAATCTAGTGTTCTTTGATTTGATTTTGCTACAGACTGACAGACATAGGCCTACACTCATTCTTCTGCAGTTTTCCCAGCATAATTTGTTAAAGAAACTGTCTTTTCCCCAGTATTCATTTTAAGTCCGTTGTTAATGAACAGATGGCTAAAAGTGCACAGGACAGTGTTTGTGTCTTCTCTTCCACTAGTCTACATGTCTATTTTTGTGCCAGTATCATGCTGTTTTTATTACTGTGTTTGTAACATAAGTATAAACACAGGATTATGACACCTCCCATTCTGGTCTTTTTGCTCAGGATTACTTTAGCTATTCATGGCTACTTCTGGCTCCATGTAAATTTTCTAGTCTTATGAAAATACAATTGGCATTAAATCTATGTATCATTTTTGGCAATGTAAACATTTTGGCAATACTGATTCTATTTGTCCAGGAACAGAGAATGTATTTTTACTTCTAATATCTTCCTCAGACTCCTTCTTCAGAGTACTATAGTTTTTATTCTAGAGGTCTTTCATCTCCTTTCTTAGGTTGATTCCTAAGTATTTAGGTTTTTTTGAGCTCCCATGACTGGAATTGTTTTCCTTATTTCTTTCTCAGCAGGTTCATTATTTGTGTTTATGAATGCTGCTTATGTTTGCGTGGTGATTTTGCATCTTGCATATTTGTTGAATTTGTTTATTAATTCTTAGAGTTTTCTGGTGGAATTTTTGGGCCTTCTATGTAAAAGATAATATGATCTACAAACAAAGGTAGTTTGACATCGTAATTTTCTATTTAGTGTTTAATTGCTTTTATTTCTGCTCTCTTTCCTAATTACTTTGACTAAAGCTTCCAGTATCATATTATACAGAAGTAGTGAGATTGTAAGCCTTGTCTTGTTCATGATTTTAAAGGGAATGTGTTCACTTTTTTCTCTACTTAGTATGATGTGAGTGGTAGGTTTGTCAAAAAAAAAAAATTTCATCAGTTTGAGGTAAGGCCCTTCTGTAACTATTTCCATCAGGCTCTTTTTTTAATAAATGAGTGAATACTGGATTTTGCCAAAGAGATGATTTTGAGATGATTGTGTAATTAGTCCTTCCATTATATGGTATATTATGTTTATTGATTAATATATGTTGCACCAATTTTGCATGTCTGACTTAAGCATGATGGATGACACTTTTAGTGATTTGTCACATTCTATTTACATGTGCTTTGTTAAATATTTTTGCATCATGTTCATTAAGTACATTAACATATAGTGTTCATTTTTTTTCCTTTTTTCTTTCCTTTTTAATTTGTCCTTGCTTTTCTTTTCTTTTCTTTTCGTCTCTTGTTGTTGAGTTCTTGTCTGGTTTTGGTGTCACAGTAATACTAGTTTCCAAGAATGACATTAACAGTGTTCTTTTTCTTTCAATTTTATGGAAGAGTTTGAGAAAGTGTCTGAAATTCTGGTAACATACAGTGGAGAATCCATCCGTCCTGTCCTTTTCTTAGTAAGTAGAGGTTTTGTTACTCCTCAATTGAATTGCTTGTCATTGTTCAAGTCAGAGTTTTCTCATCTTTCTGGTTCAATTTTGGCAAGTCCTGTGTGTCTAGGAACTTTTCCATCTTTTCTAGTTTCTTCTGTTTATTGGAACATGATTTTTCAAAAATAGTTTGTCTGGATTTAAGCAGTGTCCACTGTGACTAGAAGACAAATTAGACAAATATCTAAAAGACATAGGGGTAGGCAAAGATTTTTCTTGACAAGACACCAAGAGCAGAATAAATTATCCCCATTACCATTATTAACAAATGGAATTTTGTCAAATTAAAAAGTTTCTATCCAGCAAAGGAAACTATCAACACTGTAAAAAGAGAACCAACAGACTGGGAAAAAATATTCACCAACAGTGACTCAGATAGGAAGCTCATAACTAGAATATACAGGGAGCTGAAGAAAAGTAAGCCCACCAAAGTGAAGGATCCTATTGAAAAATGGGCAAATGGAATGAAGTGGCAGTTCAGTCACGAAGAAGTACAAAGGGCCAATAGATACATGAAAAGATGCTCAACATCTCTAGCCATAAGAGAAATGCAAATCAAAACGATGCTAAGACACCATCTCACTCCAGAGAGAATGACCTATATCAACAAGTCAAATAGCAATCAGTGCTGGTGAGGCTGTGGGGAGAAAGGAACTCTCCTGCACGGCTGGTGGGAATGTAAATTTGTACAACCGCTCTGGAAAGCAGTATGGAGAATTCTCAAAAGATTAGAAATAAATATCCCCTTCCATCCAGCGACATTTTTCCTTTCGAATTACATTGTTGTAAGTCTTTTTCCTCTTTTTTGGTAAATTTGGGTAAGGGCTTATTGATCTTATATATCCTTTCAAAAGTTAAGTGTTTAATTTATTGATCCCTTGTGGTTTTGTTTTTTTGTTTGTTTGTTGTTACTAGATCACATTGGTTTCTGCTTTGGTATTTATAATCTCTTTCCTTCTGCAAGTTTTGGATCTTTTATCTTTATGCTCTTGTTTTTCTAGGACCTTGAGGTTATTTATTTATTAATACTCTATTATTAGAATGCAGGGCTTTTGCAACTATAAATTTTCCTCTTAGAACTGTTCTCACTGTGCCTGTCTGCAGGTTTTCAGTATGTTGTGTGTTGTCTTTGTCGTTTGATTCTAATTCCTGATTTTTCCCCTGATTTATTCTTTGATTCATTGATTACTTAAGAATGTTTTGTTCACTTACTTTTTTACGTGCTTGCACAGTTTCTGTGGTTTCTTCTGCTGTTGATTTCTCATTTCATTTTGTTATGGTCTAATGAGATGAAGAAATGATTTTGATGGTTTTTGTAGAACATGTTCTATGACCTTAGATAAGGTATAATTTGGAGGAAGTTCCCTGGGCTGCTGAGAAGAATGTATGTTCTGTTGTTGAATGAAACACTATACATATCTGTTAGGTCCATTTATTTGATGAAATGTTTCAGCTCTGAAATTTAGACATTGTTGAATTTTTGCTTGGTTGTTATTTGTGGCAATAGGGTATTAAAGTTCCCAGCTACGATTGTATCCATATGTATCTGTCCTTTTATGTCACAGAGTTTGTAATTGTTATTTCTTCCTGTAGACTTGGTCTTTTTGTCAGTATGTAGTGCCCTACTTTATATCTGATCAGTTTTGTATCTGATCTACTTTGCCGGAACTGCTTGCTTTTAAACTGCATTTGTATAGAGCACCATTTTTTTTGTCCTTTCACTTTCAATTTATGGGATTGTGTGTGTGAGTGTGCATGTATGTATACGCACGCCCACACGTGCATGTATGTATACGCACGCCCACACGAGTGTGTGTGTGTGTGTGTGTGTGTGTGTGTGTGTGAAGGAAATGCGCTCTTTTAGACAATATATAGCTGGATTTTTAAAAAATTCAATCTGCCAGTCTGTGTCTTTTGATTGGGGACTTAAGATGATTTACATTGAGTGTTGTTATTGACCAGTATATACTGTTTTCTATTATTGTACTGTTTTTCAGTGCATATTTCTTTTTATTTTTCTTTTGCTTGGTTACTATCTTATTTCAATGTATACTTTCCTCTGGATATTTCTTAATATTGTTCTTGCTATCTCTGATCAGAATTGCCTTGGGTATTTTGCTACAATACTGACTTGATGATTATAAATTTCTTGGTATATTCTTTGTCATGGAAATGTTTTATTTATTCACCAATTTTGAGAGATAATTTTGCAAGAAAGAGTAATCTAGATTGACAATTGTTATCTTTTAGATTTTGAAAAACTTTATACACTCTGAGCTTTTAAGGTTTGTTTTGAGAATTCTGCTCTATTCTATTAAGCTTTCCTTTATAAATTACCTAATATTTTTCTTTAATATCTTTTAATATTCATTATTTGTCCTGGATTTCTGGGGTTTTGAATATGTCACAGGGAAGTTCTTTTCTAATCATGTGTATTTGAGCTTCTAAATAGCTCATATTATGGGCATTCATTCTCATTTGTAAACTTGAAAAAGTTTCTCCAAATTTTGGTGAATACTTCTTTATACATCTGGTTTCCTTATCCAACCTTTCTTCACCCATATAAATCTTAAGTTAGTTTTTTTTAGATTTATCTAGGAGCTGTTGAAGATTTATCTAGGAACTGTTGAGTCAACCTGTTATGGTTTCTTGTTGATTTTATGATATTACTTGTCCTCTCCTCTGATAATTCTCTTTTCTGATGGGCTATGTCTGCAGGCACAACTTTCAATTATGTTTTTAATATTCAGGATTTCTGCTTGGTTTTTATAAAACATCTTAAGTTTTACTAAAGGGAACATTTCTAGTCTGCATTTTATTCTTTAATTTCATCAACTGTTTGTGTCTTCTTTAAGCCCATTATACATCTTATTAATTGAATCCTTTATCTTCTTTTTTATATCTTCTTTGAGCTCATTGAACATTTTATGCATTTGCTTGTTTCTTTTTCCAGTAAACTCAAATATTTTAACCATTTCATTTTTTAATCCTTTATCTGAAACTTCCTCTATTTTATTTGTAAAATATCAGCTTTTAGGGAGCTATGAGTTATTTGAGGCATCTTGTTGTCTTGTTATTTCATGATACCCATGTTTGTGGGAGTGTGTGTGTGTGTGTGTGTGTGTGTGTGTGTGTGTGTTGAATGTTGAGGATTAGTTGGGCTAGAAATCTCTGTCACTAGGGTAGAGATCTCTACCTCTGAATTACAAGATGACAGAAGTTACTGGTAGTAACAATACTCAAAGAACCAACCATTTATTGACATGAAGCTTAGAGCTTGTTTAGCAAGTTTTCTACTCTTTCAATTACTGCAAAATGCAAAGCACTATTTAAAGGTAGAGAAGAAATCCTAAGACTCTTGAGACTTAGTCTCAACACCATAACAAAAGCCAGAAGAGTTGAAATAGACTTGAAGTAAGGCAACAGATGTAGCCTGTTCCAAATAAATGCAAATTGATTCTGAATCTCTGTTACAATAGAGATGAGCAAAATGCATTCACCAAATTAGTGGCAAATTACCTCATTGCTGAACTTATATAAATTATCTTTAGTTAAGATGTTTCATCTGTCCTAGTAGTTTCAACAGAGAGTACTCACCTACAATTTTTCAAAATAGCCTACTTTCATCCTTTAGAATCTATATTACATTAGAAAGGATCAGATTCCTGAATTAAACAGGGATATAATGGGATGTTACCTTTTCATCTTTTAGGTCTCTAAAGGTAGGACTATTTTTCTCAATAAAGTAGATTTCACGTTGTTTTTATTCACTCTGTTGGCTTGAGGAAAGGTCATTTCAGAGCCATGCACTTGCTTTTCCCCATTATGACTGCTCTTATACCACCAGGCAGGGAACCAAGGTGAAAAATACCAACAATCTATTTGTTGCAGTTATATATTCAAGACCAAGGAAATAGCCAGAGATTAGTTGGTGAATCCAAGAGACTTATCAGGAGCCAAATTTTTCTTTCCTGCCTACCACCACCGATGCCCTTATTCTAATCAAGATTCATAAAAGCGCTTCAGAATACCAGATATTAATATCAACACAGACTACACAGTAAGAAATTCTCAAAATACCTGTTAATATCCTTCTACCAGAGTATGTTTATGTGAGTAAAAGAGAAGCCTTTAGGAGAGAAGAAAGTATTATTATGGTGAATGCTTATTATACTTCTGCCAATTCTTTCTCCTGAGGCCCTGCCTTTTCTTCAGGCATTGGATTCAGGCACTGGATTTCCTGTGGGGTTAAGCACTGCCTTGGGGCTCAAACTGGGCACTTACTCAACTTCTTGCTCATCAGTCCCTGATTTCTTTCCCCATTAGAAACCTGGTTTATTTTAGCAGGTTTCTCATTAACACAGCTTCTCCACTGTCCTCAGAAGTCATAATTGTTGTATTCAGTTGGATTCCACAAGTATAATGGAGACAACTTCTCTGTATTGTTTCATAGGTTTTTTTTTTTTTATCTACTTAGTTATTTTGAGTCTATAATGCCATCTCCCATACTCTTCTGACCTCAGGTGGACATGGCCAAATGAACATCTGAGTGATGCTGATTTCTGTTCCTCAGAGTATATGTTTTGCTTGGGTAAGTGTTGTACCATGAGGGCCTTCCCATGGAAGCCATTGGTGGGTTTTTAAACTTTTACTGCTGAGTTGTTATTTTTTTTCTAAGCCTTTCAGGATCTTCATTCAACATCAGCCACAGCAATTTTGACAGTTTCTCCTCACTTAGTGTGGGCCATCACTCTCTCTAAGCTTTTAGAGTCCATTCTTATAACTAGGGCATATCATCTTCAGGGCACTAGCTGCTCAACCCTAGGAAAATGACCTCAACTTGGTAACCTCTCCAATCTTCACATTCTTTCTCCCTTCACCAGTATTCTCAGAATCTAACCCAGCACTTAACTCTCCCAACTTGTCGCAGCACCAACTTGCTTAATCCTGAAGCTCTGTTGATATACAGCCCCATCGTCACCAGGCAATTGGAGGGTGGCCGGCCTCCAAACCTTGTTCCAGCATCTGCTTTCTCAGAATGCGCTGGCACACCAACTATTGAAATTTGTGTTTCCTATGAAGCAGACTCTGAAGCCAAGATTGGCATAAAAGATATTACTAGAGGTCTTGAGAGAAAGAACTTTGGAAGGAATAGAAGATACAGGATTAGTGAGAGGGAGATGTTTTCCTGAAGTACAATCTCAACAGAAGCTTTAGCCAAACTTCTAGATAATTCTGAAGATAAATTAGTTCTTTAAAGATATCTCAACTTGGAGAGGAGGAGCTAAGCCTGGAGAGTTCCTTGTATTGAATGTTGGCTATTCTGTGAATAGAAGTCTCGTGAGTGACGTGACACTCTTTGACTCAAGCAAACCCTGCAGGAGCCTGAGAACTAAAGGCTATTTTAATAGCACAGTCAGGAATAAGTTCTTTAGAAGGGAAACCTGATAGAGCTTCACAACCTCTACCACATAGAATCGTTTGCATTCATGTTAAATAATACAGGTCTTCAGGATCTTTGATTATCATCTTTTCAACATTAGATAAGGTCAAGACAATCTCTGTAGAGGATCCTACAAGCTGATCTAAGTAGGGGAGTTGATTATCAGTTAAAAGAGCACGTCCATTTTTAAACCTATTTCAGAAGCAGAGTTCCACCATATTTTTTCTCATACAGTATGGTGTTATCTACACTCATAGTTGGGAGCTTAATGGACCTCTGTCTTAAAATTATACTGGTGCCCTTGCAGAGGCTACATGAGGTTGAATCCTCAAAAAATGTCTTTTCTTCGTATCTTTTTACCTTACAGACCACACTACACACTTTTATTCAAGGTGAGATAAAAAGGTAAAAAATATGTATACATTGCTTGGGCTTCTAGGAGAGGCAGAATTGACAGAAATTATAAAGAAAATGGATTTATTTGGAGGTCTTACAAATCTTAGGAGAGAGATAGTACAAAATGGCAGCCGCATATGCAAGAGCTGGAGGGTCTGACAGCTGCTCAGCCATCGGGCAAAACTCTTGACTGGTACTGCATGATAGCTGATATTAGTCTGCTGTGGATCTCAGTTGATCAAAGAACAGTGGTGAACAGTGGAGAGTGAAGATCAGCAATGTGTAAGCAAGAGCAAGCTGATGTCCATAGACAATCGCAATGGTGAGAGCTTTTCCAAGAAAAGCTGAAAAAAATTGTTTTTTTTTTCTTCCTTTGATTTAGTTCAAGCTGGCAGCTGGGCCTCCAACATCCAGAGTGGGTGTTCTGCCCTCATTCACTGGTCCACAGGTCGCCCACACACCCACCCATAAACTCTGCTGTGGCTGTGTTTCCTAATTCCTTCAAATTACCATAATCCCTGTCAATGGTCACAATATAGAAAATCCTAAAGATCCCCCCGTCTAATTTACAATAGGATAAAAGAGAATAAAATGTTGAACAATTAAATTAATGAACAACTAGCGCAATGAAAACTATAAAACACTGCTATAAGAAACTAAAGAAGACAAAAATAAATTGAAAAATAAATAATAAATGGGAATACATTCCATGTTTATGGATTGGAAGACCTAATATTACAAAGATATTAGTACTACCCAGAGCAATCTATAGATTCAATCAAAACCTTATCAAAACCCAAATAATTTTTAGGCTAGGATAGAAAAATCTATCCTAAAATTCCTACAAAATTTCAAGGGGCAACAACTAGACAAAACAAACTTGAAAAAGGACAAAGTTGGAAGACGAATACTTCTTGATTTCAAAACTTAACCACAAAGTAATAAAAAAACAGTGGGTTGCTGGCATAAAGACAAACATAGACAAACGGAATAAAATGAGTGGCCCAAAAGTACAAGCTTATATATATATATTCAAATAGTTTTGGACAAGAGTGTAAAAGCATTCATTTGATAATGAAAAGGCAAACTTTTCAACATGTGGAACTACAAAAACTGGGTAACCACACACACACACACACACACACACACACACACACACACACACACACACAAAATGAAGTTGGGCCATGTTTTAGTCGCATTCCCATCTCTGGTATAAAATATATGATGTCTACAAGTAGACATCAGTAGTAGGGAGGAAGTTTATTTTAGCCCATGTTTTCAGAGGATTTAGTCCATGGAGTTAAGACAAAAAAATGCATGGGAGAAAGATCAGATAGAGGAAAGCTTCTCCGTCCATGGCACCCAGGAAGCAAAGGAATGAAGGAGCCAGAACAGGAGACATACCCTCCACATCCACACCTCCAGTGGCCCATCTTGTCCAACTGGGCCCACGTTCAGCCATAAATTTACCAGTGAATTAGTCCATTGAGGAGGATTGCATGCTCATAATCCAATCACTTTTCAAAGGACTCATATCTGAATACATGAGAATCTGAGGAGCATTTTAAATATGAACCAAACAAACCCATAATATATATAAATATTAACCATAAATGGGTGAAAAACCTAAAAACATATACCATAAAAGTCTTTGAAGTAAAAAAAACAAATTTTTCATGTAATTGTCTACCACTGATTTCTTGGATCTGATAACAGAGACACAGACAAAAAAACAAAAACAAAAGCAAAAAAATACATAAAGAATGCTTCATAAGAATTAAGATATTGTATACATCAAAAGACAATTAATCTAGACAATAAAAACGCAACTCAACAAAATGAGAGAAAAATTTTGCAAAGCATAAAATCTAATAAATATCTAGAATATTTGCCAATTTTTATAACTTAGTCTCAATTTAAAAAGGAGCAAAAAAACAAACAAACAAAAAAACAAAACAAAACCACAGGCCTCATAGCACATGCCTGTAATCTCAGCCTGTAGGAAATTGATGTAGGAGAATCATAAGTTCAAGCCCAGCCTGGGGAGTCTAGCAGTTTAGGAAAATCCTCCCACCAAAAAAGAGAGAGAGAGAGAGAGAGAGAGAGAGAGAAAGTGATGGAGAAAAATGAAATGTAGTTCAATTCAAAGGTCCTGAGATTCAGTATTGGAGGAAAAAAGAAGCATCAGGAAGGGCAGGGAGAAGAAGATAGGAAGATAGTAGGAATGATAGGAATTAAATATTTGAACTTCTCCAAAGAATTTTTCACCAAAGGAACAATACAAATTGTCAATCACAGCTTTGACAAGAGTGTAAGATCATTCTATAGTGAATGGATGAACGAGGCATGAGAAATTAACCCTTGTGTACTGTTAGCCAGAAGGTAAATGACATAGCCTTTGAAAAAGTATGATGGTCCCCCCAAAATTCAAAATAGAATCACCATATGATCTTGCTATTCTACTTCTGCCTATAGGCCCAAAAAATTTGAAAGCAAAAAAAAAAAAAAAATCTCCAATGTATTTTTACATTTGCAATCATACTAACATTATTCACAATAGCTAAACCATGGAGCAGACCCAAATGTTCACCAAAAAATAAGTAACCACATATGGTATTTGCATGAAATTAAATATTACTCAATTGTAGAATGGAAGAAATTCTGACATGTGCTACAACATAAATGAACATTGAGAATGTTATGCTATGTGAAATAAATCATAGACAATACTGTAAGACTCAAAATATTTAAAAGTAGTTAAAATTGTAGAGACAAAAAATACAATCATGGCTGTCTGGGGCAGAGGGAACAAGGAAGAGGGGAGTTATTATTTCATAAAGTTTCCATATCTACAATGAAAATAATTGTAGTGGTAGAAAATTCGTATGGTCTTAAACATTATGACCATTTAATGCCGCTGAACTTTCTACTTCAAAATGGTTACCATGGTGAATTTTGTGCTATGCTTGTTTTGCAATAATAAAAGAAAATTAAAAGGGAGCTTTAAGAAGTTCTTAGTACTCTTACAGAAGAAATTCTACATATGTTATTTTTTAAAATAACAGCTTTCCTACTAAATTAAATAATATTTAAGTTATAATTTTTTTCTTCAGTTTTCATGGTAGTGACAGTCTCTCAAACTTAAATGTGTATTAAATTACCTAAAAACACTTGGTATTTTTCTGTGAAATAAAGTATGTTAGTAAGCCCAGATAATGATAAATAGGTTTGTCACCTACATAAATGTCTGACAGATGTAGGTCGTTCTTCATTGCATGAAAATGCTCCCTTAAGGGGAAGACGTCTAGAATTCTGTGCCATGTCTGCAGATGCCAGCAACACTCTGCAGTATTTATGACAGCCAAAAATTCTCTCACAAATTTTCACATAGCCCGGTAGCAGTTCTTCCCTGGGGAGAATCTAGGGACTGCAGGATGAAGTGTTAGTCAGTTTGGACTGCTTAACAAAAAAACACAGACTTAGTGGCTTATGAAATAGATTTTTTCCTCCCCATAGGTCAGGAGGCTAGAAATACAAGATCAGGGTCTCAGAATGGATAGGTTCTAGTGGGAGTTCTCATCAAAGAGCTACAGTCCTCACATACTAGGAAAAGGGCAAGCAAATTCTCTGGCATTTTTTGTTACAAGGATAACAGTAGTATTGCACCAGGACCCTATCCTTATGACTCAACCTCACTTCTGTAAGGTTTCCATCTCCAAATAAACTCACACTGAAGGTCAAGACCTTAATGTACAAATTTGGAGGGGACTCAACTTAGTCCACAGCACTGCAGGGCCCTGAGTTGTGCTTGAGGGTTCATCAATGCCCTGCTGCTTATAGGCCACAGTACACATCGGGCTATCCCATGGTTTTGTGCTTTTGCACACCCCATGCTGTGTCTGAAATGGCTGGTCATTCCTCTAAGGACATCTTTCCCCACTTTTCAGGACAAGTAAGAACTCCTTTCTTGCATTTCTCTGTCTGACTCTGCCTTTAAGCTGAGGAAGTCAAGTTTCCTGCAGATACTGTGTCTCATCTGTGATTGAGTCCAAGTCATGGAGTGCAGAGCCTGGCACTCAGTGGATGCACAGTTTACACTTAGTGGAATCCAGAATCATTAGAATAATGGAAACTAATGAGATCCCCAAAGAAGTGAAGGAAGAGAAAGGGGGGAAAAGATTGAGTCACATTTCGGTGACAGCATAAAAGAGGAATGTTCAGATAGAATGGGTAAGGAGCAATTTCTGAGTCAGAGAAAATTAAGGGAAGAGATATTCAAGGAACACACAGCTAACTCATACAAAAAAGTCAGTAATTATAGCACATAAAAATAACAGGAAGATTTTCAAAACAACAGTCATCTGTATAAGAACTCTCAAAGGAAATTTCCATCAGAATGGGGCTGAGGAACAATCAAATTGTGAAAGTTAAAGAGAGTGAATGGGGAATGAAATTTGGGAGAGAGAAATCAAATTTATGAACTGTGCATGGACCTGTATTAATATTTCTCTAAATTAAATTAGCTTTGTTCTCTTACTTTTTAAATTTTTATGTATTTTTTGGTACCTAGGATTAAGCCCAGAATCTTCACTCTGAGCTACATCCCCAGGCGATTTTTTAGTTTTGATTTTGCACCAGGGTCTTGCCAATGTGCTAAATGGCTGGGCTTGGACTTCCAATCATCCTTCCTTGGCCTCCCAGAGTGCAGAGATTATAGGCCTGTGCCACTGAGCCTGCCTGCTTTGTCCCCTGAGATTTCAAAGATATTTTTACTTAGACTCTGTGAGCCATACACAGAAAGTTGAAAGAAAAAGTTACAATCATCCAAAATTCTACAACTGTAAGGTAAACACTTTATAATTTAGCAGCTATTCTTCCAGTCACTTTCCTAAGCCTTTATATATTTTTATGAAAATGAGAGGTTATTTCTCTCTCTTTTTCTCATAGTGAATTGGATAGTTTATGGAACTGCTTTTAGAATCTAGTGATTGCAAAGTATTTGTATAATTTTTGGACATTTAGTGTCTCATTACTTTGTGTATTGCAGATAACTTAATTAAAGGATAGAGATATTTCACTGGTATTAGAAATGGACATAATTTACCCTGGGAACCTTGGTTTCCAAGTGACATGACTTTGATTAGATGAAGTGCATACTTTTCTTTGGTTTTGGTGCTTCCGTGAATAAACAACTTTGTGGCTGTCTTGTGCTTTAGGGAAACATGCCTCCTCCTTTTCTCATCTTGCCTCCCCTTTGTGTGCAGTGAACTTTAATCGCTGAGAAAAGCATCAGGATGAGAGATCATGGTCCTGGTCGTGTGGCTTGTCTTTAAATTGTGAATTAAGACCTGGGGAAAACTCAGGGAGAGAGAGCAAAAATGGGACAAAGTCTCCAGCTGTGGGTGCGGTGGGAAAGGGGAGGGAGAAAACCTAGGTGACTGCCATTGCTCTCAGAAGTGGAAGGTCTCTGATGAATCTCTTTCTGCCTCTTAGAGGTCTTTCACTGAGTGACACTGGAAAGGAGAACCATTCCATTTGCTCTGAACTCTTGACTCTCCCTTGCATGCAGAAGATAAAGAGTTCTGCACTAGAAGTTAAGTGATTGTTGGTGTCTTACAGTGAGACACGTAGCTAAATGATCTTTACATACCCTGCCAGGTCTAGGACTCTATGATCTTCTAGGGCAGGAATTCCATAGAACCAAAGGAGTTTCCATTTTATATTCAGGAGCCTTAGAAGGAAATTTATGGGTGAATTGTTTAATTCAGGATTTGTGAGAAACTGCCTCTGTTCTACAAATTAGAGCATTGCAGACTCCCATCTTCCTCCCAACTCCATACTGTGATTCTGATACCAAATAGTTTTTGAATGTATACAGAGGAAGTCTGAATCCCCTAACCTAGTGCTTCAAAAGAGACACAGAACCAAATTTAACATTTGAATTCACCTACATAATTTCAAAACATGCTGCTTATTTTAGTATAAAAATTAAACTTGAAAATAAAAATATTTTGCAATGATCTATTTAGATTCCACATTGAATATTTGAAATAATTTTGGCCCCATTAAGTGCTTCGCATATGAAGTTCATAAGGTCAATTTTCTTCTTCATTTTCATTAATAGTAATTTTTTATTTGATTACATGTTGAAGCAATAATATTTGGATATATGGAGCTGATTAAAATGTTTCAAAAATTGATTTCACTCATTTCTTCTTACTTTTTATCATTTTTATGTGCATATGTTTGTGATACATATTTATATACACATTGATTACATATACCTCAGGGAATTAGCATATAAACAAATGCATCTTGGTCCTTTTGGGCTTCTCTTTTCCCTATGCAGAGCCAGAGCCTGGAGTAGCAGCCAACTTCCAGACAACCTACTTAGTGTCTTTCTCTCTTGTACAGCTCGCTTTCCCAGATAGCTGCATGCTTACTGTGACCAAGCACACGTATACAGACGCACACGTACAGATTCATATACATGCAAAGTGATGCACTGGTAACAACACTTATGCTGGTGACTGATCACATGTGCAGTGTCACCTGATGACATTGTAGCCGTCTCAGTTTCCTTGAGTATGGTTTAGAATGCTCCCACAATGACTAAGTTGCCTAATGGCATGTTTCTCAGAACATCTCATCATTAGGCAATGCATTAATTGTGTGTGTGTGTGTGTGTGTGTGTGTGTGTGTGTGTGTGTGCAGTGTGTGTATGTGCTCATAGTCATTAATGAAGAAAAGTATTCATGCACAGGATAGGGTGCCTGAGAATATTTTACTTTCCTTTAAAAAGTGCCCACAGCTGCTTATTCTGAACATCTGGGATAATGGAACTCTAAACAAAATACAGTGTGTGCATAATGCCAGGCACACTTAATCCCCCTTTCAAATGAATTACCAAAATTAGTGTGAAGGAAAGAATTCAGTAGACCTAAAAGAGCCGACCTTTAATATCGCAGCTAATATATTGCAATACAAAAAACCTCCTTGACGGAGATTTATTCTGATGGAGGCCTTGTCACAAGGGCCAAAAACAAGCCAGAGCACTTGATCCAAAAGCAGTGATAAATGGCCATCCCCAAACAGAGGAAGGAGTCCAGTAAGGTCCCTGTGGCATTGGAATGAAGCCAGGTTAATTTAATATCTTTATTCGTGTCCTGCTAGGAGGTGGGGGGTAGGCAGTATCCGCTGCTGGTATGATAAATGTGTTAAGTTGGAAGTTGTTTAAAAACTGCAATGATAGAGGATAGAATGCACCATGGAAAAGAGGGGCTGGAAATATGGCACAAAATCATGAAATGAGATTCAACTTGGAAATTTGAATGCTGATACAATTGGGAATTATAATATGAAACAGGGAAATTTTCCAAAATTTGGCCTAAAGGGAGAAAAAAATAACAAGTAACAAAAATCACAATACTTTTCATTCCCAAACAGGATCTGCCATTTCCAGGAGTGGAGGTTAAAACTTTACATATCTACAGATATTATACAAGCCAGAGCATGAAGCTTAGAGGGTTGTAACAGGACGACAGAGTGCACATCAGGTCAACAATCATGCAAGTCTGTTCTAATAATACTACAGGATGAGCTGGTAGTACTTCCAAACAGCCAGCAGTATTGCATTAGCCACATCAACTAGATAGCCTCAGGTGACTCAAAACCAGTCAAATTAGAAAGGTTTTTGGACTCCAGAAAGATGGAGTAGGTGACAGGTGACGGGCATTTTAATGGACTTCCTGTGACAGGCAACCTCCATGCAATTAAGCAGCAAAGCATTACAATGGATCATTTCATTCCTCAAATAGGAGGTAAAAATAAAATGCAAAAGCCACAACCATTTCACTCTGATCAGTAGGCAGGATCCAGTCCAATAAATATTATTTCTCTTAATGATTTAAGCACTACGTCTTCCAAATAGTGGTGCTCAAGAGCAGAAGTGATGCAAAGGCTTGCCAAGGCGATGAATTTTTGTTTTTTTGGTTCTTGTTGTTGTTATTCTTATTCTCTCTCTAGTCATCTCATGAGATATCTTGCATTAGTCAGATCTTTGAAATCAAGCAGATCTGGATTCAAATCCTACTTCTACTTAGAACTTTTTGTTGATGTACTAAGGAAAGTCTCTTACCATTGAACTCTTCAGCTAAAAAAAGGTAGATTATGCATTATGCCTCAAGGCTGATAAAAGGGCTTGATGCACAATATAAAATTAACACTTTGCACAGCGCCTGCATATTGAAAGCCTTCACATGAGAGAGGTAAAACCCAACCAGAGTAAGCAAAACACAGTGCATATGAGATGTCTGGTTCCAAACTCTGCTCTCAACTCCCTGAATTGGAGAAATTAATTTTACCATGCTGTACCTTAATTCTTTCTTTTTGAGTTCAGAGAATAAAGTTATGGTGATTATGGAATTTAAATAAAACACATATGTAAGGTACTTTGACTATTGTCTGGCATACAAGTAATCAAACAATATTGGCTACCATAAATCAATAAGACTCTTAATTCCAATTATATTACAATTATAGTTATTGATCATTTGGATCACACTTGAGTTGTTTTAGCTGGTAATCCTGCATGCCATAGCTACTGTTTAAACATTAGCCTATCTAAGGAGCATGCTCTATGGCCATTTAGCAGCAGGAACCCTGGAATTAGGCCCACTGGGGTTCAAATTTTAGCTCTGATGCTCAAAAGGTGGGCCAGGGCGGCTCTGTGATTTAACCTCTGGAAATCTCAGTTTCCTTTTCTTTAAAAGGATTCTCTACTTGTCATTATGCAGAATTAAGGGGCTCACTCCCATAAGGAGTGGAAGGCGTTGTTGGGTGTTGACTGCTCCCGTTGCTCCCGCCAGGACCATCGATTTGGAAATGGCTCTAGAAATCTCTTTTTTGTTCCTCCTGCATTGTGGGTCAGCTTCTGGCTAGTTCCTAAAACTGGGAGTAGTTCCAGGGACAAGCTGCAGCTGAGGACACAGAGAACAGAAGAGAACAGAAATCAAGGGCAGTTGGGAGACATAGCTGTGGGCAAACTCAGATCCTTGTGGATGGAAGTTGGCTGGACCTGGCGTCATTGGGCAATGGTCATGGGAAAAAGTGGACAAACAAGAAACGTTGCACAGTCTTAAAGACACAGGAAGAGCCTCACAATCAGAAGGAAGAACAAGGTTCCTTCCAGGAGTATGTCTGTAAGGAGCAGAGGATGAGAGAGGCTATAGAGAAATACCAATTTCTCAAAACGTCTGTTTTCATTATGCTACTGAACTTATGTATGCCACATGGTTTTTAAATCACTCTGATTTCTTCCTGAACCAGTTTTTTTTTAATTTTGCTTTGTCTTTGCCCATTCATGAAACACTGTTTTATCGTAAGTGAAGGATTCCAGGCATCATTCTTTTTTATACACCAAAATAATCATGTTTTATTGTATACTGTCCAAATTATAAAATCCAGATGAAGTCACAGAATAGAATCTTTTCACATTAAATATTTCTCCCCCACAGAACACTTTGTTTTTTCCATCCACTGCAGGAGAGAAGAACAGAAATAAATTCTGTCAGAAGAAAACCAAATATCTTCCTTAAAAGGGGTTAGAAAACTAGAAAGAATACAGAGGGTTTGCAAACAATGGATGTGTAATTGCTGTTATTAATGGCAGATGATAAATTTAGAGATAATAGATAAAAATTAGGCAAATTGAAGTTAACCTTAGCCTTGCAAATAAATGCCCAAAATGTGAATAGTCTATGAAAATCTTTAATTGTCCACTCTCTTCCGATCTATAAAGTGAGCCACACAGCGATCACAATCAGTTGCAACCTATTCATAAATTACTCCGTAGGAGTAGGTGGGCATTTTTGGAATGTTTTCCACTCCCGGGTCATATGCAGGCCATTTACGTAGGAGTGAATTTGTGAACAGGTTACCCTAACGAGCTTGTAAAAATTAAGGAGAGGTGGGGATTCCTCAGCTTTGAGAATTCGGCCAACAATAATGCGAAAGTGGATGGGGTAGATCCTTTCGTGATTTGGGCAAAATGCCAGTGGGTTTGATATTTAAATGCTTAATAATACCAGGGAATTCCAAGTGAGAAGGCTTTCTTTTGAATAACACATAGATTCCTCTTGAGCCTTTAACAATTTCCTTAGTGGAAAAATTATATTAATGAGGATGAGGCAGAGGAACGACCTTCCCATGTGTTTGCTTTGTCATTAGAGTATCACAATGTGTGTTACATCTGTACAACTTTTTATCAATTTAGTAGAATACTTTATGCCTATTAAAATTGTCTCTTTTGACCAGTGAACTTCTTTATGGCAGAAAGATGTCCTCCTTAGCACAATTTTTTTAAGTGTAATAGTTGTTTTTCAATAGAACAAATCAGTTTCCTATTTTAGCAACAAGGGATCAGTTTGTTTGATGGTCAGTTGATGCAGTGTTTTGTTACTTTTGCACCAGTAAGGTGGAGTTTATAATTTGAACTAAGTTCTGTCATGGACCTTAAACCAGCACATATGGGTCAGCCATGATAGTAGTTAAGAACAGGAAGAGATTATCTTTTTGCTTACCTTTAAATGCATACTACCACGGAAGGTATCTCTTCAGAGTCCAGTGTAATAGGCGTGAATATTGCTATTCTGGAAGAATTTTTAGCATTACCAGAAGAATATTTGTAACCTTAGGCCTTCTTAACATCTAAAGTTAAAAAAAAAAAGAAGCCCAGGTTTCTATGTGCTAGGGTCCCACTCATTGCCCAAGCCTCTCAATTCCTTTTGATCATGCAAAAAAAAAAAAAAAAAAAAGGAAGTTGAATTTTGGACATGAAAAGTCTTTGTAGCAACATTTTTATTGAATTGGAAATTAACATTCCTGAACAAAGAAGTTTTCTAAGTAAGCAAACCTTTAACATCAGGACATTTCAACATGGGACAAAATGTTGATTACCTCAAGCCATCCACGAAGAAAATGGTGAAAATGGCTGGGCCATTTCAACATTGCCGAGAAAGCATTCAACATATGAGAGATTTCGAGAACTTAAGAAGTGAGTTACATTTTTTCTTTTCAAAATAGTTTTTGTCAAAGGCTTGAATAATGGCACTGAGTATAATGAGAGCAACAAACTCCGAAGACCCTTCCAATCTGTTTCTTCTCTGGAGCAGTCCCTGCCCTTTCCATTCTCTCCTTCACCTGTAAGGCTCTTGGTGGAATTTACAGACCTGCACACCAGGAAGCCCGGCTTGATCTTAGCTTGCCTCCCTAGTTTCATTTCCTTGCGGTGTTACTTCTGTACTGGGTGGAAGGTTGGCTGGGCTTTAGCACATTGGCAGGTGCTTCTGCTACTTGCTATTCCTTCCACTCTATACTGACAAATTCAGTATTTAACCCTTATCACCTCAAATCAGTCATTTGACTGGGGCGTTTTGTACTGGATTTATAGGAGAAATATTTTTAGCCAACTATTTCTCTCCTCCACCCCACCCCTATAAGACAGACCAGCTCAGTTTGGACAGCAATCTATTGTTAATGTGTTCAATGATTTTACACAGTTATAACTCCCATAAAAGATGCATGGTCAACCTAAAAGCTGGTGTCATTTGGGCACATCCCCGTTGGGGGGCAGTGCATGTTCAGAACAACCTGCCATGTGAGTCAACACATTTCTGAGAAGGAATTTGTATTTTTATGAAGCCTAATAAATCTTTTTTAATAAAGACAGTACATTGTTCACATAATTAATAGAAGATGATCAAGAGCCAAATTATCTTCAAGATGTTTATGCATTTTAACTGATGATTGAAGAGGGTTTTTTTCATATATTTTAGTCACTATTGTAGCACTTGTATCTAGCCCAGTCTCGATAAATGTAGCCAGTCAAGATAGTTTTTTAAAATAATTTTATGTCAATATGATATCTAAAAGCAAAGTCTAAATTCATAAAAATAACTTCTCCAATTGCTTCAACCAACTGTACAGTTTCAGGCTCAACTACTCTCTTCTTGATAATATAAACTGCATTAAACTCAGTAATCATTTGTATCTGGCATAGTTTAAAAGATGTACAAAATCTTGCATTTAACACAATATAGGTGGCAGCTGTTCTTCAAATAGTCATGTCCCATTAAATTATGTTTATAGGCATGTAACCAATTTGTGTTCCCTACACATTTGTGTTCTAGATTAGAGTTTTAAAAGGTAAACCTACTCAAACTGTCAAAGTGAAAAAAAAAAAACCCTACATTACTCGTAAGGATTTTGATACTTGTTAGTCTCTGTTTTGACTGTTTGTTTTTATTGAGGACACTTTTTGAACTAGCTTATTAAGCTAGGGTGCATTTTGGAAAGTGTTTTTGGCTATAGACAAATACCATCTGTATTAAAGTAAACTTGGAATTATTTGTAAGGAGAAAAAGATTATTAGTACAAACCAGAACCAGAAAAAGATCCCAAAATGAGTCCTTGGAGTGAACCAAGAAGAACATACAGATTCTGCTGAAAACATTTCTTACAAGTTATCCTTTCAACTGAGTATATATTATTTAAAATTGACTATTATTCAACATCAAGAGTAAGGTAATCTGTTGTAGCATCTATTGATTATTGAAATCATCTATATGATTTCATTGCTAAAAAATTATTCAAGCAGCAAAAGGGAAATAACTGCATATATTATTTTAGCATGCACATTCATTTAAAAAATTTATGTACATCTCTAATAGATGCTTTACACATCACATGATGGAAAATGTAAGATTCTTCTTTGCTATTTATTAATATAATAGTTAAAATCAAATAGATTTTCAGAGTATTATTAATGATTTCTTCCAAGTTTAATTAAAAGCAAGTTAAGCAAATACAAATTAAACTGTAGAAAAGTAGATAAGCAATCTATTTAGTCCTATTCTATGTTTCTTTAATAGAAGTACAATAAGCACTGAATAAAATGTAAATAAAGTTAAATTTTAGTTTTTCTTAGCCATTATCTTTGAAAAATAATCAGTGGTACTGTATAGCAAAGCAGTGTGACCTGCAAAACCTATCAAAAAAGAACACGGGTTTATCACTAATGGTGGAACAGTGTGTGTTATTTTCTGCATTTTTTAAGCAAAAAACGGTGAAGGCATTCAAGATTTTTAAAGATGGAATTCTTGGTTAGATTATGGCTGATGAAGATGTTTACATGGGTATTGCATGAAAATGTTGAGCAAATTAGACAGAAACTTGAAGCCCTGCAACCTGTCATAAAATGCAACAGTTTGTTGGGACTAAACTGGGCAAGATGTTCCCTAGATGCGTGGGGTAGTTGCTATGAGTGAGACGGGAGAGAGTGAAATGAGCACAGATCATGTCTATTTTTTCTCCCACTTTATTGATATGTATAGATGCAATACATAATGTTTACATTGATCTTAAGTATTTTTTTGTGTGTGTGTTATATCATGGCAAAATTTACAAATCCTTCCCCTCCAGTTTTTCAACCCTCCCACACCTTCCCCTCCAATTCCCAATATTCTTCTCAATTAATTCTATGAAATAATTATAATCTGGTTTCTCATATTAGAGAAACCATTCAATATTTAACCTTCTGCTTCTGACTCACTTCACTAAGCATGATGGTCTCAAGTCGCCTCCATTTACCTACAAAAGCCTCCCACCTATCTGTCTTTATAGACAAGTAGTACACCATTGTGTATAAATACCACAATTTATGCATGCATTGGTCTGTTGATGGATATTTTGGTGTCTTCCACATTTTAGCTATTGTTAGTTGTGCTGCTATGAACATTGGTATACATGTATTTCTGTTTTGTGTTGGTTTTAACTCTTTGGGAAAATTCCCAGAAGAGGTATCACTGGATCGAAGGGGATATTTATTTCTAATCTTCTGAGAAACTTCCATACTGCTTTCCATAGCGGTTGTACCAGGTTACATTCCCAGCAGCAGGGCAGGAGGGTTCCTTCTCTCCCACAGCCTTGCCAGCACTGATTGCTGTTTGTGTTCTTGATAAACGCCATTCTCTATGGAGTCAGATGGTATCTTAGTGATGTTTTGATTTGTATTTCTTTAATGGCTAAAGATGTTGAACATTTTTTCATTCATTTATCAGTCATTTGAGCTTCTTTGTCTGTTATTATTTTCCTGACGACCAAAAACTTAAAAAATTAAAAGAGCCTATGCCATTCTCATTCTTCACATGCCTGGGTCAACCACAAACCTCAGGTCAGCAGACCATCGATAGAAAAAGCTTGTTCAATTTCCCTGTTATGGTTTAATCCATGTCCCCCTCCAAATTTATATATCAATGTCCTAACTTCTGGTGTGACTATATTTGTAGATAAAGGTTTTAGGAAAACAATTAAAATTAAGTGAGATCATACTAAGGGACCCTGGTCCAATAGGACTGGTGTTCTTAAAGGAAGAGGAAGCTGCACCAGAGAAAATTAGGATTCCCTCCTTCCCTCTCTCTCTCTCTCTCTCTCTCTCTCTCACACACACACACACACACACACACACACACACACACACACACAGACAAACACTCCTTCTCTCCATGCAAGGGTAGAGGAAAAGGCACACCACAATGTTGTGAGAAGATGGCCGTCTCTAAACCAAGAAGCAAGGCTTCACCAGCCAATCCTTATGAAATTTCCTCCTAGACTTTCAGCCTCCTGGTGTGAGAAAATAAATTTTATTGTTTAAGCCATAAGTCTTGCTATTTTGCTGCCAAGAGCCTGAGCAGATCAAAATACCCTTCATCAAAAGAAGGCTTTAATCATATCATTGCACCGATTCATCAGCTTTATCACAATCAATAATGATTATTTTAATTTATGTATGAGTTCCATACCTAATACATAAGTTCCATTAAGATCTCTAGATGTTCTGCAAATTGTAGGGAGAAAAAAACAAGTAAAGAAATCAAGAAGTCCTGTATTAAGCCCATGAGCAAGAAAATGGCAGCTCAGGGCAGGACGGACCTAAGAGAGGAGCACAATGGGATTGAGCTCCTTTTGGGAGACGCACAGCAGCAGGACGGGCCCGCAGGTGGTGTCTTGGAGGAGCAGCGAAGGAGAGGGAGGAAGGGAGGATAATGCCTAAACTGAGGGCTTGAGTAATTCAAGAATGTCATTTTGAGACGTGTGAGCTTAGGTAGGGTTACTTCTGCTATAGATAAACACTGTTGATACTCTTATTCAAGCTTAGTGCTTCTCAAAATTGATACAAACATATGATTCACTAAGAAATCTTGTTAAAACACAGATTCTGATTTAATATCTGGTCTCTCTAGTATGTTTAACTGATATATATGTATATATATACATATATATTCTTCTTTAATAGAATATTCTTTGATTACTGTAGGTATATTTAAGTATTAAAAATCATGCAGTATAGTTCCTGCAATTTTGTTTTTCTGTTCTCAAAATGGTGTCCAGACCCTGCTAAATGCTCTTACTATTTTTAAGTAAAGAATTTCCCTAAATTGTTGGAAGCCAACTAACCATAGACATTAGAAGTTCAGAGAAACCCATGGAGGACACAGAGGAAAAGAAAAAAAAAAACACAACAGAGTGTGTCTTAGTCAAACTGGTGCAAATCAACAGGGAAGAGGGTATCTTAAAAGAGTCTAGAGAAAAGATTCGTGATCTATTGAGAAAGAAATCCAGAAAGGCTACCGGTTTCTTATCATAACTATGCAAACCAGACAAAGAGGGAGACTTTACTGAAAGAAAGAAAAAGAAAGAAGGAAGGGAAATCTTCAAACAAGAAATAGCAAATTGTCAGCTAACAATGTCAAAATTGAAATAACATTGTTATAATTTGTACAGACATTCTAGGAATGATAAGGAACTATTTGCTACCTTCTACATTTACATTTGTATTTGACACCTGAGATGAATAAGACAAATTCATTGAAGCCACAAATTTCCAAAGCTCTCTTTCACAAAACAAATGATCTGAATAGATTTCCCCCTTTTTATTAATGTGTGTGTGCGTGTGTGTGTGTGTGTGTGTGTGTGTGTGTGTGTATGATGGTCTGAAGTTATATCCATTTACCTACAAAACTTCAAATCTATCCTTTTTTATGGAAGACTGCTAGTCCACTGTGTATATACACAACATTGTTATATTCATTGGTCTGTTGATGGCTATTTCAGTGAATTTCACAGTAAATTGAATTCATATTTCAAAAACTTTGTCATTGATGAATCTTACAAACAACAAAAAATACCAGTTTTTCACAAAGTGTTTCAAAGCATATAAAAGGAGGTCTTTCCAACATACTTAATGAGGCCACCTGACTCCAAAACCAAAATCACACATACATAGAAATAAAAACTTAACACAATATTAGCCAACCAAATCCTGTTGTGTATAATGTATCATGGTTAAAGAGAAATTTATCTCAAGAATATAATATTGGTTCAAGTTTTAAAAATCAGTTAGTGTGATTTGCCATGACCATGCACTAATAAGATAAAACATATGTTTATCTCTATAGGTGCAGAAAAATTTTTGACTAATTCAAATATCATGAAATGTTAGCATCTCTGCAAAGTAGGAATACAAGAAATCCTCCTGAACCTGGTAAAGCACATTTATGAAATACCTCCATGTAAAATCATGCTAAATCATGGCAGAAAGAATGTCTTCCCTTGAAAAACAAGACAAGCAAATCTACAATGACATTCATATTGGAGAGAAAGTAGAAAGCATTGTCTATACATAAAGTGATTTTATTATTTATGTAGGAAATCATAAAGAATTTATGAAAAGATATTCAAAAAATTAATTAGATTTCCAGGCTGTGGAATACATGGCATAATCTGTAGCAGCAGAAAGCAAGTGTATCCATGACAAGTTCATAAGTGAAAAAACTTGATAGATATTTTTCAAAGTTTGACCACAATCCAAAGTAGTTGCGTTGCATAATCATGAAGAAATTTTGAAGCTGAAAATTTTCTGAACTCTCAAAAATAAATTATAGCTGTAAGCAATCATTTTTTAAAATCCTACCAGAAACACTCATAGAATCACAGAATATTTGAGCAGTCTGAAAGTTTAGAAATCACTTTCTTGCTAATATTACAAAGAAACTCAGAGTTTAGGCCCATTCACCTCGTGGTGAATGACCCAAAACATGCTTTTTTTTTTTCCAGTAAGAAGGATCTCAAATAGAAAAGGTAATAAGTTGAACATACTTGATTCTTTTTTTTTCCAAATTTAGGAATCAGATTATACCCCATCACCTGAGATAGAGACCACAGCTTCCTCCTTCCTCTCATGCACTCGTCTATACCCATCTTTTAACATAGTGCTGGATTACTAGAGCATTCAGTAGTTACAGATTGAATGAGTTATGGGTTGTAACTCTTTAACTAGTAATCTACACAATACAATGATGACTCAACATGCCACCTAACTTCAAGAAATACACATTTTTTAGAAAGTCTAATATGCAACTGAAAGAAGTAAAATTATTCATTCACCTAAACAAAAATTAAGACCTGAATTTACTGTTCCATTTGTTTACCAGTCATGAAATACATCACTTCTAGTTTGAAGAACTATGTTGAAAAAAAGAGATCGCAGTCATTATATCCATGAAAAGAGTGCGTTGTCAAAGGTCGGTGCGTGATGGATGCACTGGTTTGTAATCACAAGCTGCCACTGATACCGTTTACATAGCCTGTGGGTCCATGGTAATTTGCAGTCTCTTCTTCCTCTCAAGCAAAAAGGAAGAATTGGGCCCAAACTGGGTCAAGTATGATGTGAATCATTGTGTGTCCACAGCTACTTCAGCTCAACACGTTTTAGGAAAAGGAAAGTCATCTAGTAATTCACTGATAGTCTTTTAACAAAGACGACTTATGGATGACTTGGTAGCTCATCTTGGTAGCTTATCCAAACCAGAGAAAATCCTGTACAACTTTTTTTTTAAGTATACTTTTATTTTTACCTCTCCTAATAAAAACACACTAAACTATTTTGACCTGATAGGATTCTATACCTATTATTATTCAAATACTCCCATATCTTTTCCCTATAATGCTGAGATTGCTGAGATTGTCTTAGACAATATCTCTTTTTTAGAAACTATTATCATTTTCAAAAAATTAATTTATGACTAATGAGTAGGAAAATAAATAAAGATATGTACTTTAGAACATTTTAAATACTTTTAATTTTATTGGGTATATTTGAACTTCATAAAGGAGTCTTACTTTGTCATATAGGTAAGCTTTTTTTTATTTCATCCATCTTAAAATAATTTACTTCAGACAGAGAAAGCAAATTTTAGGAAGTATCTCTTTTCTCATCCTGCACAATGCAAAGCAAAGGGGCTATGAACTTACATAAATGTGACTTCGATGATGTACAAATTTGGGAGAATAAAATCCAGGTCACTTTATCAGCAGCAGAGACTTCAAGCCTACAGTAGGACAACTTGTGTTTGGAGCCAACACGTTCTGTCACAACATACATGCAACCTGCCTTGATGTTGCATGTGAGTGCATGCGGACATTGGTTGGATTCTTTTCAGTAAACAGATGTGATCCAGAAGCACATGGAAAGCCATAGCTACGGTTCAGTAGGAAGGTGACATCCTCCTCAGAGTTGCTTTCTCTCTCCAATCATGTTGTCTGGTCCATGTGGTCAGACATAGGATTTAAGAGTTTAATGAAATCAAGCTTGTCTCAGATGTAGTGAAATCTCCCATCAAAAGGGATTAAAGTCACTCACTGAGCAATTTTAAATACCCAAATAATAGTCAAAAATGATTCCCTATATTAAAGTGGCATTTCTCAGAACCCGAAACAATCCAAAATAAATCCAAATATTTTTATTTAACCAAGCCACCTCCACATTAGTTCAAAGCAATGATTCTTTGCTCTATTAAAGAGAAGCACGCGATTGGATTTCCTGAACTTCCCCTACTTCTCTCTTAAGTGACAATGAGATCCTGTTTCAGAAATATTTTTCAGAACTTTATTATTATTATTATTATTTGCTTCATTTGGGATAACCAAAGATATACTGTGTGCATATCAGGAACAAGGAATGAAAAATACAACAATATTGTTTCTACAAAATAGCTTCTTTTTCATCTAATTTTAAGGTAGAAAGAAAGTGTTAAGTGGGCCACTTAGGGTTTGGAAACAATGTCAGTTTTAGCCTTACGAAAAGTAGGTTCATCTTTCATATCACTAATTTACTTGAAGATCATGTGTGAGGCTGCATGCACGTGCAAAGACCTCGTGTGAAGGTGGGTCAATATTGATTCAGGCAGTTTGAATTTCCAAACCAAATTGTCCGCAGACCTAAGATAGTAGCCCCAATCTTCTAATTTAACTCTTACTCTGTAGGCGAATAAATGTAGTATCCTTGCTTCTGGTATGACTTCAGCAAAAACAATGACCACCCAATATGCATTTTTTTTTTTGTAAGACGGAGTCTAAAATGAGGTCAGCTTGAATGGTAGCTCATGTGGTTTCAGTCACTCGTGATACATTAGCAAACCCCTGTTACAGAGGCTAGCGTCCAGGATAGTATAAACTGGATCGTAGCTCATGTAGTACTTAGATAACTGATGGGAAACGTAGTCTAAATGCACAGTAGTGACTTCTCCAGTTCATATTCAGAATTCGAGATGACACCGAAGTTGAGGCTGATGGGCCTGCCTCCCACACAGCCTGGCTATTACCGATTTCCTTCCTGAGGCCTCTGGCTCTCTGCTTGGCTTTATTTGAGAGGCTGCATGCTTTGCCAACACTCTTTTTCTGTTTACTGTAGACTGTGAGCTATAAGGGCAGAATCAGCCATACTTTTTTGGTCCTGTGTATAAAAATGTAATAAGTAATGAACAAATTCAATAAATATAAGTAATCAACTCATTGCCTATATTTTCCTGGCATGCAGGCCAGTTTTTCTTTTCTGTGAATGTGCTTTTCTTGTGTCCTCCTTGGAATGTAGATCCTTTAGAGATAGTCTATATATTCTAGGTCAGTGTTGTTTTTTATACTTTCATATGAAGCTAGGTTATGTCAGTGTAGGCATATGGGGGAGAGTCTTCCTGAGCTTTTCTCCTGCATTTTAAAGTTCTAAGAAGTTGTATTACAAATATAACATCTGTGCAAATCTGTGTAGATTAATCAATTAAACAACCAATGTTCCAAATGGCACTTTACTGCCACTATCGTATTTGTGTTAATAGTCATTTTTCTCTCTTATTCATTCCCAAATAAAAAAAAAACAAGGAATAAAATCCTGAAATCATTTTTTAAAAAATCTGAGTAAGCTATAGAGAACTTTTGAAAATACCCAAAGTTACCTATGCTATCAGATTTGATGCTATTTTTGTTGCTGTGGGTAACTGGAAACCTACCAAAAAACTGGCTTAAATATAAAAAAGAAAATATTGACTTATATATTTCAAAAGTCCAAGTAAACTAATAGTTTCAGGTACAACTTAATGCAGAGCTTCAAAAATCTTCTCCAGGGCTCAGTTGCTTTCTCTTTATTCCAACTCAATCTCCTTGGGCAGCTTCACACTTGAATTTCAAGGAGCTAGATAACTTCAGCAAGCTTTAGCCTATGTGTTCTGAATCCAAAAACAATCCAAAAATCTCTTGTCCAGGAATTTCATCAAATGTATCATTCCACTGTAGGAGTTCTTCTTAAGCTATGTGTCAATACCAGTGGTCAAGGAGCAGTAGGCTGTAATTTGTGTTCCCTCAAATCACATGCTTGAGTCCTGCCCTTGAGGAAACCAAAGCACATGGGCTGAGAAGAAAGGAGGAACTATTGCTTTAGAAAGAATTTTGATTTAGCTCCCTGGAAGGGCAACAGGTGCTGAGGAAAAAACACAACTGATGTCCACTGCACTACCCATCTTTCAAGTCCAGGATTGAAATTGTCTCTTTCCTACTAAGCCTTTACAAAAGTAGTCCTGAAACACTTTCCACTGAATTCCCAAATACTGTCACTGTCTCTATCACTTCTTTGGCAACAAATTGGGCACAGCCTGTAACGTGATGTCCCGAGCTATCACTAACTACTATTTATACTTGTGCTTTTAGCTCTCCGTGTGGATATGGGGTGTCACACTTAGCCTCCTATTTTCATGATCTATTCATTTTAGATACTGGTGCAGCAATTTGCTATGGGAAGGGGTAAGCTGGAAGTTTTCTCTGCTATGTGAACAAATTCTCACTTTCCATCCAGGGGTCTTGCTGCACCGTCCTTTGCATATCAAGACTAGATTTGCAAGGTATCCCTGACCAATAAGGGACAAGACCCAATGGGTAAATAGTCCCCTTTACCCTCTCCTGGGCTAAAAGTTTCAAGGCATGTTCTGCAGGAATTCCTAGTAGCTGTTCAAGAGGATTGAGCTCAATTTCCCACTACTTGATCACCACCCTTAGACTAGATGTTCTTCAGTTCCTATTTTAACTTCTCAGTTCCTCTCTTCTGCCTTTTAAAATCAATTCCCAAATAACCCACCTGTCCTCAAGCACTTGACACAGCTTCTGCTCTCTAGGGTCTACACAGGCAGTGGCAAGCTACAAGTTCATTGAAGACAAGCTGAACGTCTCTAGTATAGACAAGCTTAAGGTCTCTATTACAATGTTTGTTGATACAATTTGATTAAAATGAAAAGAGGTGTAATAACATCTAATTGGCAGACAAACACATTTAAGGGCACAATTTGAGAAAATTAATATCAAAGTACAAATGTTGGAAGTCAGGCCCAATGATCAAGGTAAAGTTCAAGTCTTCTAAAACAGGAATCTGTCACATTTTGACATTGTGTATCTCCTACCAGGCATGTTCACCCTGAGGCTAGCCAGAGTTTTTTTTTTTTTCTAGTTTTCTCTTTAGTTTCATCATAAATAATTAAAAAGAAAGTTTTATTACTTATACACATTAACTATATTAAAAATAATGTTTTATGTGTGACCCAAGACAATTCCTTTTCACTCAAAAAAAAAAAAAAATGAGGGCCAAAAGATCTAGCAGGTCACAGGTTGTGTACCTTTCCCTTCCAGAAGCACAACTGTTTTTTATTTCACTAACAGTAATATTCTAAGTGAATTCAAGTTTTTACTTTCACAAGGCATTAAATATTTTACCTTAAATGCTCATGATTTGCCCTCTTGACTTATGGTCAATGAGTTATGAAAATATTCGTCACTTTGTCAGAATAAATGTAAGGCTTGATGAATCCGTGTGGAGCTGAGCAATAATGAAGCTCACAGCTTAGTGCTTCCACTCAAATCGCTCCTTAGTGCTGCTTGACCTCAGCAATGTTAGTATCCGTGTACACTGATGGGCAAAGGAGGAGGAGTAACACTT
>PVKB01001573.1:158003-391590 GCA_004027205.1 Ctenodactylus gundi
AAAAAAAAAAAAAAAAAAAAAAAAAAAAAAAAAAAAAAAAAAAAAAAAAAAAAAAAAAAACCTATTTCCTGCATTAACACAAAGCTATTCATCTTTGTGTTGGTGGTGGTGGTGTGGTTTGGTTTTGTTTTGTTTTGTTTTTGGATAGGCTTGACCAAAGGACCAAAAATATCTAAATTCGCTTAGAAATAGAAAAGGCAGCAGTGCAGAGTCTGACTACTGAGATTGAGGCCCCTTGGTACCCACAGTACAAAATTCCCACAGTATAAAAAGGTGGAAATTAGCACCAATTGAGAGTATCTGATGTGCCAAGATCTTTCCAGATCTTTTACCTATCACAGTAAGCCAAATAATGTACCTCCTCCCACACACATACTCACAGACATTCAACATATTAGGACTTTGTCTCTGGTATCTTAAATGTCACCTTATGAGAAAGAGATTTTGCAATAGATCATAATTTGAACCAATCAGGAGCCACACCTGGATTAGGATTGGAGAACCACGCTTATTCTAGATTAGGCAGGATCTCCCTATTTTACATAAAGATTTTGTTAGCAATAAGGATGAAGTAGAGGAAACTAATGGCCTCGATGTAACAGCTGTACAGACAGACCAATGGAACACCCTTATGAAACCATGATTACAGCTTCAGCTAGGTGGTAATACCTTGCAGGGTTGGGGCAAGCTTCTTCAGAAAGTTGTATATGCTCTGAATCAGTGATCAATATATGGTACTGTCTGTCCCATAGGCAGGATTCATGGGTCCGGAAACCAAGGAGTGGAGACAGGCATGGTAGCACTCACCATCATCCCCAGTGACCCATTAATGAAATTTCTGCTTCCTGTCCCTGCAACCTCGTGCTCTGCTGGTCTAGAAGTCTCAGGTCCAGAGGGGGAAGGCTTGTACCAGGAGGCCCAGCAACAGTTCCACTAACCTGGAAGCTGAGACTTCCCCCTGGTCATTTTGGCCTCCTTGTACCATGGAACCAGCAAGCCCAAAAGGGAGGTACAGTGTTAGCAGGGGTGATTGATCCAGGCTACCAAGGGGAAGTTGGATTGATACTCCCTAATGGAGGCAAGAAAGATTACATTTGGACTGCAGGAGATCCTTTAGGGTGCCTCCTAGTTTTACCATGTCCTGTTATTAAAATCAATGGGAAATTGACACAACCCAATCCAGACAAATTGACAAATGGCCCAGAACCTTCAGAAATGAAGGTATGGATCAGCCCGCCAGGGAAAGAACCAAGACCTGCTGAGGGTCAAGGAAATACAGAATGGATAGTAGAAGAAGGTAGTTATAAATAATAGCTATGACCATGTGACCAGCTACTGAAATGAGAATTGTAATTAGAATTCCTCTCTCTCTCTCTCTCTCTCTCTCTCTCTCTCTCTCTCTCTCTCTCTCTCTCTCTCTCTGTGTGTGTGTGTGTGTGTGTGTGTGTGTGGCCTTAGTATTGGAATTTTTTAGCTTACACTCTAATGTTAAGCAATTGAATGTCAGAAGAATTCTCCAAAGAGGAACTCTGTTCTCTCTTGTGGGGAGGAATTCTTTGTGTTTCACTTTGTACGCAGTGCAGTTGTGCTATGTTAGGCGTAATTACTAACTTGGCTGTTGTACTTGGGAATTAAGTATGGTTCAAAGAGATGTGTGTGGTTGTCAAGTTGACAAGGGGTGAATTGTGACCGATGGAGAGATTATGTCAACTTGAGGCAATCAAGAACCACACCTGGATTAGAGTTTGGGAACCATGCCTGGATTAAGCAGTTGAGAATTAGCCCAGATTAGAGTGGGAGTGGTTTGTAGGCCAACAAATGAGGGAAGAGCACCCACCTGGATGTGGGAAGCCCAGCTGGGAACTTGAACTGTATAAAAGGAATGAAGAAGAAAGATCTTTACAGCTTCTTCTTCTGAGAAAGCTCTTGCCTTCACAGCTGTCTGTGGAGGACCCCAACTTGCAATGTGCCACAGATCTTCATCACAGATTTTCTCCAGTCTCAACTTGCACCTGTCTGCCCATTGCTGATCCTCAGTCGCTGATCTTCAGTCATCAATCTCCAGTCTTCACCATTGTTCTTTGAATAACTGAGATCCACAGCAGACTCTCACCAACTGTCCTGCAGGACAAATGTTCTATTTCATGGTTGAATAGCCATTGGACACTCCAGCTCTCACACATGGAAGCTGCTATCTTCAACTATTTCTATCCTCAGATTTTTAAAGTCTTCTGAATAGATCCTTTTAGTTATAATTTCCGCCTTTTGAAAAAACCCAAACTAATACACATAATAACAGTGTATACTCTGAAAGTCAATATGAGCTATCATATATAAAGCACCCAGAACAATGTCTAACACAAAGCAACAGCTAAATATACTTGTTTCAATTTTATTATGTCTTTCTTATTTCTAATAAGACTTCTTTTGAAAGTAAAAAATGATCTAAGAAATTTAAATCTATAGTCTATACATTATAGTCTATTTTATAATGAAGTTATAATCAATTTTCGTAATGTCATGGTTTGGTACAAAACAGAACCAAACTCCACAGGACAAAGTTAACTTAGAAATGGCTATTTAGCTCTTCATCAGTAGCATAATAAAACATTCACTCAGTCCAAAATTAGGGAAAACAGCACATCAGAAATAACAAGATATACTATTTTGGGGAATTAACTTGGGGTGTTCTGTAGTAAAATACCTCAGTATTTGTAAAGTGAAAAACACTTTACTGACTCTGTATCTTAATGTATTAGTCTTTCAATAGTTTGATATTCCTAGCTCAGTGCCTGCCAGGATTTCAGCCTACTGCTTTGTTTCTTCCTGATGAACAAATTTGACTAATTTAAAACATGTGGAGAAGAAAGTGCAACTCTTCTGTTTGCATGTGAGACCTGACATTGTTTTATAATTGGTTCACAGGCTTTTATATAATAAGTGAAAACCGATGCCTTCCAAGAGATGCACGGATAAAAAATTAAAAAAGCACACTAAAAAGTTTTGAGGCTATTTTTTTTTTTGTTTTATCTTCACTTGTTTTTGGTCTCACATAATAAACATTAGATTGTTTTACAGTGAACAAACACTTCAGAGAACAAAGATATACAGCTTGAGACCTAAGATACGAAAACCATTGCCTGCATTTAAGTAAACAAGATCTCCACTGTGGTTCGTGGACAGCAGGGATGAGAAAGCAAGTGACGTCACTGTAGCTTTGTAGTTTCACAGCTGTCGCTTAATCTTGGCCACGGTTACAGATGAGATGTTGGTGTCACTGAAGTAAACATAGCATTTCATTGCTTTCTTCAATAGGCTTACTATATATCAGGAGCTCAAGCATGACTCTGTTTCATTTAATTCTTTATAACTTAGTTGACTAAAATGTGTCATGACAATAGATCTGAAGCCCATGGCCATGCCTGAAGGACTGAACTGTCTGATCTGTCTTCTACTCCACACATTGTCTCCAGTGTCACTGCCAAAGAGCCTGGGACACTCACTGATCTTCCTTTGTGGTGAACTACAGAGGGAAGCACTTGTGACGGATTGACATAACCGAGGTCTGAATGGGACAGGAGAGTAACAGCAATGGGAAGGGATGGGTGGGTAGACTCAGGAGGCATTTGGAGGAAAATATCAGCAAGATGTGTGAACTGAGTGGACAAGGCTAGTATAGTAAAATAAGTTTGAAAAGACTCTAAGATTCCCAGTTGTGAAAAATAGGGGGATGGTAATGCCACAAGCTGACAGAGAAAGGACAGAGGCAACGATGGGGAAAGGGGTAATCCTATGGGGGAAGGAGATCGACTTTTTCTAAAGTGCTGAGTGTGAGGTGCTTGAATGATAGCTCTGTGAGGATGGGAATGTAGCTCAGCAGTTAGTATGCTGGCCTAGTAAGCACAAAACCCAGGGTTTGAGTCCCAGCACTACATAAACCAGGCATGGTAGTACACACCTGTAATCCTGGCATGGGGGAGGGTGAGGCGGGAAGACTGTCTGTTTTAAGGCCAACCTGGGCTACACAGTGAGTTCAGGGCTACATGGACTACACAGAAAGATCCTGCTTCAGGAAAAAAGAAAAAAAGAAAAAAAAGAAAGGAAAAAAGATAGCTGTGTGGAGATAGATGCCTGGAAAAGAGGTAGAAATTCAGAGTTGGTACCTGAGAGTAATTAGGACTATATCTGTAGGTTCTTTTTTCTCAATATCGAGAATTTTTGGACTGTTGTACGTTAAGTGAATTTTTTTTTACTTTCACAGTAATTCTGCAGGAGTAAGAAGGCAACGTTTGTGATTTTCATTACATAAAAAAGTAAAGTTCAGAAGGGTTAAATGATTTGCCCCAAGTTCCAACTGGGAGATGATGCCAAGCCATAACTCGATTTATGCCTCCTACGACTTACAATTGGATTTCCTAGGCTCTGCCCACTGAAGAGCTGGCGCTCTACACAGATTGCTTGTAAATACAAATTGATCTGTTGTAGAAAGTTGACACACAAAGCCAAGCACATTGATAAATTTCCCATGGGGACTATCTGTATTAAATGGGCAGCTAAAAGATGAGGAGCCATGGAAGGAAAATGAGATAAAGTGGTTAGAGTGGTAAGAAGAGAGTCAAGAAGGACTTAGGGTCATGGGGGGAAAGAGAGAGCAGAAACCCCTCAAATTCCAAGAAGCAAAGTGTTGTCAGCAATAACAAAGGTCATTTCTTCCGCAATTCCTTTGTATTTCCCGTGCCAGTTCCATCCAGAGGCAGACACAGACGAGATCCTCTCACAGTTCAAGGCATGAGAGGCCTGTGCCTCAGGAGAAATTCCTCCGCCTGTATGTATACAGAAAGTTCGTGCATCTAACTTCCTCTCCTTCCACCCAATCTTTTTAAATTTTGTTTTAGTTTTTTTTTTTTTTTTATCTTAATGATTCAGTGTGAGGCTTTTGCTTGAATGAATGTTAAACTACCCCCAGTGATAAAGCCATGAGTAAATTTCACAAGATTCCACATGTAACCTTTAGGCCTAGACCAGTATGTAATGACGTAATTCTAAGTGTAGATCATATCGAGATGCCATGTCCACACAACAGCAAACAGATGCTTCAGCAAAGAGCCTCCCTACAATTAGGAGCGGTGGCATCACCTCGTGAGAACCCGTTATGATCCTTCCCTCATCTTCGTTTGCAATTCTACTTTGAAATGTTTGTTTCAGTTTTCTAGACAAAAAAGAAAAACTGGTTTAGTTTTCAAAAAGCCAGGTTTTCTCCTAAAATAGGCAAACAATATGCAAAACAGACTGAGTCAAAAAACCATTTTACAAGTTCAGTAGGATGAATGTTTACTATTTTCCATACATGGAGCATCATGGTAGGCCCTTTGGTGGTATAAATATATAAAAATCTGCCCCCGAAAGTTTTTACTCAGACAGAGATAGTGGTGTCAGGAAATATCATTGTGAAGATGCTCTTCTGAATCTCTGAGTCCCTCTGGAATTAGGCAATGCCATACCAGTCATCTGTAATCAGTGATTAAATCACAGAAAAGCAGTCTCATTACCCTCTCTTCCAAGTCTCATTTCTCTTGTCTTTCCTTGAGAATCAGGAAAGTTATTCTAGATGGTTCCATGCCATGATAACAGAGGCTTTCCCATTTGTACTTCTCTATAATTACATGGATCAAATCTTTCCACTGATTCATCCTGGGCACATGATGTGATAAATAAAATTTCTTTTCAATTAAGCAACTAAAACTGTAGAGATGCTCATTACTGACGTATAATTTTGGCCTATCCTGACCAATACATTTGGCTTTCAGGAATTCACATCAAGTGGCACCTATCTAAAAAAACGTAATTGGTTGATGGCGTGCCCCACTTTATGCAGAATAGTCTTATTTTGTTTCTGTTGCTGTTGTCAATTTTAGTGCATTTCATTTTCAAAAGATTCCTGGATTAGATGATGTGATCATTTGGATCTTGAGCATCTCCCCCTAAAATCCCTATGTTGGAGGCTTTCTCCCCAGCCTGTGGGCAGTACTGGCATAGAGAAGACTTTTAGGAGGTAGGGTCTAGAAGAAGGGTGCTATGTCATTTATGAGTGTGCCCTTAAAGGAGATGTTAAGACCGGGGACATTCTCCTCCCGCCCAATCCCTCCACTCTTTCTCGCCTATCTCTCCCCTCTCTCTCTCTCACTCTCTCTCTACTTTCTCTCTCCTCTCTCCTCTTTCTCTCCTCTCTCTCCACTTTCTCTCTCACTCTCTCTCTACTTTCTCTCTCCTCTCTCTCTCTCTCTCTCTCTGTCTCCCCCCTTTTTCTCTTCTACCCCTCCCTCGTTACTAGCTATAATAAAGCAAACGTGATATACAAAGCTAGCTCAGGCCCTAAACAACAGGGCCAAGTGAGTATAAGCAAAAGCCTCTGAAACCATGAAGCAAGATAAATCTTTTCTCCTTTGAAGCTTATATATCTCAGGTGTGTTAATCACAGCAGTGGAAAGCTAACTATCACAATTGGTAAGTTGCATGCCCTATAGGGAGAAGACATACGAAAAATAATGTAGCAGACTCCAAACTGTGGCCCTGGGAGGAGAGATGCTAATCTTCCCTCGAGGATTTGGCCATTCAGCCTGGACCATAAAGAAAGCATTGTGTTCTGTTAGGAAGACACTGGGGCCTGTGAAGTTTGAGGGTCAAGAGCACCCCAACATCTCTCTGCTGAATCATAGATCCCAAAATAGACAGTAGGATGTTTTGCAGAATGGGAGGCAGATTAGGTGAAGTGAGGTGACGGTAGGAAGGACAGATGGCTAGGGAGAGCAGGGGGCCACCAGACAGTGACACTGTCACCCAGACAAAGGGGGAATGCGTTTAATTCGAATGCAATGGGGAATTCACTTAGGAAAGCTGCATACTGCACTTGGTTTCTATGATGAGCTGCTCTTCTCTTTTTTGACTGTATGTCCCTAATATTTGAAAATTCAGTTCATTAAAAAAGAGCAAAATACATATTGGCGTGGTAAAAAGACTACTGCTAAATTTCACATAGAAACTTTAATAATGACCCTACAAGGGTGATGGAACTGTTCAAGTAGTATGTGTACTATGATGCTGGAAGCTCAGGGAATTGTTTTATTTTATATATAATACAAATGCACACAATGAAGCAGATGGCATATTCTGCCTATGAGAAAGGATGCACTACCAAGCTGAAAATACACTACCATGAAAAACAGCTGCAAATGTAGTAGTTGTGAGTTGCTGCTAAGGTTTGAATTTGGAGTGTCCCCCCAAACCTCATGTATTTGGAACCATGTGCTGCTGGGAAGTGGGGCCTGGCTGAAAGAGGCAGATGCTTGGGGTTGTGTCATTGCACTGAGACAGGTTGTTGCCCAAGGCAGAGCTCTCAGGTGTGTGTTGCTGACTGGTGGACCAGGGAATGAGGAAAAGGTCCTGTCCCTGAGTGTGGGCACCCAAGTGGCAGCTTGAACTAATTGAAGGAATAAAGAAGAAACATTATTACAACTTCCTACTGGGAAAACTCTGGTCTTTGCTTGAGTCTTCAGACATCAGCTTGCACCTGCTTCACTTGGCTTTCTGTCTGCAAGGGAGTGAGCAGCTCTCCAGCCCCTGCCATTTTCTTTCACCAGTGCCAACTGTCTGTGAACAGACTGAGTAAGACCTTCTGAAACTGTGAGCTAAATAAATCTTTCCTTCCTTAAATTTTGGATGGCGGGTATTTTGTCCCAGCAACAATTAAGTAACTGAGACAGTCACATGTTCCAACGTACCTGGGACAGACAAGGTTCAACCCCACAGTAGTAGTGCCCTCTTCTCCCTCAAGAGTGTCTCAGCTTGGATGATAAGCCATGTGACTCCCTTCCCTGTGACACCCAGGATGGAGTGGATTTCACACTCCTTCCTCTTCTTTATTCAGGCAGATAAGTTAGAACTGGCTGGAACCTACATCTTCACATTTTGGAGGCCTTCTCCTCATGTCTGGAACAATACAAAAATTTCATGAGCTCATGCCCCAGAGCCTCCATTTCAGGCTTTCTACCCAGGCCAGCAAGCTTCTTCCTTCCAAGCTGAGTGTTACCTCCCTCTGGCTCCCATTAAGGCTCTCCGTTCAGTTGGTTATTCCTCCCCATTCTCCTACATCTGTGCCTGAGTAATAGAGTAAACAAAGAAAAATATGTGTGAAAAGACATGAATTAAGTGTTAATGAAAAAGGCCATCAGTTAGTGAACGGGATTAGGAAACCCTTTTGGAATCAGGTACATTAAGGCCAGTAGCACAGCCAGGTGGAAATACCTGTGGGCACTGCTTCGTACTGTACTGTTTACCAGCTAGAAACTCCAGACAATTTCTGAACTTGGAAACTTCAGCTTCCTCAACTGTAAAATAAAGATGACAGGAAACAGTTTCTTCATAAGAAGTTTTGAAGATTATTTGAGCAGGTGCTTGTTAAATACTTAGCATAACACCTGACATATTTCTTGAATTTTTCTCAGATTAAATCAGAAATGGCTTGATTCTATTTCTAAATAAGATGGAAAGTCCATCATTAGTCATTTGGAAAGTCCTCTCCTCCTCCATCAGACACTATAGAAATCACAGAAGGCAGATCTTTTACTAAGGAGTCTCTGTGCTTCTGATCTTCACCAAGCATTAATAACCAGGTGTCTTTGTTTTATATTGCTGTGAAATATATCTGGCACTACATAATGGGCAAAGAAAAGAAATTTCTTTGGCTCAGAATTCTGGTGAATGAAAAACCCAAACATTATGGTGCATCCTGGTAGGAGCCTTGTTGTTGCATCCCAAGATGGCAGAGAAGTGGAACAGAAAGCGTGGCCATGTGCAGAGCTCAGCAAGTACGTGAGGGAGTCTCAGTTAACTGAAGCCCCTCTCCTGAGAACTAGCCCACTTTAGGGAAACAGAATTAATCCCTTCCAGGGTGTTGATACAATGACCTGATTACTTTCCACTAGTCCTCGCCTCCTAAAGCTTCTACCACCTCAACACCATCGCTTCCAAACTGTAGTATCAGTGTTACCTTGAAACAGCTTTCCAAGACCCAAGTGGACTTACTTGTCTTATAATAAAAACAAAGAGTTCTTACCTAGGATGGAAATCTATTCTTCCTTTCCATTGTGTTTTATCTTGAGGTTTCTTCTCTAACTTCACATCACAGTATCTGTCACTAGGTACCCACTACATAGTTTCCTAGCTGTTTTCTATCTATTGTTCTGTCCAGCTTTAGAATAGTGTATTCTAAAGCTGTATTGAGGGTAAATCATATTGACAAATGCATCTAACTATGGGATAAGCAGAAGCTGAAATCTAGACTGAACTCTAGGTCCTGGGCTTTAGTTCCCTTGAAAGCAGATGAATGGGAGAGCCTTTTCAAAATTTCAGATAATTTTATAGTCTTAAGTGATCCTAATCAAAAACTTATTTTAATCTTATTAAATTTCTCACAAACTATAACAGAGCTTCAAACACACGCTGGTGTAGGGAGGGTTTTCAGAAAGTACCCTGCAAAAATAATAACAGTCTTAATTGTTGATAATTATTTTAAAATATTTTCTAGAGAAGAATGACAAAAAATGAAAGCCTGGGTATATGACACATAATTGGTGACTAAAATCTACTATAAAATATAGTGGAGATTTTTACTCATCTCTAATATACAGAAAACAGAGCAAAACATTCAGATTTTATGGAAAAAGCAAACTCATGTTATGCGATAATATAAATGTGTTTTATACATCTTGCGTCAACGTTTAAGCAGACCACTTGAATTGTAAATTGCCAATGGGATGATTTGCCACCTAACATGACATTACACGTGATTCAGTGTCAGAAAAAGCCTTGGTAGGTTTTCTTGCCAGCTCCGAGTCATCAACAATAGGAATTTACTCTCTTCTTATGTCACTGTTCCTGGAAATAAAATATTTTCTCAGTAATTTGGTAAAGGAAATTATGGTCATCAATAAATCTTTCCTCTCTTTTCTTTCTTTTCCCTCCACAAATAGCAATTATGGGGAGGGATCATCTTTCTTTCAAGTTGTCTAGTATTTTTACTGCACACAATAAGAAAAAAAGGAAAAACGTAGTCATACTACCACAACATGGGGTGGAGCAAAAGGTTATTTTAACTTATCAGATATAATAAAAGTATTATGTTTCTAAATCTTGCCTTTTGAACATGATAAAGCTTAATGGATGAATGATTTGTTTTTTGTTTCTTCTTTTCCTATGCTATTTCTAACAGTAGTTCAATGTCCTTTCTGTAACATGTCACCATTACAGTTGAGTTCGCTAACAAATCTTAAGTCAAATATTTAAATAAAAACATCTCCAAGTGTCATAACGTATAAGCTTTTAATCTGTATTTATTCAGTAATATCTTTCCTTTCTCATGTGTTGATGTTTATGACTAGCACAGCAATACATATCATAACTTGATAAATGGAAGTTTTACAGTAAACAATTTTAAGCATTCTTTTTAGTATTTAGAAATATTTCAAGTACAAAATGAATTCATGTTTCAAATTGATTTACTATTTCTAAATCTTAAAAAACATTTAAGTAGTCTGAATTATGTAAGAATAGCAATACAAAGGAATTAGTTGATAAAAAATTACACATTATAAAGAAATAGACTTTGTCACTTTGCTCTGTTGAAAATATTTACTTCTTACTATTTGAACTCTTTTCCAATTTTTAAAATTTGCTACAAAGAAAAAATAAAAGCAGATTATCTAGCTTAAATTCAAATTTTAAAGTTGTATTGTACTTTAAGTTGTTTTAAATCTTTGTTGAGAGCTGTTTTATATGAGTACATACATTTTGAGCCTACTAATGTCCAGAATGTTTGAAATAAAAGTTTATAAAGCTTAACAGTACTTCTAATTGTAACCTACAGTAATATTTGTTCAAACATACACATTTAGTATTCATAAAATATAAAAGTAGGAAAAAGCCTTGTAAAAAAAGAGTTGACATTTCCAAAGTAATCAAGTATAGTTATGAAGTTATGACAGAAGTCATGAGACTATTTTGAAATCAAGTCAAAGATTTCAGTTTGAAACATAAAAGTTACTGTTGAAGAAGGTTCTATGTTAAATTATTTCAAATGAAGCACATAAAGGAAAAACAGTATTTAGTTTGGAATTCTTCAAGGAGTTTTAAAAAGTATTTACTGCCAATTACTTAAAAATTAAAATTTCTGAGTTACCATGTGAGTGTTTCAAAAGTGATATATGAGAATATATTGTTGGAAGCATCCCAGACAATGAGAAAAGAAAGAAAAAGAGTAAAAAAAGTAACTAGCCCTCACTCAGTCAGGACCGGAAGCCTTTGTGGATCAGTGGGTTCATGCCAGAGTCAGAAAAACTCTGGCCTATCACAATCTCACCAGATTTGCAAGGGCCGCTTCTCAGATAGAAAGCAGATGTCTTAGGATTGAGACACATCCTGAAGAACTCATGCTTTTTAGACCAGAATGTTCCAAGAGAAAATTTTATTGGTTTCATTTTACTTTTCTTTCCATACTTAGTAAGGTTATTGGTATTTAGATGAAATGATTCCTAGAAGGTTAATTATGGTTTCAAAAGTGTTGACATACATATTATTGGCATTCCAGTCTTCCCCAGTTTGTACTTTCCACTCTTAGCTTGAAAATGAGAGAGAGACAGAGAGAGAGAGAGAGAGAGAGAGAGAGAGAGAGAGAGAGAGAGAGAGAGTTTTAAAATTCATTCAAGAGATTGAAAGCAAAATGCAGTCCACTCCACCACAATATGTAGACATTGGCAACTGTTACTTGCCCCTGATCACTCGTTTCCATGTGATTTGTGTTGGTGACTATAATGTAGCATCTACTGACCTCTTGAATAAAGGAATCCAGGTGTGTATACTTCTCATTCCTTCAAGAACTATGTCAGCTTCAGAAAGTCTCCCCACTTAAGGTCCCGCCTTTTCTGACACAGATGACTTCTGATAAAGGCATTGTTTTTAGCTTTCATCATTGTGACTGAAGTACCTGACATGCACAATTTTAGGATGGAAAATTTTATCTTACCTCACAATTTCAGGAGGTCTCAGTATATTCATGGTCAGCTAGCAATGGTGGAAGCACGTGGCAGAGGCAAAGGTGGAGGCAGCTCCTCAAAGCATTGCCAACAAGAAGCCCAGTCAAGTCCAAGAGAAAGGAAGGAAATTACACTAAACCTGCCAGGTCCTAATCCAGTAATTCTCCTGTTCTTGTCCCAGACTCAATGTTCTGCCTCATCCATGTTTAAGCCCTCATGATAGCCCTGTGATCTGTAATCCACCATGCACCTATAGTCTATAATCCAATCCATTTGCCTGGAATCTATAATTTACCAGACACCTGTCTTTCACCACACACCTATAACCCACCTCTCCAGAATGGGCTCTAATCTCCCCACCGCACGTGGTTCCATGGATAATCCATAACATCCAAATACATGTGACTTTTGGGGGTGGTTCCAGATCCAAACCACAATAGGCATATAAAGAGTTGGCTATGTTGGCGTAAAGAGGAACAACACTGGAGAGCAATTCTAGCTCCGTGGCCCCTGTGTAGTTGGCCACGCTGTCCTCAACCCTGGGTCACAGCCTCACCTCTCCCTTCCAAAGGTGTTGTTTCTGACATAGACCTCAGCAAATACACTACACATTAAATCTAGTTCCACAATCTCCTTTCAGGAAACTTAAGAGTGTGATTGCAGTACATTCAATGTCTTAATGACATAGACAATGTAAAAAAATATGTCTTTGTCTTAATGACATAAACAATGTAAAAAATATGTAAAAGACAGCCCATCTTTTCCCACAAAGATTATTCAATATACTTTAACCTATTGGCCATTCCAATCTGTCAGTCTCTGTACTTTGTGCTTCTGTTTGAATAATGTTATTGTTGTGATTGATTTAAAGTAGAAGAGGAAATGGAGATGCTTCTATGGCTACCATTGTAATGAAAGTCCTAAGTACTTTAATACGAAGTAGAGTAGAAGGAATGACCTTGATTTGCATGGGAAACTGCAAAGGAGAAGTTTTTGTATGGCTGCCTTGTCCACATCCATCTACACTGACTGGAAAGTAAGGGTATTAATAGCCTAATCTCAACTGTTCTCCAAATTGAAGCTAATTAGGTGACAAACGGACTTGTTCTGCACAAAGATAGAAAGGCAGAGAAAGAGATACAGAGATGGAGAGAGAACAGAAAGGAAGGAGGGTGGTGGTGAAGAAGGGAGGGAGGAAAGAAACCATAAATGGGAGAGAGGAGGAAAAATATCTTCTCAAAATTAAATATTATGATACAATAAAATTTCAAAAGGAGTCAGGATCATAAATGCTCAGACAGTGATGGAGTTGGTGTAGCTTAGAGTGAACTAAATGTGTGATAGCATGAAGAGCGGCCGGGACTATGACAACAGAGACTGAGCGCTGTCTCCCGAAGGAACTGCCACATCCTATCGCTAGCTTATTTTTTTCTTGGAAAATAAAGTTAGGTTGCTGGCCTTTCTAACTGCTTAAGAAGCCGTAGATTGAGAATTTTTTGTAAAGTGTTTTGGTTTTCAAAGATTCTGACATTCAGATCAAATATTATGCTAGAGCTGTTAGCATTCCATATTTCCAGAACACAGATTATGGTATAATGTTGAGCTTTATGTAATGTATTTTAACCCAAAAGGGTTTTTTTATTTAAAGGAAATTCTTAAAAGTTGACATTTTTGCATGTTTTAAAAAATGGCAAGACTAATCTGAAAAGTAATTACATTGTAAATATGATGAAACTTAACACTATATATGTATGCATATATGTGTGTGTGCACATGTTTGTATGTGTGTGTATACACGCGCACACACACACACACACACACACACACACACACATATATATATAGGAGGGAGAGAGGTTATATTTGGAGAAGGCAAGGGGACATTCTGTAAGTCAGAGTTTAACTTATGTGGAACAATTCTCCCCTTTTTTTCTTTCTCTAAAGTTGTTGTAAAGGCCATTAGGTAAAGTCTCAAAACTTTGTTTTCGAAGCAAGGAGATTAGTAGGGATAAGAGAAGATTAACAATGAGATCTTCAAAATAATGTTATGCTGAGGAAGGGAGAAGTCTAACCTGTGATTCAGGTGTGATTCGGACTACATGTGTGCAAACTCAAGACAGGGGCTGCCTACTGCCAGCTGGTGCTGGCAGCTCCCTGAAAGCAACCACTCTAGTGACGTAAGTCTAATTTTGAAGAAAATGGTTTCAGTGTGAAGTGGTACAGTGCAGTGACTTTAAACCTAAGGTAATTAATTTCCTTCTTCAAATTATGGCACCCCCAAAAATTAGGGAAAACCTCACCCTTTGTCACAATAAACGTTCCGTTTGGAACACCTCAGGAAGCACCGGCTCCCTCGGGGCTTCGTGCTTGTACCATCACCACGAAAGAAACTCAAACGGTATAAAGGGAAGGAAGAAGATTGTTAACAGCTTCTTTCTCTGGAAAAGCTCTCGTCTTCGCGATTGTCTGTGAACACTGACTTGCTACACGCAGCAGATCTTCATCACAGATTCGCTGCAGTCTCTACCTGCACCTGTCTGCCTGACGTTGATCTTCAGTCTCTGGTCTTTGCTGCCCTTCTTCGATCAACCCAACCAAGATGCGCAGCAGGATTTCATTGGCAGTCCTGCAATCCCGGGCGGGGTGGGGGTGGGGGGGGTGGGTTCTACTTCGTGGCTGGGCAGCTCCCTCACAGGTAGGCTGCCATCTTGAACTCTGTCAGTCCTCATATTTGGAAACCTTCTGAATAGATCCTTTTTGTCACAGTTTTTTTTAAAATTCTGCCTTTTGAAAGAACCCAAGCTAATACACTTGGGAATCATCGCAGTTTTTACTGATACAGTGACCATATTTGTATTCTCCCAACAGTAATCCAGACATAGAACACACAAAGAAGTTCAGATAAGGTTATGTTTGGCTATTTTTGTTTCAGGATCAATAGAGAATTTCCCTTCTCTGTTGGCAATGTTGAGTGGCATACCACACTTACAAACAGTCCGGCACATCTCTAATTAGGAGACCTAGTCTTGTAAGTGGTAGGTTCAGAGGGTAGCAGCAAAGTTTCTACTAACTCTAATTCCCTCAAGATTTATCCAAATTTTTTTCTTTTAGATTTTCTTTTGTTGACAATGAGGTAAAAAGGATAGGTAGTAAGGATTAGACTTTGCATATCTTGTGCACCTTAGTATGCAGTAAATGATTGAGCACAAACCCACAGGTTTTGTACTAATTTATTTAGCTTCTCTGAACTTTATTTTTTGTAACCGCTAAGTGATAAAATAATGCAGCCAATGAAATACCATTCAGTGTGTATGGCAATGTCCAATTTCATGAGCTCTCCAGCGTTTACAATTGTGTTCCATTTGCTGACAGCTTTTGTAGGACTTGCTCATTTGTTTTGCAAGAGAGCCAGCTTATTCTTTGCTGATTCTTAATAAGCTGATTTTTAAGGAAAAAATAAACTCCAGAGGCTTGGAAGTCCCTGTTAGGATCCATGATGTATCTTTCTAATATCTACACATGTCAAACAATTATACAATTTAAATAAGAAAAAGAGGATACTGATAGTTTCACATGCTAAAAGAACTATGATGAACACTCGAGAATGTGTTTTTCTACATCATTTCTTAATATTACATTTAATGGTTGGTTAGAATTCCATATTATAAACATACAAGTGTAAGCATATTAGTGATAAATTAAATATCTTAGAAGTGATATTTTTGGAAGCAGGGTATGTAAACTAAATCTTGGTTCTATCTTTTTATATCTTCATGTAAATCACATTTTAATTCTGTAATTTTGTTAGAAATAAGGGTAATAACAGTCCTTACAGTTTAGGAATGCTGCAAATATTAAATGTATTAATATACATAGAGTACTTACAACAATGCTAGTACAATGTGAGTATAATGTGATCACTCTAATTTTCATTATTCTTATTACTATTACTATTGAACATTCAACTTTACAATATTAATAATAGCACAATAAGCTTCTTAGTAGTTAAATCTTGAGCATGTATTTTTGCGTTCTTAGAATAGATTCCTAGAAGTTGGACTTGTGGATTTACAGCATGCACATTTTGAATGCTTTTGATACATATTACCAAAATGCTTTCCAAGAACTTTGTACTTTTTGTGTTCTCATCAGTAGTGTATGAGTTTCCATTTTTATTTTTAAAAATTATTATTAAAAACCTTTTGCCAGAGTCTGGAGGAATGGCATAGCTGATAAAGTGCTTGCCTTGTAAGTGCAAGGCCCTGAGTTCAGCTCCCCAGCACCACATAAAACTGGGAGTGGTGGTACACACCTGTAATCCCAGCACTTGGGAGGTTGAAGCAGGAGGATTGTCCTGAGTCCAAGGCCAGCCTGAGCTCCATAGTAAGTTCAGGACCAGCTTGGCCTACAGAGTGAAACCTTCAAAACAAGGAAGAAGAAGGAAGGAAGGAAGGAAGGAAGGAAGGAAGGAAGGAAGGAAGGAAGGAAGGAAGAAAACCTTTTTCAAAAAATTAAAGTGGATTGTCTTCTGTGAATTTAATATTCATTTCTATCATTATTATTATACATTATTACTCAGTACTATACCCTTGCACCTACAATAATGTCTGATGTGAAGTAGGGATTGATAAGTCGATTTAGAGGTATGGATTTGCTGAATACATGCATATGTGCATATGCTCACACACACATATACACATTTAGACATGTTCAATACTTGAATTATCTATTTCTGTTTTCATGATTTTTTTAGCACCAGGCATATTGAGGGTTTGCAACACCAACTGAGCAGCTCCAGCTTTAGGAGAGAGAGTAACGCGTTGAAGCAAATTCATAAGAAGCTGCCGTTAAACTCTTTCCCACTTTTTATGTGGGCAACTCTAAGTGGTCAAGCTCCTCTGTTGCTCATAGCAACATCTGTGCCCATTACTATTGAAATCCTGTATCTAAAAAGTGTTATTTTATACACATTTAAGTCCCAAATCACTGTGTGCTTCTGGTATACCTCAGGCAAGTCAAGTGTTCCCTTGGAATATTTATAAAGTGGGAAAAATAGCACCTGATCCATCTCTGTCAGTGGGTTGTTAAAAGGTGAGTCATGAGCAAATGTGATCTGCTTTGATAGAAAGGACAGCATCACAGTCTGCCCTCTAAGTGTCACTAGTTAGCTTCTGGGGACTGATCGACTCAAGGGTGGTGACACAGATGCCTGCCTCTCTTCTAAATGGCTCATCAATGGTTAGGCATCAAATGTTTTTAAAAAGCTTCATTACAAGGGCTTAGTAGTTTATATAAAAATCTCAGGACTTTGACCCATGCTCTAGGACTTAAGTTTTGTCAAGGACTGATTAGCAACCTCTAGTCAATTATTCATATTTTAGTTTTCTCTTCAACCTTTGCTCACTTTGATCGTTTCTGTGTTCCTAATATTTTACAAAGGAAAGAATACAGAGGAATTAAACTATCATCAAAAATCTAATTCTTTGAAATTATATTGCTCAAGTTTTTACTATGCTTTTTTTTCCCAGAAACCATACTACAGGTTGTGATGTCTCTACAGAATTATTTTCAACCTTGTAGATTTTCAAAAACTTTTCTGCTTTAAAACATTAAAAACTACTCAGATCTGGGACCATGGAAGATTAAGATGAAATTTGAGCCAAACTGATCAAGCTTGCCCATCCCTTATGCAATTGTATTTTGACCTTTAGTTATTGAATTTTAGCCCTCTTAGCTATTGAAGTTTTGCCAGCTCCAAAGTGAATTACAATTAAAGTTAACAGATAGTCTTTAAGCTAGAAGATTTGGTAAAATTTTGAAAGGCACATGCCAAGCGAATGAGGTTTCCAGGTACCTGAGCCTCCTAGTGTGGGAAACTTTTCCCTTATGGCTGTAGCAGATCTTATTATAGGAAAAATAGTTTGTTCAAGAAGGAAAAGAACAAGCTAGCTTTTTCTGAAAGTATATAGCTCTACCACATCTGCATGAGTGTTGAAAGAGTAACCTCATACAGCCAAAGCACATCCCACTGTCACTTGTCCCCCACCTAAACACAATCTTAATATTTCAAGTTAGGCCGTAAGGATAAGGACGTTGGCAAGGGTCATGCTGGCTGCACACCATAAAGGCAGCCTCAAAACTTGGGATTGTGGAAAATGCCTTTTCCTCTCTTTCCCCTTCTCTCTTCTTCCCTTATTTAACTTTCTCATCCCGAGGCTCTTCTTGAAAATCTATCTACAGACAAAAAAAAAATTAACAATACACTGTGTTCTAGGATTATATTTCTTTCAAGTTGGCTGACATCCTAACACCTCGAGCCATGGGCTGTTCAGAATGTATCAACTATGAAAGGTCAGTTCTGGCCAACCCAGCAGTGGGACTCTTCCAACTACAATAGAAATATGGTCAAATGCTGTCTCTGGGGAGTTGTGTACTTCTCTGGATCTATTTCAGCCAGCAGTGTTTGGGGCACTGTGTCATGAAAGGTGCTGCATTTTCGGAGAAAAAAAGGTAAAGTCAACATCACTGGAAGGGTTGGAAAACAATAAACACCTTTTTTCAAATGGAGATGACAAGAGCATATTTGTTAAAGATACTACTCTACTTTTTATACCACATAAGATTCTTAATCTTTTCTGACTTGAGGAATAGGTGCAATTGTTTGCTATCAGTTGAGGGGATTTTTTTGCCTTTATGTAATTTCTAAAAATATAGTATTAGTACATTATGATTTCATTAAGAATGATAGAAACTAAAGCCAATCCAAACCATGAAGTAGACACCATTGGTATTTTTCTACCTAGTGGCCAGATAAAATATCATATTTTGAATGTCAGTTTTTAAATCTCCAGCTGCTCCTCACACCTCCAAACAAAATTGAGGTATTTCTACACTAGATCTAGCTTCATGTCTACGCTTGTTGGGTTGACTTTGCCTCCTGGCCACAAATGCTTACTCAATGGAGCAACCCAGCAGTTCCTATATTAACACTACGGTTTGTCTCTTTAGTCCTTGACTGAGAACTGGGGACTTGCTTTGTCAGAAGCCACAACAGATGTGGACGAGTCAGACCCAGCACATGCTGAGTTAGGGCTTCTGCTGTAACTTCCAGGTGCAGGTGATAAAAGTGGGATCTTCACACAGAGGGCAGATCATTCAACCTGAGAATGTTGGACTTTGACCAAGGAGAACCAGGAAATTGGGAGAAACCAGCAGAGAGCTTCCTTTGTCTTTATTTCCCTGAGAGATTTTTCTGGCGTGGTTTGAAAAAAAAATCCTGACAAACCTGACCTACTCTGTTGCTGTGTGTGTGTGTGTGTGTGTGTGTGTGTGTGTGTGTGTGTGTGTGTTTTAAGCTGTGCCCAACCTAGAATGTTACTCGTATAGTATACTCAGAGATCAGTTCCAGGACTCCCACAGAAGGAATTAAACTAGCATCAGAAACATAAAAATCTAAGGATATGCCTCTTGACTCTTCCACACCCTCTCCCTACCCACTAGTTCTAATATCCCCCTGCCTTGTTTAGTTCTGTACAATAACGTGATCTGGGTTTCTCATATTAGAGAAACCATTCAATAATTCACCTTCTGCATCTGACTCACTTTACTGAGCATGAGGGTCTCAAGTTGCATCTACGTACCTACAAAATCCTCAAGCTTATCTGTCTATAGAAGAGTAGTATTCCATTGTGCACAAATGCCATTATGTATGTACCCATTGGTCAGTCTCTTCCACATTCTAGATATTGCTAGTTGTGCTGCTATGAACATGGGTATACACATATCTCTGTCACATGATGCTTTTAACTTTTTTAGGAAAAAAATTCCCAGAAGAGGTATTGCTGGATCAAAGGGGATATTTATTTATTTTCAGTCTTTTGAAGAACCCTCTTACTGCTTTCCTTAGTGGTTGTGCCAGTTAACATTCCCACCAATAGTGTGAGAGGATTCCTTTTCCCCCACAGCCTCGCCAGCACTGATTGCTGTTCAGGCTCTTGATATACATCATTGTCTCTGGGGTTAGATGGTATCTTAGTGATGTTTTGGTTTTCATTTCTCTGATGGCTAAGGACATTAAACATCCTTATGGCTCATCCTTTTTCGTGCATTTATTGGCCATTTGAACTTCATCTGCTTATTTATTTTCTTTGCCCATTTTTCAACTGGGTCTTTGATTTTGAAGGTATTTCTCATCTTAGTTATGAGGTTGTGACACACTAAAACGGTGAGAAAAGGTCGCTGTTATTCCATACTAGCAAAGAATAGCAGGAAAAAACAAACTTTCTTTTCTTACTTCAGAAAGCCTGCTGGTGATTTCTATACAGAGCATTGAGTGAGAGATGCTCCAAACTATTGGGTTAATACATTGTAGGGAACAGAATATGAAAGCAGAATGCAGTGCGAAGGCTTGCACTCTAATATTTAAAAAAACTCTAAAGAAAATAAATGCATTGGCAGCAAGCTGCCTCCACGTGCCCTTGAGCTTATCTGAATACAGCACTGGAGAATCAGTGATAAAATAAAAATTTTAAAAATGGCATTGCTCTTTTGAGAATTTCTTTCTTTTTAGAAATAGAAGTTTTTGTTTTAAACAATGAACTTTATTGATGCATAGTATTCCATTGTGTATAAATACCACAGTTTGTGTATCCACTGGTCTGTTGATGGGTATTTTGGTGATTTCCATATTTTAGCTATTGTTAGTTGTGCTGCCATGGACATGGGTATACATATATCTCTGTTGTGTGTTGTTTTGGCCTCTGTTGGATATATTCCCAGGAGGGGTGTCGCTGGATCGAAAGGAATATTTATTTCTAGTCTTTTGAGAGCTCTACATATCAATAAAATGGGAAAAAATGGAGCCGTTGATATATAGTGAACACGGTACATTTAGTATTGTTTAATGTATAAATTAAACTTTCAAAAACTTTTCAAAAAACTTTATGTTAATTATGATTAATAGTCTCCTTCCAGTATGATAAACTAGGTGGAGTCCAATATTGTACTGGGTTATTTTTTTCTTTTTTGGGAGGGAGGGTGAATTGGGTTTTTTGTTTTTGTTTTGTTTGTTTTGAGATAGAGTCTCAACTCTACAGTCTAGGCTGGTCCTGAACTCATGGTGGAGCCCAGGGTCACCTCGAATTCACAGTAATTCTCCTGCCTCTCAAGTGCTGGGATTACAGATGTGTGCCACTGCACCCAGCTTTACAAGATACTAGGGAATCAAACTCAGGGCCTTCAATTTGCCAGCGAAGCCCTTTAACAATTGAGCTATTCCTCCAGTCCCCTACTGTTGTACTGTTATATTTGCTAGCAACTCTATGCACAATCTTCACTTTCAAAATTTTCTCTAATTATATAAGATAGATAATAAAACTGCACACAAAGACACTAAGACATGTGAGTTATGAGGTTAAAAAAAGATCCACAATGATAAAGAATGTTTTCCATTTAAATTGTTATTCTTTTCAGACAGCTTGACTTACTCAAAAGCAACAGAAGACCCTTGACTTCATTTCTAAATCAAAGCATAATCAGTACTTAACATCTGTTTTTCTGGGCAGTTGAAACTTTCTTACTGACTGCCTGGCTTTCAATGAATGTTTAAAAGATCATCCAGTCAAGCAAAATTTCATTTGAGGCAGGTACTATCATGTCAACTTGAAGTAATTGCGAACAGTTCTTCTGAAATATTTCTAATACCATTTTATATATGTCATTGACTGTTATGAAAACCACTGGACCACTTCCTTTTCTGTCTGTGTTTGGAATTACTGTACACATCTCCTTCCTTGCCTCTGGCAGAAGCTTGTGATGTAAATAAGTTCATATGGCTGGCTGGAAAGGAAGAAGGTGTGTATTACTAGACCCAATACATCAAAGGGTATGCATGGCTTCAACCAAAATTAAGAACAGGAGTGCTTTGGAGAGACACTCCTGAGACGTGCCTGCAGATCATGGCCTGCCTGGAGGAGTGCTTCCTCTCTCTGTTAATACTCATCCTTCCTGTCTCCCCCTGCACCCCCATTCAAAGAATGTAGTAAAACCAGTGTTAACTATGGAAAAAAGTTATGGGAAAGTTTGCATAACAAAGAGAAGATTTGAGTAACAGGTATAATACCCACATCACTAATGCGATTCTAACAGATTTTTATTTATTTTTACAAAGTCCTCCATATGTTATTACTTTTTAACTTCTCTCACATAGACACCTTTTTTGCCTTACAACCTTGCATTCTAGTTTTCTTAGCTATAGCTGAAAGAGATCTTCAGAAATGTTTGATCAATTTTTCATATAGTGTGTGGTCTGATTCAGGGCTCTGTGCCTGAATTGACTGGTTTATACACATACTTATTAATTTTCAAACTTAATATATTATTATAGAAATGCTTACTATACAATATGAAAGTCTTCTAATCCTTTCTCTCCCAAAATAACCACTCAAAATTCACTGCATATTAAAATAGTTTTCTACATGTGTTAACATACTATATTCTCTCTTGATAAAATTATTCTTTGATCAAGATTATTTTTACCAAATATTTAGAAGCATAGAACTATTTGTACCCTTCCCCATTTTCAAATAGAAAAGAAAATTTCCACATTATTTCTGTTGAGTGCTTTTCTTTCTTTCTTTCCTGATCTAATTCTCTTGCTGATAGAGTTCATAGAAATTTCTTGACACTTCAAAACTGTCACTCAATTTTAAAGTAGCATGTTCATAACTGACATTTCCTGTTTGGGAAAATGTAATAAATGTATTCTAGTAAAGTTTATTACAAAAATTTCCGGAAAGTGAACTGAGCTCTTCTCTTACCTCATTTAAAATTAAACACTCAAATCAAAAGATTAGACATCCAGCAAACCTTTAAAATTACCTTTAAAGGAAAAAAGATTATTTTCTACTAACATAAAATGTGCAACATGATATCAAAAATATATTGAGTAGTTTAACTCTATTAAGGTGTTAAAGTAAAGAATATTATTTAGTTTCTCATTTAATAGTACTTCTTAAAGTACGATAGAGCTAAACATTTACAATAAAAAGGCCATTTAGATTTTACCAACAACAGATAAAAATACGAGCTGAACAGATGCCAGGAGCTCAGGCGTTTGTCTCTGATTCTGCCATGAGCTTTTTACATTTACACAAGAAAGTGTTTGAACTTCCAGGACTTCAATTTTCTGAGATAAAATTAGACAAACTTGTAGTAATTTTTAATATTATTTGAAAAACTTGACTCTGTCTATTAACTGGTCTTAGTAAAAACTGTTAAGTTAGTTGTCATAACAACAAGCCTCCCAAATTTAGAGGTTAATACAACGTCTAAGCTTAGGGTCATCACATGATCAAGTCGAGCAAGCATGCTCCGGAAGCCTGCTTCCGTGAGTTGACTGAAGAACTGAGGTTCCTGCCATCTGGTAGCTCTCCTATTCCTTATGCTTTGTGTTCCCTTGCACCCAGCGGTTCCCAGCGGTTACAAAGCAAAGCAAGAAGAGGACAGACACATCTTTGTCTAGAAATAATACATCTATTTTCATTTACACTCTATTGGCCAGAATTAATCAGATGATCTCACCTAGCTGAAAAAAGGCACTGGGAAATGTAGTTCTTGATTCTTTGGCCACTTTGCAGTAGTAATTCCACACGTTAATCCCACAGACTCCATTTTACTACCTAAAGAAGAACAGGGAGACCCGGGGAAGGTGGGAAAAGGAGAGCGAGAATGGGAAGTAGAAGTGACTACGACGTGGTGTGTAGAATATACTCAGTAACTCCCCACATCGAAGGTGATTATTAGGCATCACAAATACATACTGATGAACAGAATAATTTTATGAAAAAAGTTAATGGAAAAATAAAATATATAAAAGAAAAACAAAGAAAGAAAAAGTCATGGAAAAATTCCCCAGGTACCAGAATATTCAAAAGTCCTCTATATTCAAACACCCTAAGGTACAATTCAAGACGTGATTCCCAGGAAAAACAAAGTTCCATAAACACATTGTAGGAAGTCGTGGCTTGAGAAATTATCCGTTAAACTAAATTTTCATCTTGACTGTGAGCAAAACTAAGCTCTTCCTCCTTCAAGCTGGTGTGCCGAGTATTTGTTTCCAGTGTCAAAAAACTAATACATCTGCTCTTCTCAGATTCCTTTAGAGATCCTGTGTTCTGCAGCGATTTATCCACACAAAGTAGGCCCTTCGGTTCTGGTTGCAAAGTGTGCTAACTCCATCTCCATCTTAAGTTTCGATCGGTTTCATCCAATACTCTTTCATCTTGCAGAGATTATGTTCCACAAATTTCTCTCCTCATGGCTAGTACATAATTTGTTGGTTTTGGTACCAAATGAAGACCCAAGGTTGCTTGTTCAAACAGAAAAGATGTCACTAAAGGTACTAAAGAATATTTTTTTCTTTCTTCTAGTGATGTTTAAACTTGACATTTATTTATATCTATCTTATAAGAAAAATTTAAATTTTGATATTTGGCATAAGTCTTATTATCTACCATCATATTTGCACATCCAATTTAAGTGCAAATAGAATATTTAAGTTGTAGAGACTCAAGAAGACTGAAAACAGGAAGAGAAAATTCTTCAAACTCAAACTAATCCAGGAAGAAACCAAGCCACGTGGATTTTTGGCAGGAGAGAGCATAAATACTCTGCCCTAATCCCACTTCTCACTTCCAGGATCTGGGAACCCAGCCCTGTGACATGGAACATGTACTGTGATTTCTTGTGCCCCCTGTTGCCAGGTTCTACTTCCACCAGCACACTGGAAATTCAGCTGGGCATCTTTCCCTCCCACCCACCCAACTCAGGGCAGACAGATGATACCTTTACCCCAGGAAAAGCTCAGAGACTGGATCTAAAGTGGGCAAGTGGCTAAAGCCTGCTGTGTTCCCTATTGCACCTTCTCACTCCTGCTGGGACAGCTCCCATCATGTTCCATTTCTAGTCACTATCTGCCTTTAACCTACCCCTCCTCCTGTGGGCTCAGATGAAGATGTCCACCCAAGCACCATGCCCCATGCGACTCCCATTGCAAAACACAAATTCAATGATAATGTTACTAAGAATTTCAACACTGCAATCAACAACACATGGGATGTTTGTGAGCACCAGGTCCTGTGCCACTGCACTGGCTACGTGCCCATGAAGCCAGCCCTGCCTCTGCTAGAGTCAATCTTAAGGAAGAATGTATCTTGCCAGACCCAGTATCACAGTCCTATAATCCCAGCACTCTGGGAGTCTGAGGAAGGAGGGTCACAAGTTCAAGCCCAGCTGCGCAAATTAGTGAAGACTTGTCTCAAATAAAGTTAAAAAAAATGGGCTGGGGATATAGTTCAGTGTGGTGGCCCTGAGCTTAATTACCAATACTGAAAAAATTGGAAAAAAAAAAACAGTGCATCTTTCCTCCAACTGGATCCAAATAAACAATAAATTATGCAGAAATAACTGAAAAGAAGTTTGTCCTTTACTTGCATCCAGGTCTTCTACTCTCCAAGGATCTCTCATCACTATTTCTCCAGATTCTTTTAATCTTTGCTCTTCATTTACCACTGTGAAGCAAAATACTTTCTCCCTGACACCAAGCCCATAACCTCTCTGTCTCCTCATCCTCTCATGTGAATCAACTCAGCCTCATCGAATCCTTTTGACATTTTTCTCTGCTTTAACTATTACTAAAAATCTCTTCACCAAAGGGGGGCCCAGAAATTGATAAAGAGACAAGAATTTTTCCCTCTAATAAGACTGGGAACAAAACAGCATATGATAAGTATATATTTAGCCACAATCTGCATCCCAATTACACACCAATAATTTCGTCCCTCTTCTCAATCAAGGAAAGAACTACTCACTCTTGTTGATTACATTTAGATCCTAGAAGAGGGGTCCCCAGTACCCAGGACCATGCACTAGCACCTGTGCATAGCCTTGCAAGGACAGGATCACCAGGAGAGAGGAGTCATGAGCAGGAATTGAGCATTGGGACTGAATTTCTTTTTCTTTTTTTTAAAAACTGACATTGGAGAAGATGAAAGGAAAACGCCTATGATAAATAGAATTTTAAAATTATTCACTAAATGTATTTTAAAATCTTAAAAGCAACCTATAGGCTTTAGCTTCAAAAATGATTCTTAGAAGAGAACGGTGATCTTTGATTTTCCAGTGCTCACCTCTAACACTTAAAATGTCTCCTTGGTTTGGGGAGTGCATCTCGACCTCTAGATGGAAGAACAAAAGTGCTATTCACCAAGGAATTTATTAGAATATAAAATATGGACTTGCCAGTCAAATGAAGTCATTAAAATATGCTTAATCACCAAATCCAATCAATGATTGGATTCAAAGCAAAACAATTAATGATCAGATGCCTGTTCCCAGCTGAAATGCTTGTGCGCGCACACACACACACACACACACACACACACACACACACCCCTACACTTCTGTGCACGGTGCCTTCTTCCCACACCCTCATCCTGAAGGTTGATCTTGGGGATGGATACTGGAAACTAAGAATAGTCTGTGATGTGTTAGAAGTAAAATCAGTTGATATATCATAATCTGGCTTTTTGTTCTCTGGCACTGCTAGACTAAACTAATCAGTTCAAATTAACACAATTTTGCAGTGTTGTGACAAAATAGGAACAGTACAAGGTGTAAATTTCTATTAAAATTCTCACTAACACAACTCATCCTAAATTAAAGCATTTTACCACTAACAAGTATGTGTGGTCACATCTCCCTCTGGAATTCACAACACAGCACTTCGTATATGCTTGGATTGATTTTTTTCTTTCTTCTTTTTACATAATTGCATTATATGAAATAGTTTTGTATTATATTTATTTATGTAATTTCTTTTCTCAATCAATCCTTTAACACAGGACCAGGAGCATGATTTCCAAGATCATTCACAAGTGAAACCTCAGGGTTTCTTGTTCAAAATCTTTAAGATTTTTTTTTTTTTTTGAGACAGGATCTCATGCTGTAGTCCAGGCTGGTCCTGAATTCACTATGTAGCCAAGGCTGTTCTTGGACTCACAGCAATCCTCCTGCCTCAACCTTCTGAGAGCTGGAGTTACAGGTGTATGTCACCACGCCCTGGGGAATTGACTCAGGATCTTGTGCTTGCTAGGCAAGCACTCTAAACATTGTGCTATTCCTCCAGCTCCTATAACCATCAAGAATTTTAAGAGAGTGTCACTTGAGTATTAAGCCATGTTAGGCACCCCAAGTGCAGGCTCTGTGTGACCACATTCATGCGCACAACGCCTGCCTGTGCAGAGGAAACAATGTATTACTTATTTGTATTTTTTAAATTCTATTTTCTCCCGTTTTAATAACTATGTAATTGTTACAATGAGCTTGAATATTTAATGCGTATATATGTATCATGGCAACATTACAATCCCTTCCCCTCCTCTTCTGTGGCCCTCCTGCACTCTCTCTGCGCCCCCCCCCCCCCCAGCTCCCACTATCACACCCATTTGGTTCTATAAAATGCCTGTTCTCTGGGTTTCTCATATTTGTGAAACCATGAGATTTTTATAATAAGAGAGAGTATCACAGTACCTGACAGTAAGCCCTCAGTAAACAAATATTAAAGACTGAACCTTAATTAGACTCTAAACTTTAGACTTTATATAGAGGAAAAGCAAAAATAATTTGTAATATAATTATGAATATGCCCTCTTTGTATAGCTATTCAACTTAGAATTCCTAGTAGATGAAATGAAAGATAAGCTTAATCAATTAAAAGACATTGGCTCTTTTAATGTGTCAATTTTTTCTATTTTAGAGACTCTTATAAAGGTAAAAACTCAGTTTTTAAAATTTGTATCAGGTGCCACTCTCCAGAGAATAGAATCTGATATTTTAATAGGAATCAGGAGACCTCAGCAGTTGTTCCTTTTCTCGCAGTCAGAGAAGCTCTTCACCAACATGACCTCCCCAGTCCCAAATCCATAACTTTGCCCTTTCCAGAACGTGGCTCCAACGTCACCACCATCTTGCCTTGTCTTTTTATTTCTGTAAGTTCCACATTGCAAACTTAGTGGCCCTTTGGTGGCCCTTTGCCTTCCAGATAAAAAATCTTCAGCCAGAGTAGATTTCTTTGCATGCATGCATGCGTGTGTGCGTGCTGGTGTGTGTGTGTGTGTGTGTGTGTGTGTGTGTGTGTGTGTGTGTGTGTGTGTGTGTTTCTTACTGGGGATTGAGCCCAGAGTCTTCACACTGAGCTACATTGCCAGCCTATTTTTAATTTTGATTTTGAGATAGGATCTCACAAAGTTGCTAAAATTTGAAGGGCTCAAATTGGTGATCCTCCTGCTTCATCCTCCCAGAGCACTGGGATCGCAGGCCTGTGCCACAGGGCCTGGCCAGAGTATTTCTTCGCTGGCTGTTTACACTTCACTGAAGATTGATGAATCTAATCTCCGCATCTTCAGTTCAGATCTTCTGCTAGTATTCGACAGTTCCCTCTCAGAAGACAGGTGACTCTGGCTAGGCTTGTCAGCTACATGCCCACACATCACTGCATTTGCTAGAGGAATGAGGGGGCCAGTCTGCACAAGTAAGGACCTCCCAGCATCTCTCAACTCCGAGTTTGCTTGGCACTCTCTGGGTTTCTCCAACACACTCAATTCCTTTCTCTTCTGTCGGTGTCTTCCCTTTCTGAATCTGTCCTTGGACCAAGCCCAAAGCTTCTCTGGACAAAGTAGTATAAGGGGGCAAAAGCTATTCTCATGGCATTTATAACCTGAAGGAAAACATTAAGTACAGTACCACACATTAGATATTTCATGGGAAATCGTTTATTGTAAGATGTCCAATCCAGATTTGCTGGCTCTAAAGCACATTTGAGGTTTGGAAAAGTGTCTGTCCTATTAGGTGCTTCTATGGACCTGAGCGCCAAGTCCTTTGATGTCAGCTTATCACTTGCCTAGATCAGACCCTGTCCAGGTTCCAAACCTCCAGTGTGGTGACTCAGAGGACAGAACCTGTGGTATCTGAGTGGCCCTGCAATATAAAAAGAAAGTCTGCTGCCGCCATCTTCCTGAAAGATGTTGTTTTTGGTCAACTCAGTGAGAAACAGTCAAGCAAGAAGGAGATCCAGCAGAATGTGCAGGAAATGCCATCAGAGACAGGACTTCAAAGACCTGAAAAGAATTCCACAGGGTGTTTATGAAAAGGAATCTTCTTAAAGAATGCAACTTGGGTTGCAAATTTTCACCTGTCCACAGCAAGTGTTACCCTTCCGTCTCAGGGAGTCTGCTTCACTTATGTGACACAGATCATCCCCTTCTTCGATATCTCCTCCTTTGTGCCCCACAGCCTGGGTACTTGATGGGTAAACCTCTGCCTTCGTGGAAAGAACCCGACCAGCTTTTATTTATTATTAGATAAAATCAATTTTTCTATATTTTCCTTTGACGTTCTTGGCACCTGGGAAATTTCAGGCAAGGCCAACTTCAAAATTGAATAGTTAACAAAACTAAACCAAGTGTACTAAAATGTTGGGCTGGATTCATTTTGACATCTATCAAGTATTTCAGTAATCATACATGTGGCTTCAGTAAAGCCTCTAACAGGAAAAAAGAACTTTTTTTTTTTTTTTTTTTTTTACTTTGGACAGTTTTCAGATCTTCTGATCTATCTGGTTTATTCCTGCTGAACTGTTGCTGTTGAATCATTGAATATTTTCTTTCATCACCATGATTTCTAAAAAGTGAACATACATCGCTGTCTACCGGGAAGATGATCTTATCTTTCTTTTTATTTTAGCCATTTATAAACTATCTTCCTAATGCAATATTTCTAATTACAAAAGCCCACTAATAAACAAGTCCAAAGCTCAGCTTGCAGGTCCCACTTCTTGCCTAGGATAAGATCTTCCCAAAGTGCACTTATAATTCAAAACTGCTTCACCTGTGCTCTTCTCAGCAGGCTCTGTGCCTACTGGTTCTTTTCCAAGGCATGTGATTGAGTCATGCCTTCATCCTAGGCACTCCCATGCAAGCATACAGCTATATTCTTTTGCAAGGGGAAGTTCCATGTGTCCACAAGTCACTGTAACAGGCATGTCCACCACTCAGGATTTGAGCCTTCCCTTTTCCTGGTCACAGAAAACATTCCCAGGATGATTAGAAGAATATATGATAGATTACTAACTCGTTAAAGTATACAAGATGTGTGCGTGTGTGTGCGTGTGTGTGTGTGTGTGTGTGTGTGTGTGTGTGTGTGTGTGTAGAGTCCCTTACTGAGAAATCTTTTGATTATAACTGGTCATGTTTGGAACCTATAACCAGATTGGCTTCATATTTCATCTACGATCTAGTTTCCTGGAAACAGAGCCTGTGAAAAAGATTTTTGTGCAAGGATTTATTGAGAAAACATTAGGAGAAGGAGCGTAGAGAATGCAGAGCAGGCCAGATGACTATATCTTTTTTTTCATTTAAGCTATTGACAAATGATTGATTGTATCATGCAATAGTTCTAATCACAAAAGTCCAAGGCGGAGGGGAATGCTGTGCAAATACACAACTACTGCTAGTGACGAGTGCCATTTTCATCTTGCAAGGGACCCCAGAGCAAGGACTACCCCATGGGATTGGTCCCATCAAAAGGGAAAGGGCCCAAATTGTTTTGCTCCTGTCTTAGCCTTTCAATTAACACAATCACCTTCCTGAAAAGAGGACTCCCATTTAGCTGAAAGTAAATCTCCCGAGAAAGAGGCAGCTGTCCAGCATTTCCAGCAGCTGGGACTTAAACATGCCTTCCTTTACGTGAGTCTGATCAGGACACCAACACAATTATTTACCATCTGCCTCTCACACTGCTCAGATCCCTTGATTGTCATATTAAGTTCCCTTATTCCAGGCATGGCATCTCTAAAAGATTCATATTACTTAAATATTCTGGGAAAACTACTAAATAGAGGTTAATAACTCGTACTACAGCCCCAGTGTTAGGAATACACTGAACTCCAACCCTGTCACTGAAAATGATTCTCTTCCCATTCTCCACTCATCACATATTTCCTCCCCCTCAGCCAGCATCTGTGCTAGTCCAGGTGGTTTGCTTTGTGCGCACTCATTCCTGTGGAGTCTGAGTCCCTTGTAAATACGTCTTTATCAGGCTGGAGATACTGTGGCTGCATTTATACCTAAAAATGGATACGGGAAAAATTAAAAGATGCAAACAGCTTAGTAACAAGAATATTATTCATGCCTCTATGGTAGAGAAGATACATACTCCTATAACGAAGCCTGAGGCATTTCTGCTATGGCATGTAACTACTCTTTTTGTTCTGGTCTATTGGCATGAGGTGCCCACAATGACCAGAGAGCAAGCGTTCACTGGGACTCCTTTCTTCTGGGAATCAGAGACTCCAGGTCACAAGGCTTAGTTTCAGGAATGAGAAGCACCAAGTCTCCAAGTGGCCTATAAAGCCACATCTACTTACACCCTGAATTAGATACATTTTCATTGGTGGGACATACTACCTGACACCCACAACTTAAGGGAAGAAAGGTTTCTTTGTAGCTAACAGTTCAGAGGTCTCAGTCTGTTTCACGGCTGGCTGGAAATGGCAAAATAATATGGCAGAGAATAGCTGCTCACGGCATTGCACAAGGGAGGATCAAGGTGTCAGGAAGAAGCCAGGACAAGACAACGTACCATTCCAAGCAACATACCCAGTAATCCTCTATGTCCTACTAGACCCTGCCTCCTGACAGCACTTGAAATCCAAATACATGAGGCTTTTCAGGTACATTCCAGATCCAAGCCATCACACATCCCTTGGTTCTCATACTGGCATCCTTCACCTAATCAGTATGGAGCAGCCGTTAGCCATTGGCTTAGTGTATATACCACTTCCTGTGGAGTGGCACTCCAGGTTCACGGAGCACCATCTCAAGTTGATAAGAAAAAAAGTTTCCGCCTATCACCTATGAGCTCACTATGATCCCTTTGATCTGCCTTTGTGAATGAGAGAGAATCCAGAGATTCTGCCCGCACAAAGCATCTTTCTTTGCCACTGTGTCCACATCCCAAAAATCCCATTACACAAGCCCCGAGGGGGGTGAGGACTGAGGTAGCTTGAGATGTACCTTACTCACTCAGCTGTTGAGTACTTTTTCTGCATCGTGTGGCACAGAGTCCCTTAGGTTTTGTGTTTGTTATGGAACTCCAACCACACAGTTCTTCTTCAGACATCCTCATTACTGATACGTCACTCTTGCTCTTTTCAAAGTCGAACTAACTAAGCAACCAACCAACCCATTGTCCCCTGCTCATGAATTGATGTGTTTCCAACCAGGTATGTCACTTATTAACCGTGGGTCTGAGGACATCATATCTGGGCCTCTACTTTCCACTCAAACTATGTGAAAACAGATTACTGACTGAAGAACTGCTTCTTTGAGGGTTTTTTTTTCTCACTGCTGTCATTCAGCTCCACCTTTGCACATGACTGTGGTAGAGGAGTCCACTGTTAGCTACCTGAATAACAAGATGGCCCATCTGTGACCCAGTTCAGACTTTTGCCCCTTTCATCAGCCACTGATAAGAAATTCTACAGGCCACAGTTGAGAGCTGAGAATGAGGACTGGCAAGATGTCAGCATGTGACATAAGAGGTGTCACGCACTTCCCTTTGCTCTCTCAACTTGCTCGAGTCCCATCCTGAGTCTAACAATTCCCCTGTGTGATAATGGGTTGCTGCTGGCCACAAACGTTTTAGTTGTTAAGCTGACAGTAGCCGACTCACAAGGGGAGTGTGTGGCTGAGTATTTGCTTGCTGTCACCTGAATCAGCATTTAACTTCCAGCAGTTGAAGCTGGAGGCTAATAGTGTTTTGTGATTATATTTTCAAATGAAGTGAGAATGTAGAAAGTAGTAGGTGTCATGACCTTACTCCGGAACTGTAGGCTGCAAGTGTCTTATTGGGGCTCTCCAGAAAAGCTCCACACCGTGTAGTGTTTTTCTCTAGGAGCGATACCTTTGGTCCTGTAGGGTTTGCCAGGTTTGTATAGCCCCAGAGGAAGCACTACTTGTTCCACACCTTGGATGTGCTACAAACTCCTTTCTCTTTCTGAAATCCACTCAAAACTAGTATATTTGACCTTCTTTAAAAATGGGTCAGTGGAATATTCCCAAGTATATAATATGATGCCTCTAGAGTGCAAAGAGACCTGCCAAGGAACAGGCTTCTTGGTGCTCGGAAGAGTAAAATTCAATAGCATGAACGTGTTCCTGTGGCAGGTCCATGAGCACTTGTAGAATTTATCTTGTTCCATCTAAAGCATAACTATCTTACCAAGACAGACATTTACCACTTCCTGTTCATAGGATCTAATTAACAAGAATACCCTGGGCATTCAGTGTTCTACAGAATGGCCATGACTCAGCCCTCTTCAGCTTACTTTGTGACACAGGGAAAAGTAATCCAACCCAGATGTAAGATGGCAAAAATACACTTTCGTCCATCCCATGTGAACGTGAACTTCTTTGTTGCTTGAACTTCATTTCTGGCGGATATCAATACGAAAGCACTTGGCAGCTCATCAGGTTGCTACCACCTGTGGCCATGACGCTCCATACGCGTAGAGAGACCACATTTGGCCCAGCAGCTGAAACTAACATTTTCATTATCCCTACAATCATCTCGGCACAACCCGACAATTCTGACAAAAAACAGACTTCTGTATGAATTGCGAATATAATGAGGATTACCATTTCTGTATCCCTTAAATTTTAATATGCCAGTCTCTTCAAAGTGGTTTTGATTTACTTTTTTATCAAAGTAGAAGCAGTTTTTGGACTTCTACCTGGCTTCTCTACTACAATTCCCCCCCCCCCCCACCCGCCGGCAACATTTATCCATTTATCTATTGATTGACATTTTGGCTTCTTTCAAAATTTGGATGTTATAAGCTGTGCTGCCCTAAACATGGGTGTATGTGCATTACTCTTGTATGATCACTTTAGCTCTTTGGGGAGAAGCCCAGAGAGGTATAACTGAATCAATTGAGATATCTATTTTCAGATTTTTATTTATGAATCTCCATTATTCTTTTAATGATGGTTATAGTAGTTTACAGTTCCACCAACTACATGGGAGAGTTTTATTTTCCTCACAATCTTGCCAAGAGGTGTTTTTAGAGTTCTTAATACCAGCCATTCTTACTAGAGTTAGAGGGAACCTCGGTTTATTTTGATTTCCATTTCTCTAAAAATGCTGAACATTTTTTCATGCATGTATTACCTACTCATAATTCTTTTTCTAAGAACAGCCTATTCATTTCAGTTGCCCATCTTCTGATAGGATCTTTTATTTTGGACGGTCTAATTTTTTCCAGTTCTTTGTATATTCTCGACAATAGTTCTCTATCTGATGAGTAGGTGATAAAATTTTTTCCCCATTCCATTGCTTCTTTCTTTGCTCTATTGATTGCTTTTCTTTCTCTTCTTTCTTTTTTTTCTTTCTTTTTCTTTTTCCTTTCTTTTCTTTCTTTTCTTTTTTTTTTTTGCTGTGCAAAATCTTTCTAATTTGATGTAATCACATTTGTTGATTCTTGGTGTCAGCCATATACATGGGTATTTTATTGAGAAAGCCCTTGCCTGTGGCTATGCTTTCAAGTATTTTGTCTATTGTTTTTCTTCTAACAAGTCCAGTGTTTCCAGTTAAGTGTCTAGATCTTTGATCCATTTTGCCAAGTTTTGTATGTGTTGTAAGCTGTGGGTCTCTTTTCATTCTTCTGCATGTGGCTGACCAATTTCCCTAGCACCATTTGTTGAAGAGGCTTTACTCTGGTCTGTTTTTGGCTCCTTTGGTGAAGATCACATGGCTGAAGATACTGGGAGTTTTTTTCCTCAAGTCTGTTCCATTGATTCACCTGTCTGTTTTCATGCCAATATCATGTGTTTTTTTTTAATCACTGCTGCTTTGTAATATAATGTGATATCTAGCATTGTGATACCTCCTGTTTTTGTGTTTTTGCTTAGGATTATTTTTGCTTTTCTGGGTCTCTTCTGGCTCTGCATAAATTTTCAGATCATTTTTCTAGTTCTGTGAAAAAAATGCTGTTGCTATATTGGTTGGGATTACATTGAATCTGTATATCAGTTTTAGTAGTATGGCCATTTTGACAATGTTGGTTATGCCTATCTAGAGATAGGGAATGTCTTTTCATTTTCTAATATTCCCTTCAATTTTTTCAGAGTATTATTGTTTTCAATATAGACTTTCTTTGCCTCCTGAGTTAGGTTGATTCCAAAGCATTTAACTTTCTTTGAGGCTACTGTGAATAGGATTGTTTTTCTGATTTCTTCCTCTGTATTTTCAGTATTGCTGTAGAGAAATTTTATTGATTTTATATCCTGCAACTGTCTGAATTTGCTTACTAGTTCTTCTGGTTGAGTGTGGGGGGTTACAAGAGTTTTTACTTAAAGGTCAAGGAACTGAAGTGAATGCTCTACTAACAACTAAGTGTATTTCTTTGAATTGTACATTCAAAACTGTAGATGGTGACCACAAAATGAGTCTTTAACTTCAGTAAATCACGAAAGTAGACGTAGAACAAGATTCCATTTTAAAAAAAAATTGAGCCTATCCACATTTACTCTAACATGGGACACCTGAGAGGCTTCAAGTCCCTGCGTATTGGGAATAACTCCGACTCTTGAGCCCGAGAAACACTAGTGTACGTCGCTTTGAAAGGATACATTTACCTAAGGATGAGGCAGGAAGTCTCTTGAAGGAAGAACTCAGAGTATCACTGTTATATAACTTCTGGCATTTATGAGTCTCTTCCCATGGATTTGTGACCATTTCTTCCGTTGCTAAGTTTTAGGTCCAAGCATTACTTCAGTATACAAATGGGACAAGAGAGTGCGGCTTTCCATTAGCACCACTGCCCATAGCTTCTTCTCACACATCTGTGATCTATTTTGATTGTGCACATTTATTTAGCAATACTACTCTCTGCGTGTCCTCAATCAAGTTCAAACATATAAAATCGTCTCCCATGTTTCCAAGTTTCCACGTTAAACAACTCTAAAATGTATATAGAACCAGAAAAGACCCAGAATTTCCAAAATTATTCTGAGCAAAAAGGACAAAGATGGAGGAATCAGAATTCCATACTTCAAAATATACTCTAAGCCAACAGTGATTAAATTGACATAGTACTGACACAAGAACAGACAGGAATGAGGAAGGGGGATTGCTTGGAGTTCAAGACTACCCTGGGCTGCATAGTGAATTCAGGAGCAATCTGGGCAACACAGTGAGACCCTGCCTCGAAAAAAAAAAAAAAAACAGGAAGATCAATGGAACAAAATTGAGGAGGCAGAGGCACACCCCAGCATCCTCAGTCAGCTGATACGGACCAAAACCATTCACTGGAGAAGGGAAGGCAGCATCTCCAATAAATGGTTTTGGGAAAATGGACATTCACATGGAGGAGGATGAAACTTGATCCTTATCTGTCACCGTGTATTAAAATCAAAATGGATCAAAGAACTGGATTTCAAAACAGAAGCACTGAATCCACTGGAATATAAAATATATAAAAACACCAAAAGATATAGGGCCAGAAAAGGATCATAACAGAACGCCACTGGCTTGAGAAACAATGGCAAGAATCAACAAATAGGATGATATCAAACTAAAAAGTTTCTTTGCACAGCAAAGGAAGCAGTTAGAAGGATGAAGAGATGAACCACAGGATTAGAGAAAAAATTGCCAGTGATGAGCCTGACAGAGGATTAATATCTAGAATATATGAAGAGCTCGAAAAATAATTCTCCCCAAATAAACAATCAAAGTTTTAAAAAATGGGCTATTAAAATGAAAAGAAACTTCTCAGAGTAGGAAGTACGTGTCAACAAGCACATGATAAAGCAATCAACATCACTGGCCATCAGAGAAATGCAAATCAAAACAACACTGAGATTCCATCTCACTCCAGTGAGAACGGCTTACATTAAGAACTCAAAAAAAAAAAAATTACTGGCAAGTCTGTGGGGGGAAATGTACACTTCTACACTGTTGGTGGGACTGCAATCTGGTTCAACCACTATGGGAAGTAGTTTGGTGATTCTTTAAAAACTGAAAATAAAAATCTCATTTGACCCAACTACAGCTCTCCTGGGCATTTTCTCAAAAGGACTTAAATCATCATATCATAAAGATACATGTTTATCTACGTTTATAGCAACACAATTCATAATTGCTATATCCTAGGGAAAAAAACCTACATGCCCATCAACAGAGGAAAGGATAAAGAAAATGTGGCATTTATACACAATGGGATATTATGCAGCCATGCAGAAAGACAGATATAAAACATTAGAAAAAAGTGGGGCACCGAAAGTCAATAATGCTCTATGAAATGGACCAAACACAAAACGTATGAGCATTGACTGATGTCTCTCATATGAGCATGCTGTAAATATATACAAAAGAAGATCCTGCCGTAAGAGAAAGGGAAGGAGTGGGTGGTACTGCTAGGACAGAACAGAAACACTGAGAATCGGAGTAGCGGAAGAAGAAGGAAAGGGGAAGAGAAGAGGGCAAAGTGGTCAAACAGGATGTATGCAGACACAAATAAAGAAGAACTTAATGAATTCTATAGTCACTCCAAGTCTACTCGAGGTAGTGGAACAAGTAAGCCATCATTTCAAAGGATGCCAAATAAATAAAACCAAATAAAGACACTTGCATTTTACTTTGTAAAAAGAACTTACAGGATGTACCAATGAATTTTTCCAGAGGCTATTTGTGGTTGTCATAGATTTGTGTCTGGTCCTCGGATTCTCCACAGATTAAGTGATCTGAGCTGGTAGCTTTCGTTCTCCCTGAGCCACCCACCAACCTGTGACATGAGGAGTCCTGTGACCTCTCAGTATTTTCAGGTGTGATACAAGAAAAACAATGTAGAGTAAAATTAACACAATTGTACAGGGATTTCTTGGGATTGTCTAGAATTTCTGCAGTTGGGACTCATATCACTTGTTTTTAGAGATCATAGAAATACATTAGAATGTGATTTTTGTTTTCTTCTTACCTATTCTCCTTGTATACAGTGCTCTGAAAAAATCGCCATCTAAGTGGTCTTCCTACAACAATGAAGATGTTCTGCATCAGCAATGCATAATATGGTAGCCACCAACCACTGAGTCTATGGAGCGCATGCAAGTGGCTAGTGTGATTGAGAAATAAAATTTTCATTTCATTTAATTTTAATAAATTCAGATTATGTAATAAGCCCCATACAACTCATAGAGCTTTAACAATTGCATTAGCCTGGGGAGTTCTGTAAGACAATACATGCGTGTTCTATCCATAGCTGCCTGGTATTTCTATTTGTAATCTGCAATAGTAGCACGGTGGTCTACTTGGATGCAGTACCTGTGTTTAGAAAAAGTGTTTTTAATCAGAATCTGTATACAAAAAGTTTTTATGGATGACAGCTAATCCTAAAACATTCCCAAGATCAATGAGTATCTGAACTGTGGTATGTAGAACATAATTTATCTCCTTTGGTATATGAAATGTTGTAGGTCCCTCTTTGGTAGTTTTCAGAGAAATAGAATGGCCTAATGTCCTTTATGTTTAAATTGAATGTCTGGGAACTCAAACGAGAAAACATAAAAGCAGGACAACTGAGCAAGTAGTCATACCAAGTGGTATTGGGAGAAGAATAGGGCGATCCTAACTGAACAGGTTGCTAAGTAGGGGATGAAGAGTATTCAAAAGAATCTCTAGATTTATCGGGAAAAAATAGAGAGGTCCCTAAGATCTGTTATTTTCCTTCTGTTTTTTTTTTTTTTTTCAGAGCTGTCAGGGAATAGTTTAGAAAGCTTTGGAGATTGAAATAAAGGACTTGAGGTGCTGGATATGCATGATTGACCTTCTGGTTCATGATTAACATGCGAGCTAGCCCTTGATAGATAAGTATAATTGCAACTTCCCGGTATACTTTCATTATAGCAGAACTATCACAATGACCTCTTGCTATTAGTTGGACCAGAAAACTAGAACAATGCTTCAGCGGCAAGACTAAATCACATTACGATCAAAGACCAATGCTCTTTGGAGACTCCAGAAATTGGAAGAAATAAAATCACAAGAGGGCTAGTGGGTGGCCCTGAAACTCTTTGGTAACCTTCCTTCTCATTTGTATCCTGAAATGTTAATGAATTGAGCTACAGCTCTATCACACCTAAGAAAATCTACTTGCATAGCTTCAACATGAGAGAATCAAAGAAACATCATAAAGGACCTATATTTGTTGACTTTTTTCCTTAACAAGAACTACTTATAAATACAAAATATCTTTAAATTTTCCATACCTTTACCAAGACAGCAGCTAGACCTGTTGGTCAAGCAAATGTTTAGCGTTTTTGCTGAGAATAATTCAATGGATTAGGAATTTTAAATTTAGGCTTTGTGTGTACTTTTTTCCTTTTTCCAACACGATGACTCTTTTTTCATGATTTCTATTCAAGAAGATTCCCATATTTAATATTGACAAGTGTAAAAATAATGAAAATAACATTAAAGAATAACAGGAATTCAGTCCTGTGGCAGCCACATTCAAGCATCAGCCATTCCTTTGGATCAAGGCTTCCATATTCCGTTCAATTATTTCTATTATCTGTGTCCATCTGAATGTCAAAGAGTACTGTTTCTTTGAGATTTAATTTCTTATGATCCAGTTGTGGCACTTTCAAAATCAGGTAACAGCTTTTGTGTGTGAAAGAAGTTTTTGTTGCCAGAAACTTTTGTTTGCTTCTTTTACCAGGAACTTGCTCATTTGGACCTTTGTACTTTATCTTTTCACCATTTCCTTCCCAGAACTGCTGAAATTAAGAGTGAATCTGATTCAGCACTATAATCACTGCCCATGTAAATTGATTGAAATCCCTCAAACCAAGGTGATTGACAAGCTGCATTCCATCCACACCAACAAATTATACTTCCAAATCCTAAAATCTATTGGAAGGTAACGGTTTATCATTTGAAATAATCAGATCTCAGAGAAGCTCTTAGAAAACTCTTGGCTTGCCTTACATATTTTTTGCCCATTCTGAAAACTATAATAGGAGTAAAATCTATGGCCTAAGTCAAGAGTCCTGCAGGAATGTGGACAGGGAGTTCAAGAGAATGTGGAAAGGGATCCTGATAAATGCAGTCCTAGGATCTGAGCACAGGAAAATGCGTACTAAATGCGAATCTTTTGGCTGCAGGTACATGGCCAAACGTATGTGAATTCCAGGGACACTGGAAATGTCTCTGTTTTGTATTCAGTGTTGATTGAAATAAGTGGGCTACAAGCCAGGGGTGTGGAATTCTTTCTGCTATAAACCTTTCCATTCTAATACCATATTTTGTAATAAGATTTGACAAGTAATATAAACGTACTCCCCAAAGCACATAATAATCCATCTCAATTTCTAACAACACTAAAATTGGTATTGCTATTTTCCCCATTTTAAGTCTACATATGTCACCTTACCAATAAAGTCACCCCCGATTTTCTAATGTTAATAATCTGTACTGGCTGAATAGACAATATTAGTTTTTATTTTTATTTTAATGAAGTTGTATTATTCACACACTCATTAGTGAAACAAAAATACCAAATAACCACAACTTAAAGGAGAAGAGTTTCATTTTGATTCATAATTTCAAAGGGTTCAGTTGATGATTGGCTGGCTCCAAGGCAAAACCAATATGGTATATGGCCAGGAGGAGAAAAGCTGATCATCTCATGGTGACCAGGAAGCAGAGAGGGGAGAGAGAGAGAGAGAGAGAGAGAGAGAGAGAGAGAGAGAGAGAGAGAGAGAGAGAGAGAGAGAGAGAGAGAGAGAGAAAGAATGCAAGAATGTACTCTTCCAGGTCAGTCCCCCAGTAACCTACCTCCAATCAAGCCCCACCTCCTTTGAACGTAATCAGCTATGAATCATCAATGAATGAATTCTCTGCTGAGTACAGCACCCCATGAGCCAATCACTTTTCAAAAGCCCATCTATGAATGCAGGAGACTATTATGGGGCATTTTAGATCCAAACCATAATAGTAAGTTTCTTTGAAAAAAATAGTGAGCTAATGAAATTAGATATTTATTTCTAAGATTAGGCAAGGGTTCTTGAATGCACAGAATTATACAAACAGAAAAATTTAAATTCTGTCTAATCCACTACAAGGCAAATGAGTAAGTTACACATATATTTAGGGCTTTTCATATTTTAATCTCAATTTTAAGTGTTTTGATAATTTATTGATAAATTATTGAATGTATATTCTAACAATTTTACTCAAGAATACAATTTGAAATAAGATTGTACCATAATGTATATGATTTCTACTCAAAAGACATAATTTTATAGGCAAGTGAAGAGAAAACACTGCATGAGCAAAACATACAGTTTTAATTTCCCTTTAGTTGTACTTACTACAAAATGATGAGAAGGTAACTATGCTGATGCTTTGAGAATGTCTTCTCAGGTATAAGGAGAAGAGTTAAACTCTAGAAATGCCCATGAGCTTGGTCTTGCCTTGTATGGATATAAACGTGTGTATTCATTATGGAAGGGCAAAGATGTGCTGTTCCAACTCTCTATATTCGATGGCTCCCTAAAAAGAGGGTCATGGCTCAAAGCATTCTGGAAGTATATCCACCTTCAGTAGACATTCAACCAAGAGCATCTACAAGGACAGAAAGCTTGTGAATATATTCAGTTTACAGTGGAATTTGAGCATGAAATCTGCTAGAACTTGAGGCAAATATTTAATATTCCCTCGGTTCCACACAGGCATTCAAGAACCAACCAAGACAGAGATATCAAAGCGAAGACAGAGGAAAAAGAAAGTGTAAGAGTTGAGACTATTGGAGCTGCTGCTGGAGAAAGTCAAAGTCAGTTGCGAAGTCTGACCTCAAGATTTAGCCAGACTAGAAAAACAGACGTCTGACTAGTAATGAAGGGATTTTTATCAAGCAGGCAGAGGAGAGTAAGGGCTTTCTGTAGACAGGCAGATCTTCAAGGACAAAGAAAAAATTCTTCACCCAAATTCACCAATCAGATCCAAAAGTAACTTCTCTCCGGCGGAATAGTGAGTACAAGGGAGTAAAAAGGCCAAAACCATTGCAACAAAACATCATTCATATGAGTAAAAGAAATGAGAATGGAGAAATTATTAGTTACTCATAAAACCTCATTGAGCCTCCATTCCTTCCGCTGGAGGATTATGCCTAATATCAGTGACCAGATTGTCTTTAAAATGAGGTGAAGGGGCAAGGCAGACCAATATAAGCAGTTAGGATTATGGAAACCCAGTTAATTTAAGTCATTCACACATGAATTTCACTTTAAAAATAAGTCATTGATATTTTGCATGCGTGTCTTTTGCCTTGTTAATTCCAGGCTTAAAAACAGATTCAATTTAAAAAGAAGAAAACGCTCTGCAAATCAATATTGGTAACGGTTACACAATTATGGGAATTTACTTGGTTTCTCTGAACTTTATACTTTAAAGTGATTAAAATGATAAAATTTATGTTATGCATATTTTACTGCAATAAAATAACTTTAAAATGAATGCAGCTTTTTTTTAAAAGCAAGACTGTCGCAATAGTAAATTGCACTGTTTTTTAAACAGTTACTGTAAAAGAATTAAAAGGTAAAAGTGATACTCCCAAAGATACACATGTACAATGCTGATTTTATGTATCAACGTGCCTGAGCAAGCGCTATCTAGATATTTGTTCAAATATTATTTCGGCTGTTTCTATGAATTTTTAATGAGATTTTCACTTAAGATGGTGGACTACAGCTGAGGTATATTGCTCTGACCTACATGGGTGAGCCTAGTCTTGTCACTCAAAGACAGACTTCCCTGCATGAGAGACTTCTCGGGCAGACTGACGTCACACTATCTGCAACATCTGCTCCTCCTGGTTCTGCAGGTGATGCCCTTGAACTAGAACTGGAACTCTTTCCGGGTCTCTAGCCTATAATCTTCCCTCATCAAATTTCAAACTCACAAGGCCTACCTAATGAGCTAGGTCAACTTCGTAAACAAAAAAATTAAAAAATAAACCTCTATAAATTTGATTGGTTCTGCTTCTCTCAAGAATCTGTTTCTCTAAGAACCCTAATACATGTATGAGTAGGTGTACATACACACAGACAAACACACACTAATAATTTATACACAAATTAGTTCTTCTTTATGATGACCAGTACCTTTTGTCTATACATACAGCTTTAGTTTATACTTTCCAACTGCTGAAAAATATTCAATTCTCTTGATACAGTCAGCCACTCTCCTATTGATACAAATGGGTTGAATTTGATTTGGAAGGATTATAGAAACTATGGCAATAAATTTATTTGTGCATATATTGTTCATAATTGTCTAATATGATAAATTTGAGAACTTAAGTTGATTTCAAAGGATACTCACATTCTAATCAAATTTATAGAGATGCAACACATGTACAACAAAATGCACCACTTTTAAGTACACCATACAATGAATTTTGACAAATGTACTTTGACAAATAAACTCATGTAACTACTGCTACAGTCATGATGTAGAACACTTCAGTAGGAAAAAAGTTCTTTTACGGTCATTTACAGTCAATCTCCACCCTGTCATTAGTGTTAGGAAATCACTAGCTTTTTCTTTCTGTGAATACTGACCCAATTTTTTTATTTAAAAATGTTTATAGAAGGGGAATTATACAACATTCTCTCTTTCACTCAATGTTTTTACATTCATCTTATTCTATTTGTCAGTACCTAATTCTTTTCGTTACTGAGTAGAATTCCATAGTATAACCATAAGCAATATCTGTATATCCATTTAATTAGCCATGCAATTTGTGTTAATTCCCAACTGGACTATTATAAATAAAGATGTCTTTACCTATATACAAGTCTTTATGTGAATATCCAGATTCATTTCTCTTAGCTAGATGCATTGTAATGTAATTACAGTGGATTGTGTTTTAGATATGTGCTTACTTGTACATAAATCTGACAAAAAGTTTCCCAAAGTGGATATTACACAGTATGTTCCCTCCAGCAATGTAAGCGTTTCAATTCCTTCATCCTCACGAACACTAGGTATTGCCAATATTTTTAATTTTAGTCATTCATTTATGATATAGAATATAGTGGAATTTTGTTGTGCTATTACCATGAATGTTCTGATAAGCAATATTGTTGAGTATCTTCTAATGAAAAACATACGTACTATAAGTGTTTTCCCTCAGTCTGTGACTTTTCTGTAGCTTAATAAATTATATCTTTTCCAAACAGAAATTTCAAATTTGTTGACATCCAATTTATAAGTTATTTTAACAGATCATGCCTTCAATGCACTGTCTAAGAAATTGTTTTCCACTCCATAGTCCTGAAGACTTTCTCGTGTATATTTTTCGGTAGTTTTATATTTTTAGCTTTCATGATTAGGCTTTTTGTCCATTTAAAATTGAACATTATTGGCATGTAAATTTTGTGTATGTAAATTTTCCATACGATTATTAGCTTTTCCAGCAGTATTTCTGAAAAGTTATCTTTGCCCATTGAGTTGCTTTGTCATGTTTGTTGACAAAGTGGGCCGGTGGATAACCCTGCTCTGCTTCATTGATCTACATGCACTCCAGTAGTGTGTTGTATACTTTCTTGTTTCTGGGACAGAAAACTAGACATCCATCATTTAAGAGAGGAAAGATTTATTTAGCTCACGGTTTCAGAGGTCTCACACAGTCCATTCACAGGCAGCCAGCGATAGTGGAAGAACATGACTAGAGAGGTGCACACCCAATAAGAGACAGAAGCCAAGTAAAGATGGAACCAAGTGAAGTAAGGAATGAGTCGATGCCTGGAGACTCAAAAAAGGCCAGAGCTTTCCCAGGAAGAAGATGTAACAATGTTTCTTCTTCCTTCCTTTACTCAGTTTAAACTGCCAAACCCTGGGTGTCCCTTCCTCGCTTCCTGGCCCACAGTCAGCAACACACACCTGAAAGCTAGCTCAGCCCTGGACATCCCCCACCTCAGTCTCAAAAAATGACACAATCCTTCCAAGTCAAACCCCAAAGATCTGCCCTCTCCAGCCAGGCCACGCCTCCCAATAACACAGGGTTCCGCAGTTATCCCACTACATCTGACTACATGAGGCTTTTTGGGGACACTCCAGGTCCAAACCATAGCATATGCTATCCTGCTGCTGTAGTCCTAAACCAGGCTTGAAATGAAGTACCTTAAGTTCTCAACATTTTTTCAAACTTGTTTCACTAATTGCAGGACCTTTTCACAAACATAAACATTTTGAAATCCATCTGTGCTTTTCTTCCAAACCACTTGCCAATTTTGATTGGCATAGATTGAAGATATGGGACAAACTGGAAACAATAACATCTTAGCAATGCAGAATCTTTCAACACATCAGCATATTTCTCCAGTGAGGTAGGTCTTGGTCTCATGTGGATTTAACTAGAAATATTTGAAACAGCATAGAGATCCCCCACATTGTCAGATTTAGCTCCCAATATTCAATGTTTGGGGCTATTAAAAATCAAATTTGTTACATTTTATTTTCAAGATGTTTACTGCTAGTATATATAAATACAACTTACCTTTGTAAAATTTCCCTGTCAATTTTGGTAGGCATTTGTAGAATCTATAGCAGTTCTCCCATGATCAGAGCACCTGAAAATCCAGTTTTAATTCTTTTTCTTCTCTGCATGACTAGTTTTATTTTCTTCATTTCCCACTGACTACACATTGAATAAAATGACAAATAAAAGTAGTTAAATTGAACAACTTTGCCTTGTTTCTAATCTTAGGAACCAGTCATTTAAGTATCATGTTGCTTGTAAATTTTCATACATGCCCTTTTTCAGTTGGAGGGAGTTCCATCTGTTCATAGTTTGCTGAATAATTTAATTTTGAATGATGTTAAACTTTGTTCAAATATTTTTTCTGCATTTATTTCAATAATAAAACTATTTGTCTACTTTAGTGGTTTATACAATGAATTGTGCTGATGGGTTTTCAAATGTTAAAGCATTTTTTTTTAATTCTGAGACACCGTGAATGTTCCAGGTGTCCTTAGAAATAATGCTTAACCTGAATTCAGTGTAAAAGTCTGTTAGGTATATGTTGGACAATGGAGCTAATTTGTTTTATGTGGTACTGGGAACTGAATCCAAAGGCTTCGCATTATGTTACACCCCCAACTAGTAGGATTCTGGTTTTCCTGCTCTATTCTTTGTTTCTATATTCCAGACTTCTTTTATATTGAATATTTAATCACCAATAATATTTTATATTTTGTCTTATCTATGTGTGTGTTCATGGCTGCTCTATGATTTAAAAGGTACTTAATTTATCACATCTACATTCAAAAATCTTTTACTACTTCACACAAAATATAAGCACCTCCAAGAAATGCTTCAATTTCTGCTTTTAATTCTTTGCATAAATTTTATCATATATTTTCCACATGTTATAAATTATGCAAATCATGGGGGTTTTATTCCTTTTACAAAAATTTTTGAAATAAAGGAAATATTTTATTTTCCCCCATATTTACTATTTTAGGTTTTTCTTTCTAAAGTGTAGTTTGTATCAATATGGTTTTGCTTTCCTTTGTGTAAATCCAAATTTCCATCTGCAGTTATTTTCCATATAAAGAATTTTCTTTAACATTTCTTTTAGTAAAAGCAAAATTATAATAAGTGCCTTCATCTTTTGTTTTCTTAAGAAATTATGTTATTTTTACTTTTGAATGATATTTTCACTACATTTAGGATTCTAGAGTTTCAATAATATAGGCTTTTCCTCTACACTTTAAAGTTATTGCTACATTTTTCTCCTTTCATTTTAAAGATGTTGTTTTGATTTACCTAATTTATGATAAAGACTTAGTGCTAATTTTTACCTTATTTCTCATTGTAGTATCTTTGATCACCAACTGCTTTTAAGATTTTATTTTTGGGAACTAGAGAAAAAGTACAGGGGTTAGAGAGTTGGCCTAGCAAGCTCAAGGCCTTCAGTTCAGTCCTCCAGCACCACATAAACTGAGCATGGTGTCCCACTCCTGTAAACCCAGCACATGAGAGACTGACGCAGAAGGATTGCTCTGACTTTAAGACCAGCCTGGACTGCATAGTGAGTTAGGACCAGCCTGGACTACTGAAAGAGAACCTATGTCAAAAAAAAAAAAAAAAAAAAAAAAAAAAAAAAAAAAAAAAAAAAAAAAAAAAAAAAAAAAAAAAAAAAAAAAAAAAAAAAAAAAAAAAAAAAAAAAAAAAAAAAAAAAAAAAAAAAAAAAACCTCGAAAAAATAAAACAAATAAGGAAGTCCATATTGTTCATCTTGAAACATTAACAATTTGATTACAATATGTAACAGAGCTTTTCTCTGTTTTTGTTATGCTTAGATATTGAATTTTACACATGTGTTAGTTTTCATAAATTATTGAATGAGAGGGAATTTGTTCAGTTGCTTGCTCTACCCTGTTTTTTCTAGGACTCCAGTTATATGAATGTTAGGCTGATTTCCTCCAGGTCAATGCCCATCCATCATTTTCAGCCATTTTGCACTCAGCATTTCAGCTCAGTTATGTTATATTGGTATGTCTGCAAGATCGTAGTTATTTATGTATTGAAAGTCTAAAGTAAGAGCAGGGAACCATGTTTCTGCCAAGAGCCATTTGGATATCTGTGACATCATTCATGGGCCATATAAATCTGTCAACTGAAAATGTAGCCCACTATGTTTGGTGAAACATTTGATTAACTCACTTCTAATGTGATGATTGCCTTGGGTGGGCTGAACCTTAGAGAACACAGGCAGGACCTCTCCCACCTCTGGTCTAAATGAATATGACATGCGAATTACTATTTCAGATACTGTATTTTATATTTTTTCAAGTTTGATTTAAAGCTTTACTATCTTCAGTGTCTCTCAACATGACTTTTATGCTTTCTTTTAAATCTGCCATCTTAATGACATCATCTCTGAGATATCTGCATCGGTTCTACTTTTGTTTGTTTATTATCTGAATTTATTTTCTTTTAAACAGTGTCAAAGCTTCAGCAGGGCATTAAATTACTTGTAGATGAACAAAATTGTTTTGAGATTTTATTTTTAGATGTACAGAAATGTGTTTATAGTAGCATTCATCATAGGACTAATTAGGCCTTTCAATTAAGGCATGGATGTTCTTGGATTTCTACCTAATACTTAGATGTTTAATGTCAGTTTTATATTCAGTTAGCCTAATACTAAAATTATTTGTCTGTTGTCTGGGAGTTAATACATTGTTCAGCTCATAATTCCTTGGTCACTCTCTGCCCAATCTGATGAAGTTTCATTGCATATTGAATATCTTATTATGTACCAAGACTCAAGGAGCCTATGTAATTATGGAGCTTGCCCTCTGTATGATTTTCTGTCATCTTCAAATTCCTGTTGCTTTAACTTTCATGAAGCCTCGTCTGTTCTCTTATTTCCCAGAAACTACCATACCTTTTGGGAGTATCCTTCCCTATATAATAATATAAAAAATAACATCAGGCAGAAATATCAGGAATATTTCCTCTCTGTCTCTGTCTGTCTCTCTCTCTCTCTCTCTCTCTCTCTCTCTCTCATTCTCTCTCTTTTTCTCAATTTCATGCAGTGCATCCCTTAGCATTTAACTTACAAGAAGGCATTTACCCTTAATATTATTATAGTATAAGGTAATCATCCCCAAATGAGCATTCCCTTTGCCTCATCTGTTTTTGTCTTAATAATTAGAAATTTTAAAATAAGATTATTATTTTAAAGTAAAATTATATTAATATTTAATATACATTACAAATCAAATAATGGTATATAAAATTTTTAAATTTTTAAATTTAAGAATATAAGAACAGTGTGAAAATGCAAACACTATTATTACATCATGGTTTACTGTAAAAATCTGCGTATTTAAAATATTTAAAATTTATGCCAGTATACTTTTAAGAAATACTACACAAATTTAAAATCATATTTGAAATATGAAAGTTTTCAATTTTCAACATACTCGCAAATGCTTTTATCAGCCTTTTAAATCTTTGTGCACTTATAATATCTGTTGTTGGGACAAAACACTTGGGATCCTCTCCTAGGAGGTGGGAGTTGTTACTTCTCTATCTTTGTTTCTAAATAAAGTCCAGTTATTCTAAAAATGAACAAATAAATAAATAAAATAACTGTTGTTTTCTAGAGCCACACAACAGTAGAAACACGTCACACTAGAACCTGTGAGACACAACAAAAGCAGTGCTAAGAAGGAAACTTATAGCCATCAACATACGTTAAAAAACTAAAGCAATCCCAAATAAACAACCTAATGATGGATCCCAACATCCTAAAGAAACAAGAACAATCTAAATCCAAAAGTCCAAGAAATTAATCAAATTAAACTAAAAAAAATTTTAAAATATATCAATGAATCAAAGAGCTGGTTCTTCCCAAGAATAAATAAGATTAATAAGCCTCAGGCTGAACTAACCAACAGAAGGGAAGAAAAAACCTATAAGTATGCATTTAGAAATAAAAAAGGAGAGATTATAATAAAGCCTGATGAAATTTGGAGAATTATAAAGAACTATTTTGAAAATTAATACTCCAACAAATTGGAGAATGAGAAGGAAATGGGCACATTTCTACGTACATACAGAATACCAAAACTGAACAAAGAAGATATAAAAACCCTGAGTAGACCAATAACAAGTATGGGAATTGAGGCAGTAATAAAGTGTCTACCTACAAAGAAAAGTCCAGAACTGGAAGGATTCGTTGCCAAATTCTACCAGTACTTCAGAGCAGAGCAATCATCAATATTTCTCAAACTATTCCATGATATTGAAAGAGAAGGAACACTGCCAAATTTTTCTCTGAAACTAGCATTACCCTGATACCAAAACCCCCAAACCAGACAATGATTTAACAAGGAAAGTAAAACTAGAGGCCACTCTCCATAATGAACATAGATGCAAAAATCTCCAATAAGATACTGGGGAACAGAATTCAACAGGTCATTACAGAGATTGCTCATCATGACCAAGTAGGCTTCATCCCAGGGATGCAGGAATGGTTCAATGCATGTAAATCAATTAAGATAATGTGCCACATAAATAAAAACAAGGACAAAAATCATATGATCACCTCAACAGATGCAGAAAAAGCCTTTGAGAAAATCAAACATCTGTTAATGATTTAAAAAATTAAAAACCTTGGAGAAAATTGACATAGAACTTTACCTCAAACTAATATAAGCCATTAATGCCAAACTTAATGACAATATTATATTGCTATAGTTTGGATCTGGAGTGTCCCCAAAAGTCTCATGTATTTGGATGGAATGTAATTGTGTGTTATTGGGAGATAGGGCCTGGCTGGAAGGGGCAGATGCTTGGCGAAGAATGTGTCAACTTGTCGAGGTTGGGGGTTTTTCAGGGCAGGATAGGTGTGTGTTATTGACTCTTGGGCCCAGAGGTTAGATAGGGGCACCCACTTGGATATGGGGGGCTCAACTGGTAGCTTGAATTGAGTAAAGGAGAACATTGTAATATTGAGAGAATATTGTAACAGCTTCTTCCTGGGAAGGGTCTGGCCTTGCCCGAGTCTCCAGACATTAACTTAGCTGCTGCCTCACTGGTTTCTCTCTACAGTGCCATGAGCAGCTCTCCATCCTGTTCCACATGCTTCTGCCATTGCTGAATGAAGAAACTGTATCAGACTTGCTGAAACTGTGAGCTAAAATAAATCTTTCTCCTCTTAAGTTGTGGGTGTCAAGTACGTTATCCGAGTAATGAGAAAGTAACTAAGACACATGACAAATGGAAAGAAATTGAAAGCATTTCCCCTAAATCAGTAACTTGACAAGATGGTCCACTATCCCCACTCCTTTTCAATATGGTACTCAAAACCCTCGCCAGAGCAATCCAGCAAGAGAACAAAAGAAAAGAAATGTACACTGACAAGGAAGAAGTTAAATTAGCCATATTTGCCGATGACATATTGTCCACATAGACTATGCCCAAAAACTCCATCTGCCTCATCCAGCCAGGCCCTACCTCCCAATGACACACTCTATCCAAATACATGATGCTTGCGGGGGTGGGAGGAGGACTCCAGATCCAAACTGAGACTCTTAGAACTAATTAACAGATTCAGCCAAATCATAGAATACAGAATTAATATATACAAATCGGTACTACTCTTCTACCTGATAACAAACTCATTGAGAAAGAGCTAAAAATAATAATCCTAATAAGAACAGCTCTGTAAAAAATTAAATTCTTAGGAATAAACATAACCAAAGAAGTGATGAGCCTCTATAATAAAAACTCCATTATGTGGAGAAAAGAAATTGAAGAAATGAAAAGAAAAAAGAAATAGAAATATATCCGGTGTTCCTGTGTAGGCAGAACTAATATTGTAAAAATTGCTATACTGCCAAAATTGATATACAGATTCAATGCAATTCCTACCAAACTAGCAATACTGTTTTTTTCAAGAACTTAAATAAAAAGTCCTAAAATTCATATGGAACCAAAAGAGAACCAGAATAGCTAAAGCAATCCTGTGCAACAAGACGAAAGGAGATGGCATCTCTATTCTGAACATACAGTTATATTATAAAATTACTAACAGTAATTTTTAAATATGATATTGGCACAAAAACAGACAGATCAATCAATGGAATCGAATTGAGAAGGCAGTGAGAACCTCAGGTACCCTCAGTCTTCTAATCTTTGACAAAGAGTCCAAAAACAAACACCAGAGAAAAGATAGCCTCTTCATGACATATTGCTGAGAGAACTGGCTATCCACATGCAGAAGAATGAATCTGGACCTCCACCTTTCCCCATTTACTTAAGTCAAATCAAAGTGGATCAAAGGCCTGGATATTAAAATGGAAACACTAAATCTCTGGAGGACAAAATAGGTAAATCTTTTGAAAATAATAGGCATGGATGAAGACCTTCTCAATAGGGTGCTTGATGCAAAAGAACCCCTAAAATTAGCAAATGGAATCATATCGAATTAAAAAGCTTCTGTACCACAAAGGAAGCAATCAACAGAGTGAAGATAAAAGTGAATAGAAAAAGAAATATATCACCAACACATTGAACAAGGGACTAATAACTAGAATATATAAAAAAGTGAAAAAAGTGAAAAAATAGACCCCTTAAAAGTAAAGACCCAATTAGAAAATGGGCAATTGAAATGAATAGACAGTTATCGGAAAAGGTACAAATGGCCAACAAATACATGGAAAAATGTTCAACATCCTTAGCCAGCAGAGAAATGCAAATTAAAACAACAATGAAGTTCCTTTTAACTCACTGCAGGAAGAAGCTGCGGGAGATTAAGAGTTTCCTTAAATGCTCAGAAGAAGATAATCTGGCTTTTGCCTCTTGAATTGATAAATAATATCTCTCTGCCTGTCACCATCATTCTAATAAATCAGTAGTGCTCAGGAACACCAATCAATGCTATATCTATTATATTTACCATTTCCCTTATACTCTCAAAGTGCCAGCATACTTCATTACCTGGTGTAATCCCGTTCCATTAGTATGCCATGTTGTTCATTCCTGGTGAAACCTCTAACGATTGTATGCCAGTTAACCCCAGCAATGGTGCGCTCAATGACAAACCACCACTGAGTGATCTATTAAATTGTATTTAGAGACCGCTTCTCAAAATCAGTGCTCTGGGAAGTGTTGGATTCCTAGAAACAGAAGGAAGGGTGCATGCGGGTGGTAGAGAGTGCTCTTCTGAGGTATACCTGTAAGGCAGTGCAGACGCCGTGGCAGCGAGGCGTCAGGTGAACTGATCTGCAACACAGTTTTAACTGAGACGTCGGTCTTGCGAGAATTCTGAGTGCCAGGGGGCTTTTCAGAGCTGCTTTGAGACAAGAATTCTGGGCAGTCGTGTTGGTGGTGATGGTGGTAGTATTTTCTGAGACACAATCTCGCTCTGCAACCCAGGCTGGTCCTGAACTCACTATGGAGCCCAGGCTGGCCTCACAATTGGTAATCCTCCTGCTTCAACTTCCTGAATGCTGGGGTGACAGGCATGTGCCACCAGGCCTAGCTTTATGTAGTGCAGGGGAATCAAACCCAGGGCCTTGGGCCTGCTAGGCGAGCACTTTAACCACTGTGCCATTCCCCCAACTCGAATTCTGGGCTTTTAATTGTCTTAACATTGGTTCTAAACTGTCCCATATGAAAGAAAGTAACCCCGGCTGAGGAAAATAGATGTGCTCAAAGGCTATTTCAATGCACAGTACAACTGTAAGCAATCAAAAGGTAAAATATTAAGGAAAAAAAACCCTTCAAATACCAGACTACCCTTCAGAAAACCAGAGTCTTCCTTTTTTTGACGCTTGCCCAATTGATACTCAATTATATAATGGTTCATAAGCCTTTGTCTCAAGAACTTTTTATGTTTTGCTTTTTGTTTTGTTTTGTTTCTTTAAGAAAATAGGCCTGGCGATGGGACACGCCTATAATCTGAGCACTCCAGGAGGCTGAGGCAAGGGGATCATAAGTTCAAGGTCAGCCTGGGCAACTAGTAACGTAGTGACACTCTTACAAAAATTAAAAACTAAGAAAGGACTGGGGATATAGCTCAGTGCAGAGACCCTGTGTTCAACCCCAGTACCACAAATAGAAAAGTAGAAAAAAGAAGAATGAGAAGAAAAAAGAGGAAGGAAGAAGAAAGAATGAGAGGGGGGGGGGGGGAGGATATATTACACCATTCATTTGGCAATTGTCTCTCCAAATGGTTCCTCCTACACGAGGTTCCATGGTGCTACGACTGAGACTCTTCAAACACTCTTCCCAGGTTTCTTTGCCAGTTTCTATGACACTTACCTAAGCTTTCTTACACACTTTCCGAAGTGCAAGTGACCTGCTCATAATTCCTCCTCATCACTCTGTTGCACAGAGCCTTTCCCCAGATCTTCTTGGTTCAATATTTTCAGCATTCCTTTTAATTCCTCCAGCTTTTAGAGATAGCAAGTGTTCCTTGCAAGTACTATCCGTGTGTGTCTTTTAATTTCACTTGTGTTTCTTCTGCTTTTAATTCTTCTGTAACCAGTTTCTTCTATTCCCTTACCTCCATCAAAACACCTACGGTGGTGGTTTCTTTTTTCTTGACATGTTCTGCCTGAAACTGTCCCATGCCAAAAGAAAAGAAAATAGCAATGTGTCTTGTGCTTGAACAGAATGCTTAAAATTTGGAATAGCTCTTTGGGGAGTTAGCTTAAGAACAACGTGAGAATAGCTCATTGTGCTGAACTCTTAAGTCAAACTTTGAGTAGCACCGGTTGTGCAATTGGATCACTTCCGGCAGTCGAGTTGCAGGAGGAGCAAAGGAAAACAGTAGAGGTGATTAAAGGTTTGCTGAATAGATGGATGCTAGATGTGAAAGAGCAAAGTTACCAGGGGTGCTGCCAGGAAAGAGTTTTAAGTCAGAAATCACCTTGAATAAAGTCCAGTACATAATAAAACATTTTCCCAGAGAAATTTAACTACATAAGCATACAAATAGAACGTGATAGCAAAGTCATTTTATACTCTCCCTCAGAAGCGATAAGAGTACACTGTTCTTTTATCTTTGCCTCAAGTTTCAATGATGTAATGGTAAGTATTATCATCTGATCAAATGTTTCATCAAATCTTTGCTAAGCAAAACTAGTTCATGACTTTTGAGTCATCCTTTGGATTCTGTTTAGGTTACATTTTGTTAATAAAAAATATCTGAACTCTGTTTGCCTTTTATACTTCGGTGTCTTTGCCAAATACTCAAGGCTCAGGGAGGGTCACTTCAGCACAAACTGTTGCGAATTTCCAGAAGAAGTGCTGATTCTGTAATCTCTTGTTGTGTAATAAGACTCTGGAGAACTACCTTGTCAGAGCTAAGACAGCCTCCCTGAGCAGAACTTGCCATTTACTATTGCAAAATATGACTGAACACGACTCATAACTTTAGAGTACATAAACTAAGGGAAATTTTAAAATAATCTTCCTAAAAAGAAGGTATCGGATCCATATATCTACCTTTATCTACACCCAGTTCCTTTAAGAGAATTAAATCACATTTTCATATGTAGGTAAGTATGTCCCTAGACCACTGCCTACTTATTCCTCCTCTCATTCAGCATGATCCCGACGGCTAAGCTTGATTCTTCCTCTATCCCATGTATTTCAGGTGGAGCTAGAGAGGCTTCTTAAGAATGTATTATTCTTGATCTAAACCCTGTAATTGAATACAGGGGTGAAAAAGTCTTCCAGTAGTAATAGGAGGAGGAGGAGGAGGAGGAGGAGGAGGAGGAGTCATAGCAGTCGTGGTGATGGTAGCAACACTAGTATTCCAAGAGAGCATTCTTTCCTGTTTGCTTCTAATCATTTAGAGACATCTAGAGAACTGAACCTTAGACTGAACTCCTTCCTGCTCCCTTATGATCTCCCACATATCCAGTGTTTTCAAGCCAGTCAGCCTTTGTCAAAACTTGGAAAGATAAAGAGTAAGGAGGGGTACTACAGAATGGCAAAATTTTCTTGGCCTCAAACCACAAAGACATAAAGAAATGGTATAATAACATATCCTGTAAGAGAAATTTTCCAGTGAAGGGTACAAGGAACTATGCTGGGAAAGGAATTTGAGCTTTGATGGATAAATACGCCCGTGTTTGTATTAGCCAATTACTTTGTAGCAAGTCGCTTCAAAACATGATCATCTAACAGCCATATATCAGTTCCTCATTCTATTTGTGAGGTTGAATGCAGCTCAGTATTTTATTGGGTCCATCTGTGGTCTTTCCAGTCCTTCACATGTCTACAGGTGCAGGAGGGGACTGGATGAGACTAGGAAATCTAAGACGGACTTATTCTAACTTCTGGAGCTTTGATGAGCAAATAAACCTCCATAGGCTGTAACTACTTGAGCCTATTACAGTTCTATCTTTCAGTGGTTGGCACACCAGCCACAACAGAAAAAGTGATCCAAATGGGCCTGCAGAGAAAGTGTGGCAAATAGCAAAATGATATATTCAAAGTAAATGAAAATTGCATTCTGCTCCAATGGAAGTCATTCAAATGCTGTAAAATTCATGGTTTCAAGTGATGAGTCATTATAATAAGGTAATAGTGTTTGATAAAATCCATTATTTCATGAGAATATTTGACTGAAGTGGTTTTTCTCAAGAAAATCAGAATAAATGCAGAATAAATGATTTAATAACAATATAAAACAATAATATCAGGAAGTTTTATTTACCATTATTGAGTATGTGAGATACCTAATAAAATTATGTTAGGCTAAAGAGATTATTCTTCTCATCCAAGTTTAGTTTAACCATTTAGGTGATTAAAATATAGTAACCTAATTCTTATTTTCTAGACATTATTGTGGAAATAAGAATTGGAACAAGAAATAAGATAATATGATCAGTAAAATATGGGAAAAATAAATGCCCATCATCTATCTTTGAATTCCCTAAACCCGTAAAATTCTTATAAAATTCCATATGTTGCACTTGAACCTCTTTTTGTCAGCTACATCTTTAGCCATATGGTTAGTTTACATTATTTCTTTAAAATTCAGTTAACTTGTTACTAGTTCTGAGGAGTCTTCCATAATCAGTCTGACTGTAGTAATAGATGATGTCTTATGCTGCTCCACTACTTGTTAACCCTTTGGTCATAGTGACACTTATTAAAATTATACATTTGTTCAAGTGTCAGGGTACAATTCTGTGGAATACAAAGAGGCTACCTAACATAAAGTAGACATTTAACAAATGTTTTTGAAAGAGAATATTAATGAGAAAAAAATTAAATACTACATGGAACCATGTTAGTCATAAAATACAACAGAAGGGCTCTGGGAGCTTTTTGTTTTTTCACTTGTCCTCCCTAAAGGTATACTCTGAATATCCTTCTACTTTCATTCATCCAATTATGGCCCAGAAATCTAGGGGGAGTGTTTTTTATTATTTAGAGAATACTTTATTAATTTTTAAAAATAAACCCACATTTATAAGCCCTTTCATATTGAATACAGTGTGATACCCCTGTACACATGGGAAACAAATTAAGTGTAACATTTCTGGGTCACTCTGGGGGGTTCCCTGGAGTCTGAAGCCTATGCTCCCACACGGCCTTCAGTCAGCCGTTACTGCCACTCACTCCCACCACTGCAGGGCCTGCACACTCACAAACAGCTCTCCGTGCCTTCCACACCCCCACTGCCTCCACCACTGGCACATAGCATTTTGAGGCCTACGGACACGGGACCTATTCTCACCTACCCCTGCAGGGTCAGAGGTCATGTCCACTACTGTGTATGGCCCAACATTTCCAAAGCTATTGGTAGTAAGCCCTGCTATCAATGGTACTCACCTCTGTGGGTCCTAAGGATGCACTCCCACATTCTATTCCCCTATAGTACTACTGTCATTACTAGGTGGAATGACACTGTTAAAGCTGTTAAAGCACTTGCCTTACAAGTGCAAAGTCCTGAGTTCAATTTCCAGCACCACCTAAAGCCAGGCATGGTGCACACACCTGCAATACCAGCACAAAGGAGGCTGCGGAATGGGGATTTCTGTGACTCCAAGACACCAGCCTGAGCTGCATAGTGAGTTCAGGACCAGCCTGGGCTACAGAATGAGGCCTTAAAAAACAAAACAAAACAAAACAAAAAAAAAAAAAAACCAAAAAAACCTGACACCTTGCAACTTATTTACAGGAAAAAAAACTATGAAAACTAGTTTGTGAAACTCGAAAAAGTTACTGCTATACAAGATTATAGCCATTAACACAGAGTAATAGAGCAGGGCAGCATAACACCCCCAGGTGAAAACACAAAACCCCCAGAAACAAAACAAAAACTACATGTAATGCCTAAGAAGGAATTCAAAAGAACAATCCCAAGGAAACTCAGTAATATTAAAGGGAATACAGTTTGATAATTTACTGAAATGAAGGAAACAATTTTTGAGTGACAAATTCAGTAAATCATCTGTGCGTATGCACAGTTTGTAAAGATCAAAACAGAAAATTTAGAGCAAAATAATTCAATGAACACAATAAAAAATATAATTGAGATCTTCAACACTAGACCAGACCATGCAGAAGAATTTCTGAACTTGATGACAAGTCTTTTGAAGTAGCACATTAGAAGAGAAAGAATAAAAGAAAGAAAGAAAGAAGATAGGAAGAGATGGAAGAAGAAAGGAAGGAAGAAAAAGGTGAAGGGGGAAAAAAGAAGGGAAAATGGAAAGACAGAATGAAGAAAGGAAGGAAGAGAGCCTATGAGAATTATAGAAGAGTTGAGTAAACAAATGTACTATGAATAGTCCAGGAGAAGAATAGTAGGTAAAAGGCACAGATAAGCATATTCATCAAACTAATGGCTAAAAACTGTCCAAATCATAGCAAAGAATTGGACAACCAGTTCTAGGAGGGTCAGAGTATCCTAAATAAATTTAACCAAACAAAAGGTTCTCTCTGCAGCACATTACAAACTGTCAAGATTCCAAGGGATACAGTTCTAACATCAGCAAGAAGAAAGCGTCAATTCACATTTAAGGGAATCTCTATTAGGCTAACGTGAGATTTCTCAGCAGAAAATTTCTGGAAAGGAATGCAATGACGTGAAAGAAAGGAAAGGAAAGAAGTACTAGCTAGCAATATTGCATCCAGCAAAGTTATCTTTGGGATATTAAAGAGAAATAGAATCGTTCCAAAACAAGAAAAAGAGAATTTATCATATTTGGATTCTACAAAAACAAGCTCTGGTAATCTCTCCTCACAGTGTTCAAGCTAGTTACTTATTTTTTTCCTGTGAGTTTTTTTATTTCTTGGAGCTCAAGAAATGAAACTTGTTTCTGTATCTCAGCCAAATTGTTCCCTGATTTCTTGAGCTGCCTTCTTATCTGTCTATTTATTTTTTCTTTAAATTCCTCTAACTTCTTGTCATTGTCTTTTTTCCTAGTCCTTGTGTGTTTGCTTTGAGTTCTCTGTACATCTCTTTTTTGTCCTGTGTGAGCTTCTGGGCCCAGAAATTATCATCTTCATTGGATTTGCTATATGTGGGATATGCTATTTCAAGATTCCTGGTGTCAGTTTCTGGAGTGTTAGTCCTTTTTGTCAATTATTTGGTACCTCATTTCCCCATTGTTCTGTTGCAGTGAGTTGAAGCTCAGCTACTGTTGATAGACTCTCTCTATTCCAGAGATACATTTGTTGGATTTACCTAAGTGTTATTTAGATTTTGTTCCAGTTTTAGAATTTATGGCTGTTTTCAATTTATGTAGCTATTAATTTTGAAGGTATTATCAATGTCCAGACTTTGGTTGAGACCTTCATCTTCTCCCTTCTTTTGTGTGGAAGGAACAGAATATAGAATTATATGTGCTCAATAGACAGAACATTTGTTAGCATACCTTGGATATGGAGCTTTTTAGCAATATTTGCATCAAAACTTTGAATAAAGGTTTACATCTGCAATACTATCCAATATTAACAATTTACTAGCAGAGCTGAGTAGATAAAGTAACACTATAACCACTCTACCCACAAGATTAATAGATGCTAATATACCCTTACTGTATATCTAACTTAACCTATTATTAATTTTTAAAAGTGTATTATTGATATCAGTAATATAAACCAGACAATAAGAGAGCTTTAGATATACAATGGGAAACAGAAGAGTGTTCCTATGATAGTGAGTCATCTGTCAGTGCTCTTTCCCCAGTCAGAGAGCAACAGAAAGAGACGATCACTCAAAGTAAGATTCAGATGAGTCAGGGAGAACTCTGAATGAAGAGGAGAGAGTGTCATTTCCATATTTGAAGAAATATTTATGATGCTATGCTTAGTTAATTAAGATGGGAAGAGATTCAGGAACTATCAAAGAGACAGAAGGAGGTGGAAAGAAAGACGACGAAGGGAGACAGTCACGAGAAAAAAAATTAAAAGTAACTAAGAAAGTATAAAAAGAGAAGAAAAAATTGAGGAAACCTGGTCAATTTTAGAAAAGGCAAGACCCTAGACCAAAGAAAGATAAAGAAAGACACACAAGAACAAAACAGAAACAACTATGGCAACACTACCAAAATCCAACAGAACACAAATCAAAACACAGAATAAAAAAAAAAATTAGTTACCTTCCTGAATTATTTGAATGTAAACATCCTGAGTCTTGCACTCTGGTAAGTTCTACTCAGCTACTGATCTGGAGGGTTTCCTCTTTGTCTGTTCATTGTTTCCAGCTGATCCTGGGGGCCTTTAGATGGATGGCTGGGCCCAGTTGGATTTCAGACTGAGATCCATCACAGGCGCCCAGTGCCCATCAGGCCTGGCGCAACTTCTCGGTGAGTCTGGCACAGTGCCGGATAGACCTAGGCCTGGGATGGATTCCAGGTATGTCTTTGTAGACACTCAGGCTGCCTGGGCCTGGGAAGTGTCCAGCATGGCTCAGGATGAACCTAGGCCTGGAATGGCTTTCAGGTGCATCCTCAGAGGTGCGCAAGCTGCACCAGGGCCTTGAGAGAGCTGTAGGAGAGTCTGGTTCGGGGCGGGATACACCTAAACCTTGGATGGCTTCCTGGCTGGACTGTCTTGTCTTTGGAGCTGAAAAAAAAAAAACTTTTATCATATAATTTATTTTTAAAAATCTCCAGCATATAATTTAATTGGAAAACTTAGTTTCCAAGTCATTTAGCTAAATGGAATATTTTCTTGCAAAAAAAAAAAAGTTATAAGCATTGTAGCCAAAACTAGTATAAGATGAGTTTTATTGACTATAGGACTGTGGAGGGGAAAAAAATGTTCTCTGATATATCCCAAATGCGTAGAATAAGCATGGCACTTAGTAGCAGTCAAAACCATTTGTTTAAGAAAAAAAACATGTCTTTAAATGTTAAATATGTTATCTTTATGGAATTATTTCTTAGTAGGAATATTTTGGTCCTTTATAAATTGCTCCCATTTCAGATTAATAGAAATAAATAAATAATATCTTTTAAAAGTTTTTACAAGTCTATAATACTGCACCAACTTGCAGTTGTTTTAGCAATGAACAAAATTATAATTTTTATATTCTTATTAGCATTTGTTATTTCATTCTTCTTAATATATTTTGTTCATTTCATAAAAGTTGTCATTGTATCTCATATTTTGTTTTTCATTACTTCTCACAAATTTTGTTTGTGGTTTATCTGACAGTGCATACATCTCTAAGTGCTGTGGCATTACAGGGTTTCACATTCCTCTTTTTCTCCTTACCTCCTTTCCGCATAGATTCATGGGGTTGAATCTTTAATGAGGTATGGAATAATGATAAAACAGTCTAAGAGTAAATGATGTATCAGAAACGTTTTGTAAGATGTTGTCAGTACTCCCAAGGGAAAGTTTAATCTCTTCTGTGTTTGGTCTGAAAGACTCTCATCACTGAAGAGTTTCCTCAGCAGTGCAGAAAAACTCAGGCTCCTAAAATCACTTTCACTCCCAATCCACCCATCCAACTTCATGGATAGAAAACTCTAAGGAATCTACCTATGATGGTTGTGAAGAATAAAAGAAAGTGAATGAAAAAAGGCTATGTAGCAAAGGAGAACAGTGAAGCAAATCAAAAGTGGATTAATGTGGATGCTGATTGAGTCTAGCTTTTGATGTTTATTTTAAAAGCAAACAGGTTTTTAAAAAAAAAAAACTAAGACTAACCACTGAGAATTTAAGCTAGAGTATTGCCAAACCATTTGGAGAAATAATGGAACAACCGATCGGAGAAAGTCACATGAAAAGCAGTAGAAAAGAGAAAGAGCCAGCCATGCAGAAGAGAAGTCATAAAACATGATTGAAAGAACATGGATATCAGGAATCATCATAATATTTTGGGGAATAAATTTATATACTAAATTAGTATCTCTTACCCAAAATGCTTAGGATTGGAAGTGCTACAGCTTTAAGTTTTCAGATTTTTAGAATATTTGCACATATGTAATGAGGTATCTTAGTGAAAACCAAGTCTAACAAGAAATTCATTTATGCTTTGCATATACCTTATAAACACCACCAGACAGAAATTTTATGGAAGATTTTCAATACTTTTATGCATGAAACAAAGCTTTATGGTGTGGAAAGTATTTTCTGCTTGTGGCACTATGCCAGCACTCAAAAGAAGTTTCCAATTTTAGAGCATTTTGGATTTTGAATTAAAGATGCTCAACCTGTATTACAAGGCAATTTTCTTACCCTGGGAAAGCATTTCAGCAACTCTCTCTTTTTCAGAAATTCAAGTAAAATAAATTAACCCATGAAAGTCAAAAATAAAGAAAGGCAAAAGGTTGTTCAAAGCAAATTCTAATAAAAAATAGCAGGTAAGGCAAAATTAATATGACAAAATAAAATCAAGAATAGAAGTACTAAGGTGAACATTTTAAATTAATTATGTGTAAAATTCATTAAAACATTATATTTTCATGAATATTTATGATCCTCACAACTTACCCTTTAAGTCAAAATCATATAAAAACACATGAAAAATTGACAATTCTAAAAACCATGGTGAGAAATGTTGACAGCTTCATCTTTTTTAAATTAACTAACAACTATGTAGAGAATTGTAATGCATAATTAAATTGCTTGATCTATAAATTATTGTAGAACCTTTTTTCACACAAATAGGACACTTCATCTTTTCAAATAGGAAATTTTAATAATGATGACAAAATTTTAAGGCATCAGTCACACAGGTCATTTTAACTAATTGAAACCCAATAAATTATACTGAAATCCTAAAAAATAATATCCAATTAAAATTCAGACCTATGTAGCAGCCCTAAATATATCAGGTTAGGAAATATTTTGAAGTAAATTTGAAGTCTTTTTAGGAAGTAGGAAAGGTAAACATTGGGCAGCTGAACATCAGATGAGCATGTCTGTTACATTAGCCAAACTGATGCTCAGCCACCAAACGCATTGGTAGAATCACTTTTTCGTAAGAACTTAGTAAGCTTTGAACTCTACGTGCTAAGCAATAACAAAATAAGTTAACTACAGAAAAATATAATTGGAATAATGCAAATTGAAATAAAAACAGTGACGACAGCAGCAAATACATTAACAGTATCAATATAGTAGCTGATTCTTTGAAAAGACTCACATAGTATGCAAAACAGAAGCTAGCAAATTTCAATCAAGGAAAAGAAACTGAAAAAAATACATATACATACAGATACATAAAAGCCAGAAATAAAACTTAGCTACAAGTGTACTCTTTCATCTTTGAAAATAGTCTGTCCAACTTAATAGTAATCAACTTGAGAGTCTAGCAGAAACTGATGAAAACTTAAGTAGGAATGTCAAAAATGGGAACATTTCTGTTTCAGTTTGGGGAATAATTGGAGGAACAGGTGCAGTACTGCCAGTGTCCAGAGTGAGGTGCTCAGTGACTAAAAAGATCCTAATGGCATGATTTGTCATCACAAAAAGAATTCCATCTAAATCAATCTTCTAGAAACACTGCTACAAATTGCAACATACTGGACACTTAAAGCCAAGGCAATCTTCCTTCCTGGAGGCTAGAGGTCTGAAACCAAGGTGCCCATCTGACCAGCCTTTCTCTAAATCTCTGAGGACAATCCTTTCTTGCCTCTTCCTAACTTCAGGCTGTTAGTGAACACCATGCAACTTATATGATCCAATCTATATGAATGAAGGTGACTGTGATTATTTCCGAAGGCTGCTTTAATAAAGTCTTTAGCACAAGCATTGGCAGCTTACAACAACAGATACTTATTCTGTTACAGTCTGGCAGCTTGAAGTCCTAAAAGAAGGTGTCACAGAGGTGTGCTCCTTCTGAAGGTTCGGGAGTTCTTCCCTGACTCTTCCTAGCTTCTGGTGCAGCCGGCATTCCCTGGACTCTTTGGCTTGCGGTTGCATCTATCCAATCCGTCTCAGTTGTTACATGGTATTCACCCTGCGCATGTGTTTCTGTCTTCTCCTCTAATAACAAGAGTCAGACTGTATTAGTGTTCACCCTGATGGTCTCATCTTCAGTGAATTATACTTGCAAAGACTCTACTTTTAGAAATATCAGGAGCTAGCACTTTGGGAATACAACTCAGTCCATTACATCACCCAAGTGAGTATCTATCAGAGTGGAAAACTTTAATAAAAATGGATCTGAGATGTATTTATAGAGAGACGGTCATATAACCAGCTTAGGATGAGTCTGCATCTTGTTGTAGGGAGATACCTTGGTATCCCCATAGCAACCTGTGAAAAGCCCACAAATTTCCCCTACCAGAGCAAAGAGTTAGATTAAATCAATTGTCCCAACTAGAAAAAGTCAGCGCCCAATTACTGCCGTGTCTTGTAAGTAGGACGGGAACAAGGTTTGTCATAGTCTGTGGAGAAACATCTGGCAAGAGCCTGGGAAGAACTGGACCTATAGAATGAGCCTGGGTAGAGAATGACAAATGACAACATTGTTTCAAATGAAAACTGAGTCTTACTTTCTCTATCACCATATGCTACCTTATCAGTTTGGCTCAAGCTAATGTTGAAATCTCTGAGAGCTTTATAATTTCAGAAGATATTGTAAATACAACCCAAGAATTGTCTCAAGTTTTATTTAAAAAGAAATAAAAATTAAAAGCAAATTGTCTTTACGTGGAAAACAATGAAATACTATTGGTAAGCAATTGAGATACTAATGGTGAACAAAAACACATGGAAATGTCCAACACCTTAAATTTCTAGATTGACTAAATGTATAACCTCCTTGGTCTGTAGACAGCACATTTTGACATGGAACCACCAACTGAGATTATTCAGCCTTTTGATTTTACAACCAGTAAAACACCTACTCCAGAGCCTTCCAATAATCTGTTCCGTTATTTAGTCAGCATTTCTGTTTCTCACAGAGCCCAAACTGCTGCAAATCTTTTACTAGTATGTTTATAAAAACAAGCATAACTCATGTTAAGATGGTTAGATAGAAAGATTAAATACTTTCAACCTCGGAGACTTTGACAACCACGTTTTATGTCTACAAACAAACAGTCTTATGACATGCAAATGAATATGGAAAAGAAAAAGGCAAATAGTTTGATGTCCACTATAGAGCTTCTGTGTAAAACACTCATCCTTCAATCATGTACTACATCCTTTTATTATAAAAATCTTAAGCATTTCTCAGCTTAAAAAATGTTATATTCACTCTCATGTGATGGCCTTGAGAAAATCTGCCAGGACTCGCAATGCTCTTGAGTCTCTTGGTTACCTGCAGGAATACTGGGGGACAATTCTCGGTACTTTACTTTAAATGAGCCCGTATTGATGGCCAGGAATCGCATCCAAATAGGCGCGTGGCTCCGAATCTTTCCTAGAAGAGTCTCATTTCCTAGTGGATGTATTTCCCTGTAATCCAGGACCTGTCAATGATTCAGAGCGCTGTGGTTTCAAAATGATTAATATGGAAGGGTTGCAACAATATGAGTCAGATGAAGGGGAGAATGCATAAGGAAAAAAAATACTATAGAAAACTATACCACAGGTCTGCGGATGTGGTTAGTCAGTGAACGAGAGTGTAAAGGAGTGTACAACCCTCGTCATTCACGTGTTCTTCTCTGAGAAACACAGATTACTAATCTTGAAGCACTCACGCAATGAATTGGGAGTGAAAATCACACAGACTTGACTTTGCATTATCTCAACAGACTTTGTTGAACTCTCGATATGTGCCAGAAATTATGCAAGGTGCACAAGGTAGATAGATATTTAGATAGATTAGTAGGTAGGCAGATGATATAGATGGGTGGATGGATGAATGATAAACAGATATTCCTTACTCTCTAAGAAATTCCAGTTCAGGAAAGGCACAGAAAAATAAACATTTCTTACTGACTAAAGTTCCAAAGATGTAACCAAGTATTCAAGGACCAGAACATGGATTTTGAAACTCTCTCAGGGAATTTATGTGCCCATGTTAGTAAATTGAATCAGTCGTTGTTATATTTATAGCACACAGTGTCAATTTTTCCCTGAATCATAAAATAATATTAAGTTTTTAAGCTCCTGAGAGAGCTTGTAAAATGGTATAAAATAATTCTTCATGTTGGAAAATAGAAAGAGAATCCCTTGTTCTTGGATAGGCAGAATCGATCTAGTCCAAATGGCTGTGCTGCCAAAACTGATACAGATTCAATGCAGTTCCTATCAAAATACCAACAAACTTGAATAAACAATCTTCAAATCATGTGGAACCAAAAGCAACCTAGATTAGCCTAAGTAATAAAACAAAAGAAGGTGGCATTACGATTGCAGACTTAAAGTTATATTACAAAGCAACAGTAATAAAAACTATATGGCACAGGCACAAAAGCAGACAGGCTGACTGGTGGAACAAAACTAAGGATGCAGAGACAAGCCCAAGTACCTTCAGTCACCTACCTGATTTTTGACACAAAAAATCATACACTGAAGAAAGGATAGCCTCTTCAACAAATGGTGCTGGGAAAACTTATTATCCACATGCAGAAGAACAGATCTAGACATACACCTATCACCATGTATCAAAATACCTCTTAGTGCTGACACAGACTGATTATCCACAATTCTCAAAGCTTCACTGTATCTTCCTGGGTTCTAAAATTCTGCCTGACACATGATTGTTAGAATTCCCTGAGAAATAATCCTGTGAGGTCTCTGCTATACTTTCATAATGTAAAACAGTAAGTATGTCATCAATTATGAATATATGACAATAGAATATCTTTACATTTAATGATGGATAACTATAAGCTAAACAATATGCCAAGCATTTCGTACAATCAACATAACCACCGACCCCACCGTTGCTTTCCAAATCCCCTCTCGACTCTGCTCCTTTTCCTTAGTCATTTATCTTTCTCCCAATGCTACTGTATCATCCTCAGTATTGCTTTTTCTTCCTGAATGCCTACCACCTTGTCCTCCCCTATAGCCAACTCCTCACACAGTGATCCCAACCAGACTGACCCCACTCCACCCTTTAGAGCTTTATGCCTAGAATTGAGTCCATAACCCTCAACCTATGTATCAACTAATCAGCCTGTAAGGCTTCCCCAAGCCAGGGTGCAAGGTGAAATGTGTGGGCTCCAAACCTAGGAGTTCAGTCCCAGCCCTACCCCTTATTTTTTCAACTCTCTGGATTTCAGTTTCTTTGTCTGGAGAATCAAAGACACAATAATAGTAAATACTTTGTAGTTATTTGTTATGTGCTTTAAGCGACAGTCTGAATAAAGATTCAATACAGTTCTGAGCATAGAGAAAATATTCCATTTAATATTAGTCATAACAATTAGTGTAGGAATATCAGGAAAAGCTCATTTTTCTAATCAATAAGCCAAAAAGAGATATTTGATCATCAGGCTCCACATAGTGTCGTCACCTTTACATACAACCTAGTTTGTTCCTTTAACTCGCATGTGTGACCCTATGTCTGACACATGTAAGACCTAATGAATATGTTTGGTGAATGAATAAATCAATATCAATAATAATAACTGCCACATAATGAGAATCTGCTTCTTTGCACTATGCTTCACACATTTATGTAATCATCAACAAACTCTGCAAAATAAGCCTGACTTTCTCATTTGAGAGATGATGAAAAATAATGACTAGAGCAACTAAACAACATGCTTGAATGCAAAAGGCTGGTATGTGGGTGGATTTTTCCCATTACACTAGCACTTTCCTTTTGTAAGGAAACAATAAATTAAACCTGATGAACACCCGTGGGGATTATTTAATCATTTCAGCATTGGCAAATACTTGTTTTTTTAAGTGTCCTGTAAGAGCATTTTATCCTTAATAACATGCTATGAAGATCATATTACAGTCTTCAAAATACTAGGATGCATTTTTGTCTTGTACCCATTTGATATATGATATAAAGCTGTCAGGTTTAAATTATGTGTGAAAGACAAATATATAAGCTGTTTTCAAGTGAATTTCACTAAGTTGTAAGATATGCTAAAGAAAATAAAAACTTTTAAGAATGAATATTTGGAATTCTAAATTTTGTGATACGTTTTTTACATATAATTGTTCTAAATGATAACATGCAAAAATAGTTTTCTCACTGATATTTGCAAGCACTTCCTTACAAATACCACACTGCAGGTATGAGGAATCATTATTCTCAATAAATAAAAAACTAAGTTGGAAAAAATAAAAAATAATAAACATAGCCATGCCATGAGAAGATCCCATTATTTTTCCCATTTTATAGGTGAGCAAACAATTTTAAAGAGATCAAACAACTTGCCTGCAGTCACGCTTTGATAAATGCCAAGTGTTGAGACCCAAGCACGTGGTCATTGTCTCCAATGTTCAAGTTGGTCATTATTATAGCATGTAGATTCCCATTGTTGCTAAGTAGTATGAAGAGCCTCAGCGCTCTTGAAAGGGGACATAGCTATGTCCAACCAGATAAATTGCAGAGATGCTACGCCATTGGGCATCTGTGTTATCTTCATCTTTCCCCAAGATTTTGATAGGTAAAATGGGAACGAATCACCTTTTCTCTCTACTATAATGATTTGTTAATTTAGTGCTAATAGTACTCTATTTTCTATTGCCAAAACAAAAATACATTAACCTGGGTAATTTGTAAAGAGAAAAAGAAGTTCATTGAGCTCACAAGTTGGAAGTCTTTAGAGTAAGACTGTCCAATCATCTTAATGTTACTTTGAAAACTAATTGTAACCATATAGGCCTCTAAGCATATGCTCATCCACATATACAGAAACTAAATTACCAGCTGCAGATGATATCACAAAGAAATGATCAGATGGGCCCACCCCCATGTTTGTAGCCCAGGCGGTGTGGTACTCTTTCCTCGGAGACCATAGAGCAACACCTCTGTGTCTGATTCGCCATATGCTAGACAATCCTAACAATTTACCATGTTTCATGTCCCAACTCTTCCTATGTTACCTTCAGCCCCTGATGATTGCATAGGCAATGAATTTTGTGGTAATGATATGTTCCAGAACTAGGAGAGGATAAGTAATTCACACCACCCCCTTGTGTGGGTTCTGACTTCATGAACTAGCAGGGGAGTTATCAGACTTTATAGGATTCTACACATGTTTCTCCCGACTCAGAAGTGAATGTAAAATATAGAATGACACGCTGAGACAGAGCAGAGTTTTTAAACTCCTTCGGGGAGACTTTGTTCTTAAATCAATAACTGGATGTTACATGTCCATGTGCAAGTGGATGCTTGCGTATGTGTGTATATAAACTGTACCGGTTTGGGTGATAGGGTAAATCATTTGAAAATCACTCTAGGATAATCCCACCTAATTACTAATGTGATATTAAAATACCGCTGATTCCGTAATGCTGTTTGACTTAGCTTTCACATATCATTACTTTTTAAATAAGTCTCCACTGAAATTTATGGCTATATCTGGTTTCTTTCCCTGTGTATGAGATGCACATAACTGCAATTAACATTTACCTAGTTTTCCATGGAGCTGAACACGTATCCATACCTTGGCAGATCTAACCACTTTCTTAATGTTAATGGATGTTAGATATTGTTTAAGCACTCCTTCCAGTAGAGTAATAACTGTTTTAATTTCATAAGGAAAATCTATGTTTGTTGAGGGCTTACCAGACATCAAACACTGTGAAAGGCACTTTATAGGCTCCACAAAATAATCATACCTTGTAAGTATCATTACATTTTATGAATACATTACCTTTTCTGAGCATAGTTCCAGACATGTATTACAAATAGGGAAATAGAAACTTGTAATTAGAAGTACTAGCCCACATAGTTCTCTTACTCCAAAGGACACCCTTTAGAATGTTGTTCAGCTATTCAGGAAGGTCAAGAGCATGGTAATATTTAGTCTTTTAGAAACTAAATAAAAGAAGCTGGATTTTTAGACTTAAAAGGCTTTCAAATATAAGCCAAGGAATAAGCCCTATTTAATTATGAGGTATACTCTATCTTGGGGTATAAAATGGAAAGACACCCTGAGTTTCTGGGGAAGAAGAACTAATATTGTCAAAATGGCCATGCTTCGAAAATTGCTATACAGTTTCAATGCAATACTCATCAAAACACCAATAGCATTCTTCACAACACTAGAAAAAAACAATACTAAAATTTATATGGAACCAGAAAAGACCCAGAATTGCTATCTAACAAGGCAAAGATGAAGAAATCACATTTCCAGACTTTAAAATATATGACAACACAATAGTGATTAAACATACATGATCGTAACACAAAAATAAACAGGAAGACCAATGGACAAGAATTGAGGTTATGGAGAGAAACTCAGGCACCCACTGCATCTGATTTTCGACAAAGGATCCGATTCCATTCAGAGAAAAGACAGCATCTTCAACAAATGGTGTTGTGGAAAATTAGATATGCATATGTGAGAGAACAAATCTAGACCCCTATGTTTAAACCTGTACTAAAATTAGATCAAAATGGATCAAGGAGCCGGATATCAAAGCAGAAACACTGGAAGACAGAGGGACAAGAAAGGGCTTTGTGATCAAAATGCCAACAGTACAAGAAATAGCAACAAGAATCAACAAATGGGACTGCATCAAACTAAAAGTCTTTTGCTCAGCCCAGGACACAGCCGGCAGGGTGAAAAGAGAGCACAGAATGGGAGAAAGTTTTTGCCAGTGAAGACTCAGAGAATGACGTCAAAGATAGCCCCCCAAATAAGTGATCCCATTAAAAAATCGGCAACTGAAATGAAAAGAAAGCTCACAGAAGCGGAAGAACTAAAGGCCTATCAGCACAGGAAGAAGTGTTCAACATCTCTGGCCATCGGAAAAATGCAAATCAATACAATATGAGGTTCTGGCTCACTCCAGTGAGAATGGCTTTCATAAAGAGCTCAACATGACAATTGTTGGGGAAGGAAATGCTTCTACAATGTTGGTGGGATGACAATTTGGTTCAACCACCATGGAAAGCAGTTTGGCGATTCCTTAAAAAGCTGAAAGTAGAAATCCCTTTTGACCCAACTGCAGCTCTGCTGGGCATTTCCTCCAAAGAATTAAACTCGTGATTTCATAAAGACATGTATATCTGAGTTTATAGCAGCACAACTCATAATAGCTAAATCTTAGAAACAACCTGCATGCCCATCAACAGAAGAACGGATAAAGAAAATGTAGTATGTATACATAATGAATTATTACGCAGCCATAGAGACAGACATGAAACATTTGCAAGAAAATGGGAATGCATTGAGTCAATAATGCAATACAACTTAGTGAGGTGGACTGGACACGCAAGATTAAGTATCGTTTGCTATTTCTCATGTAAGATTGTCATAAATACACATCTAAAAAGCTCTTAACATAAGAGGATAGAAATAAGGGTGAAGGATCGCTAAGGAAGGGAAGAGACCCTGAGAGTGGGGGGAGGGGCGGCAAAGAGGAGGGACAGAGTGAGACGGAGGGAAAAGTGGCCCAAAGTGATTTATCGGGACACAAATTCCTCAAGTTGTAAATAATTAACACGTTACTGAATCTGCAGTTCATTTTAGTTAATTTTTTTTAAAGCTCATGATTGAACGTACAGCTATATGGCTGCAAAGGGTTGCAGAGAACTATCACACTGGCCTCTCAGTCGAAGGCTCAGATCTTGTATCATACACTGAAGAAACCTCCCCTGCCCTCTAAATGGCCTGAGCAAGCCTATCAGCTGCATCTGCCCCAGACCCACATTAAATATCTCCTGACTTGTTTGCACGCAGCAGTAAGATACAGCCTGAAGTACACATGTCGAAAATTTGGGTTAGCAAATTAGAATCTACATGATGCTGAGAGCTTCTAAGTCTGTAGTTCTAGTCACAACTAGTTTACAAATCTTCTGATCTTCACTCACATGCTGGAAGAAACAATGAACATCCAGGGAACAACTTATAAGAGCCTGTGGAAGAACTGTGGCTCCGTTTATGAGGAAATACACGGGAGGAGTTTGTAGTCGAGTTTCAGCATGTATGTGTGCACTCACCTAGAGCATGTTTGTAATCACAACGACTCACAACCATGCGCACTCCATCCTAGGACTAAGAAATCCCACCGTTCATCTGCAGAACCAAATCTGCAGGACAGATGTGCTCAAAAAGTGGGCAGAATGGTGCTGTCCTACTAACTTAGAAGCCTACCCTTCCTTAAGAAAAAAAATTGTCATAGTGCTTGCCAACATTTTCTCAGCATAAACAGATACCAAACTAAATTTTACAAAAAGTTCGAACACTCCTGTTTACCTCCAATACATATCTTTCCAGGAGTCTGTTAGTGATATGTGCAGAATAATGCCCTCTGTTGCTTTTTGCTTTTCAAAGTAGCTTCATACACACGAACTCTATTTCCTTGCCTCTCTGTGTAAACTCTGGAAATTGCTAATGAGGATTTCACCAGCTTATAAAATAAATAAATTATATTTTCTGTATCAAGAGTCAGCGGACTACTGTCCCTTCCTAAGGGTAACTTTATATTTAGATTGGACAGACTCTTGGTCTCTAGAATCCTGCCAAAGCATTCCACTTGGACTCCTGCAATGGAAAAGAGAAGACAACAGAGACGCTCCTGCCTTAATTCCCTGACCCTGCTGGCTCCAGTCTGGAGAGGACTGTATAAATAGGCCTGAATTCTCAATGGATCCTCATCACTGCCATGATTCCAATTCCTTTTCGTACATTTTATGTCGTGCTTTGGCCTTCCACATTAAAGAATTCAGCCCCTGCAAATGAAATACTCTTCCCCCTTCCAGTTCCTGTTATTAATATATATTTATACCTACTTTAACGTATGAGATATCCTCAAAAAACAGCTAAGTGATTTCTCCATGTTGTTTCTGTTCCACTGAAACAACTTCTTCCCAAAGACCACAGGTTTATTTCTCCAGCACACTCCTGATGTGATCTTCACATTGACTTCAGAAAAACAGACTACGCCTATTTTGAAATCATGCTGACAGCGCCAAAGACAAAACTCTTTGACCGTCACATATTCTTGATTAATTTCAGGATTCAGGCAACAGAATCAAGCAGTTGCCTAGTATTCCATCAACTGATTAACTCATTCAATAAGTATTCTTTAGAAGATTAGCATATCCCATGACTTATGCAGTGTCCTGAAAACAAAAATAAATTAAAAATTATAATTTCTTCTCCTATAGAGATACATGGAACAATAATTGGAAAAGCTGTAGATAAATACAGGGGAAGTGTTACAGATGTTATATTGATCTTCATAGAACAACACAATCTCAAAGGTGAGAAGATTCATCCCTAACTTTAAGGAATGAAGGAACATATTGTACAAATGTAATTGTAAATAAAAAACAAGCAAACATCTTACCACATTTCCTCTGATTAAAGAAAGAAATAGCAACTTGATGTGGCCTGAGATAGGGAAAGAGTATACTTTAAAACTTTTGCCAAGTTTCTTCAAGCAAAAAAGAAATTAGATGATAACTATGAAACTATTCCTACTAGTATACATACTATTCATCTAGTTTTTTGGACACAGGTAACGTGTGTGGAATCTGCACACACCCCTTAAAAAAGGAGCTGAGTGCACTGTCCAGTATTGTATAAGGTGCTATGGCAAGTGATATTGATGAGGGAAATTTTTGTCTGTTTTTATAAAGAACTAGGCCAAGCTTTTTCTGAGAATTGTGCGCATGTGTGTGCGCGTGCATGCATGTATGTGTGTATAGGTGTGTGTTTGTGTGTGTGTGTGTTGGCGTTTTCTATCTGCATTTGCCAACAGGAGACTAGTGTGACTGAGAGAAATGAGGGAAGAGAGATAGAGAGAGAGAGAGAGAGAGAGAGAGAGAGAGAGAGAGAGCATGAGACCAGGCTGTAACAATCTCCTATGAAACCACACTCTCAATGACCTAATACCGTCACTAGGCCCCACCTCATTCCACTGCCTTCAGTAGCACCAAGCTGAGGACTAAGCATTTTAATATGGGCATTTGGGGTCCATTCTAGAATGGTTTATTATGTTTAGTTTTGTTCATTTGTGTTGTTTGGTTTTGCTTTGATAGAGGAACTATCTTCTGCCACATATAAAATATATAATAGAATGCATATATATAAGTATATATCTACTAAAACTTCTTAAATTTTTATTATAATATTTTAAATATCAAAGGAAAAAATAAAAGGAAAGGAAAGAAAAAAAGAAAATGAAAGCTTAAGGTCTGTAGGTTGAACATGCCTGCTTTAGATCAAAACGAGAATACCTGTTTCTGGGGAGAAAAGAGGGAAGAAATTAGAAGACTAGAAGAAGGCAAGAAAGAACTTTGTGCCTTAGAGGCCCTTCCAATTTCCCCAATTCAAAGCACGTAGTATGTCAAAGAGCTGTGTTTTGGTGTTCTGACCCCCAATATTAATAACATTTATTATTAAAGAAAGAAAGAAATTTAAGTGGAGAAGAGTAGTTCTGGGGTTAGTTTTAACAAATCTATAGTTGCGGGCAAATATCCTTATATTAGGTCTGATTATAAAATCTACACCAATAATGCCTACCTTCTGATTTAGATAAGCACGTGCATGCACGTGTGTGTAATCTACTCTTCCGTAACTGTATCTTTGTGTTATTCTTTGAAGCTTTCATCCTCGTAGGCTTAATTTTCAAGCATCAGGTCTACGTTGTTCAGTCATGTGATTTAGGCCGAGATAGTCACTGAGACCCAGTTTTCTCAGCCTGCGAGGGAGAGCAGAGAGATCGCCTCCTTCACAAGGTTGTTATGAAGACGAAATCGCAGCACTTCAGCAGCTCTGGCGCATATGAATTTCTCAGTAAACAGAGACAATTACAGAGACATTTATAAACTCAGTGTTCCCATTGTCTACTACGAAACCAGGAAGGGACTTTGTGAAGATACATGTGAATGGCTTGATAGAATACTTGGCACAGAAAAACGAGGTACCAAATTGAAAATTGCAGGTGCCCAGACACTATTCTTCTTCTCAGACATAATTAACTTGGGCTGGGTTGTGGCTTCTGCCAAGAAAAATGACTACAAGTTTCTCCCTGTCTGTTCATCCTGAAGGTGTCAACTAAAGCGTTACCTGCCCAGACTAGTACCCAGCGGCTGAGATGGGACACCCTGAAGGCAAAAGTATCCTTCTAACCTTCTTCAGCTTTGCAAGTCTGATGTGATCTTTGTTTCCAAGAAGAACTGTGTCTCCAACCATCCTCCTTCTGTTGCAGGAATGTTAGAGCCTGCCGGATTCCTTCAAAGCAGCCTCTGCCTTCACAGGCAGTTTATATGAAGCTCCCGAATCAGACATGCTTTTACAGCCATGAAGTAGAAGAAAGAGAGGCCTTTATTCCCCCAAGTCTCACAGAATATGAACTCCAGATGAGATCAAAGGTAGCTCTTCGGGTGGGAATTGCAAATACAGGACTGGCATCTTTGGCATTAAGTTGTTAATACTTCGGGAGCAATGGAAATCCACGTGTAAAAACAAACAGTCTCATTAAAAGGCTCTAACATGTTGCCCTCTCTTTCTGCTAGCCCATTGACAAGCTCTCGGCTTACCTCATTCTCAAATTCTGCAATAGTCTGAGGGAAAATAGGATTAAATGTGTCCATTTTAATTTGATGCTCAAGAGGGCAAAAATCACTGTGCACTATTGATTGTGCAGTATTGTTCCTGGTGGTTCTAAAAAAGAAAACACATGGCTTCAAAAGCCAGGATTTGTATATTTCCCTTTACAGTGAGAAGAGAGAGGAAAAACTAAGCCAGGGTGAGAGGAAAGTGAAATCTGATCTATAGACCTGAGCTTATGACAAAAAAGGACCCAGTGGCTTGAAAAATCCTGCAGTCTACCCCAATTCTTGGGGCGATTTTACACATATTTCTTCTGACTTAGGTCAAGGTTTTAGAAAGACTTTCTGAAGGAGTGGAACAGATTAACTCAAGCTCTTACCCAGACTGATCCAGATGAAGGATAATGACACAAAAGAATAGGTTGTGATGTTGAGCAAAGAAGGGAGAGGTTTATGGTTTCATGGTACCAATAAGCTTAGGGCTTTTATTTTCTACTAAATCCTTGAATTTCTACTTTAGAAGTTCACCAACTTGCTGGTCTTGGCCAAAATGCAGGTGATCAACTTGTTATTGGTTAGCATTCCTCCCCCAAAATCAAATCTCTCTCTGTCTATTTATCTCTTTCTCTTCTATTTTAATCAAATCTACAAAACAGCTGCCAACAAAGTTACTTCATCTTTCACTATCCTTATGTGTATAATTCTTGTGATTAAGAATCTGCTGTACACATTGTACTTTCCCCTTCTTAAATACTTCTATACTCATTCCCTAAAAATGAAAACGTTCTTTTACATAACCCTAACATAATTATTAATGTCAGAACATTAAACATTGATATTATTTTATATTCTTTTGTACATCATTTTGTTTTATAATTAACAGTCCTTAATCCAAATGTGTTATTTGCACCAGCGACATCTTTCATGCATTTTTTCAGTCCACAATTCAACACAAGATGGTGCATTGTGTTTATTTGCCACATCACTTTAGTCTTATCAGATTTGTCTTTAATTAGGGTGTCATCAGCCCCCTCCTTTTCAACTGAGAATATGCCATGCTTCAGCGTAAAGAGAAGTTGTCCCAGTGAGACTTGATTTTTGCCAACTCTGGGTCTCATGAAGCATTTGTGCTCGATGGCCGTGGTCTCCTGGCAGCCCTCAAAGCTCAGAATGATGACCACTGATAGTCACTCACTGAATAAGCCTCTCCTCCTTCCAGTCATCCAACAGCCATTTGTCTTAATCAGTCACTGACTGTTATAGCACCAAAAGTGCTGACCCATAAAAAACAATCTGTTTAAAAATCAGAGTGTTTTCCTTTCAAGCACCAGCAACACCCTTGCTATGTAAGACAACATGTCTGCCTATCTGGCCGAAGGCAACCAGGGCACAATTAAGGAAACATTGAAACGTTGGGAAATAAAACGCTGATTCTTGAATAAAATTAAAGTCATACCCAGCAACCCACATCCCATGGATCCCTCATCTCTTTGCGTGTGTTAAGCAGCTTAAGACCCAAGTGTAGCACTCTGATCCTCCAAAAAATATTAAAATCACACATTTTTGCTTTTAAATAGTTTATATGTAATATCTCCCGAGCTCTTTCCAATTACTAATAAATCTACACCATACCATTCTAGGAAACAGTTAATAAGAAATTTGTAGTAGTAATGGTTTGTATGACATATCATGATTCTATTAAGTGATCACTAATTTGGGGCAGTGTTGTGCGGTGTTTTTATTTTCGTTTTTTTTTCCCAGAAGCCAAATAGTATACCTTAAGATCACAGAATTCAGACATGATAGAGACCTTAAGCTCTCAAACATCCCAATCTCCTCTTTTGCAAATAGTGACTGTGAAAAGCCGAGAGGCAAGAAACTTGCCCAAGCACACAGTACTAGCTAATGAGAGAGAAAAACATTAACAAATACAAGTATAGGTTACTCAAGACCCTTGCCAGTGGGAGATGCTAGGAGACAGGTATGCTCTATTAAATCTGTATGAAAAATAATTTTTTGAAAATTAAATTGTATCTTGGATGGTCTAGAAACCATTCCAATTTTTTTTCTAAAACGGAAAGAAAAAAGTTGCTGTTCGATGAAGCTAAGATAATTTTACACAGTGACTTCCCTGATTGATTTTTACAAAGTTTATATTTTACAGGTTATATGTATTTTTCAAAGATGAAATATTAAATTTTAGAACAACTTACAGTAGGTGTAAAGCCTTTAGAAGTTTAGAATACTCTTAAAGTGATCTTCAGCTATCCTTAAATTAATCATCGTAAATGAAATAGTGCATTAAATTACTCTTTTACTCCATGTATATGGATCTGGAAATTCTCAAACAGTTCTAGGAAGATAAAACACTTCTAATCATATCTAACCTCTATATGTACTTTAGAAAACATGTACAACGTACCCTTCAAACTTCATACACACCTGCCTAGCAATTGGTAGATTGTACTTGCTAAAAAAAAAAAGTTCTAAAGAAGAATTTCAGTCCAAATAGATACTTCATTAATGCAATTTACAGTATTATTATTGTGGATCTATACCCATTTCTGCAGACATGGCTTTCCTCCATATGCAAAGGACAGCAGGCCTTTGTCTACACGTTCGCTTTCAGAGAGTGGACTCTGTCGACCTCTTAATCCTAGTCTTCTGTAATTGAATTTTGCTGTGTTGCGTCTTCCACGGCTGGACCCTCACAAAACTACATGTGCAGAAAAATGAGAGCAAGGCATTTGCAGATGGGGATAGATTTTGAAAAGGATAAAACACCCTAATCCACCCGCCGCCCCCCACCCGCCCGCACACATAACCAAGCTGAAAACTTTCTGGCTCTGACCATTTCTCCAACTTCCTGTTAGGAGATGTGCTACTTGGGTTCTGAAACTAGGAAGACGAGTACTCAAGTCCTCAAGCTACTGTTAGCTGTTTAACCTTGGAAGATGTAACCTCTGTAAGGCTGTTTTTGCAGTAAGATGACCGTACAAAACATCTATCCTACTGAGTCATGATAAGGAATAAATTGCAGTCTTTACAGAAGATTCTTGGGGTCTATGACAGGATTTTCCTAAGTTAACCAGGAGGAAGGAATAAAATAACTTTTTAATTATCACATGAGTCAAAAAATCACAAAGGGAATTGTTCCTTGAGTATTGCATATTGCTACATACAATCTTTGACTCCCTCTATATTGAAAAAGCGGTCATTTCCCTTTGCATTATAGAAAAATTCTCTTCAAAATCATTTCTGATTGTGAAAGAAAAATCACAAGCTCTCTGGAAAAAACCTAAATCCTCCTTTAATCATAGTTTTAGTAAGGGCTTAATAAATTCAATATTAAATAAGATTTACCTTTGGGGAAAGGATGGAGTTGGTGGGAAAGGAATAGGCCTCTTAGTGCTCTTTACTATGTAAAACATGTACCATCGCTGAGGTTGGAAGATCCTGGAAGTAAATCACACACACTGAGTTTCATAGGCCTCTTCTTCTGCCTACTGGGCCCACTGGATAGAAATCAACTGGGAAAATTTCAATTCACTACAGAGATTGGCAAATACTAGCAACTAACCTGCTAGCTAGCTGAATGCCTGTGATTCATACTTGTCTTCTCAAAATATGCAAAATCGAACCATAATTTTTTTTTAAAAATTAGGTAATGTTATCTGATTCTAGCTGGTATCGGTTACCAGCCAATAGCCTAGAAATGCAGACCTTATCAAGAAAGGCTTCACTGCATGGTAATAGTCTCCAGAAAAAAATGTATCCTGAGTAAGTATTCTTCCGAATATGTGTTCCCAGAAGCAATGGGATGAAGCACCTCAAAAATTTTCCTCCTAGAATCTAGGGCTCAGCAGGCAAAAATAAATAAATAAATAAATAAAAATTAAAAAAATAAAGTTCTTCTCAGAGGACAAACTTTCAATTACTTTTGCCCAGACAACGCAGTCACGTCCCAGCCAAGTTCACTGATTAGACCTTGGAGGATGTTGAGTATTTTCTCTACAGGATGTGGGCTAGTGACGGGATTTCAGGTCAAAGTTCAGATTTCTCTGTGGTCATAGCAACCAGTCAGTGACCTCAGGGAAATCTCTTCCACATGCCAATCTTCAGTTTCACTCTCTACCAACTGTCATTTCTGACCTGTTGGGTCAGATTCTTCCTGTCCTCTCATCTGAGATTCAGGTCAGTCCTTCACAAGCCTCCAGCATCCAGCACATCCTTTTTGCCAAGACACTCCTTTCTTGGCCTATCCCTGTCCTGTTTCACCCCTCCAGCTAAGGTAACACCTACTTATAAACTAAGTGTCAAACTATTACCTGTCTGAAAGGAAGATGCCTTTGCTTGTTGGGGCACACCTTTTGAAGGCACCCCGAGGCCTCAAAACCAGGTGGAAGAATGATTGCCACAAAATTCTTGGTGGTCCAATCAGCTAGACTCATGGGTAAGGTATCCTTAAGACAACAAACACACCCACCATGGGCTGAATAACTTGTACTTGCTAAATAATGTCTGAAGAAGAATTTCAGTCCTAAGAGAAACATATTACATAAATGCATGTTACAGTTGTATTAATACTGATCTACACCCAGCTCTGTAAACACTAATTTGCCATAGAAAGATCTTCCATCCAAAGTCCAAAAGCCACTGAGTAATATCCTGCTAGATAATTGATTTTTCATTCAGACTCATGTTGATCCAGATGACATGAAGATGCTAAGACATGATAAGCAGGGAAGAGGAGTGTTTACTCTCTGAATCCATAGATGAAAGGTACAACAGCAAAGTCACAACTAAGTAAAAATTTAGTCCTCCAAAAGAACCATTTGTGAAGATGACTACTGTTCCTTTATGAAATATTTACAGAGCACTCGTTATGTGCTCAGCATAGCACTAAGCATAAGACATCAAAGTAAAAAAGATACAACTCCTGCTTATAATGTTCATACTCTTATATGTTGTTTACATTTTTCTAAATATCACAATCACCTGGCTACTTGATTCAACTGGAACTGCCCATACCCATCTCCCCAGGCCCACCAGATTAAAAGCTCAGGGAAACGATGTAGAAATCTTGTTGGTTAACAAGTATCTTTGATCATTAGCCAATGACAGGGAAACAATAGATTCCTGAAAAAAATTAAGCACCTAATAAATAGAAGGATAATTTTCTTCTGCATTATAAGCAATAAATAATTTATGTAATTTCTTAGAAAACTGGGGACTGTTCAACTGATTTCCCAAATACAATGCCTAAAAGCCCATTTATAATCTCCACGATCTCTATTGCATCAGACCAAAAAGAAACAGAATCAATAAACATCATTAAGTAAACACCAAGATAAATAGATACAAATGTGATAGATGGATAGATAAATTGCCCTTAAATTGAACTTTTTATCAAAAAAAGTTCGTATCCAGTTCTGAACCCCAATTTGTAAGTAATGTGCTCAATTTTTCAGTAACAAACCATTATAATCTATCCAGTATATTCTCTTAGTGGTCTTATATATTTTTGGGAAAACATGTGGGATCTAAATCAATACATAAAAGAAAAAAAAACAATACTTTCTAACAACGCCATCTCCCAGAAAGAAGTTTTACTTACTAATTTTTTTGGAAGTGTAGAATCTTAAAATTGCTGTGTGCAGGTGATAAACAAGCCCATGACCAAATAAGAGATATAATTCTTTTTTGTCCATTTTTGTCTCCTGAGCTCTAAGCTTCAGTTCATTCCAGAATTAAGCAACTATCTTTGCCAACAATTTTTAAGAAATATTTCCTGATGACTTCTTATTTCCTTCAAAATATCATAATTATATTACAAGGAAATTGTAAGGAAACCATCCAAACATTGTTCAGGAAAAAAATTGATAGTCTGGCACAGTTAACAGTACAATGCAAGAAACATACTTTGTTTACATGGGACTTGGGGGAGAGAAAAAGATGTTCAAAGTGTGTAAGAGATTTTTAGTGATTTCACATTTGAAATCTGCAACATTCAAAAAGTAAATAATGTCTTGAGCCCTGGTTTAGTACAGCTTTTAACTGGTTGAATTCATCATAAACATATAAGGCAAAAATAAAGCTCTGGATGTGTTCTTAGCCAGCATCTATTCTTGCATTTATTGCTGAAGCAATTCATTTATCATTCCTGAGAAATGGGGTCAGTAACATCACTTCATCTTTCTTGGGGCAATAAGAAGCCGTTTTCCAGGAGCCAGAAAAGATAGCTGTGTCATGAGTTTCATTTTTTTTTTTCAAGTCCCTTGTTGCTACAATTTTAGGGAAAAAAAATGTTTGAGGTCACTCCGTGTCCACTGCAAAACAAGAGCATGTGTCAAGGAAAATCAGTAGCTTCCCCACCGGGAGTGATACTTCCAACCCAACTCGACGTTTGCACTAGTCATGCTTAACATGCGGATTCAACAGAAGTGCACTTTAACCAGATCAGAGGCAAGTGAGAATATAACACTCAAGTCTCTCTAAGCTCCCTTTTTCTTGGAGCACGAGGAGAATGTGCTCATTTAGACCAGCAAGGTTGCTGTCTTACTGATTTCACAACGTTCCTCCTCCTCAGGCACGGAACTTGTTTTTGGTTATTGTCCAGAGTCATGTATTAGGAGATCAACCTAGCTGCCAGTGGAGAACCCAAAAGCTAGACAGATGAGAGATGATAGATGGATGGATAGATAGATAGATAGATAGATAGATAGATAGATAGATAGATATGTCAGAGGAGAATGAGTTTAGTTTTATATTATTTGCTTGTGTCTCTGTTTGGGTTTGATTTTCTGCAAGAAATAGCCTGCAGACTGGAGAGAGCTCTGGGAACACATCGTGGTTGGCAATGAGGTACTCCATTATTGAATGATGCCCATTTCAGTGGCACATGCAAGGAAAACCTCACTTACTGCCTGCGTAAAATGATTAAATAAATCAACCTTAGCTAATAGAGTTTCCAATTGTCATTAGCTCTCACCTAGAAAAGAATATAAATTTCAGGCAACCCAAGCCCACTTGGGCAAAGAAAGGCCCGAGAAAAGAAAATGTATCAATATATATAATGAAGTCAGAAGGTGGAAAGTAGGAAAAAATACTTGAACAGTTGAACATACGCTTTATCTGAACTCTTTCTTGAATACTTTACTATCTCCACTTTGGATCTCATTGTATTTTGTAAATGTACAAACATCACTCTCTGAGGCTCCTTGCGAAAGAACTTCTAAGAGTGTCATCATCTGTCCAACTGAGTTCACTCTGTAGTTAAGTGCCCCTCTCTCTAATATGTTGTTATTGATAAATATTACCAATAGACATCAACCATTTCTTTGTGACTGTGCGCTGCCTCATGTTTCAATGCTATGGCTGCTGGGAACTGAAACTGCTCTTGGTGCCTCATTCTGTCTGTTTAATGATAAGTTTCAACTCCATCAACTTTCATGTTCCCAGATGCTTCCTCATTTCTCTTACATTATTTTTAGTGATTTTTCCACATTCCCTTCACCTTGGTGTGTGCTTGAATTAATTAATTACATTGATGGTCTCTACACAGACCATCTTCCATAATACCAAATGCTCATTACTAGGCTCTTTCTGCTCAGTAAGCTACAGGTTCCCAAATCCTCTACTCCTTTCATATTGTCACAATTCCCTAACTTGGATACCTTTTTCTTATTCCTCACCATGACCAACTCACAAGCCCTTTCCCCACCCATATCCCATCTCTCACTGAGTACCATACATCCCTTACCTTAATTTCTGTCGCATGTTTCTGCGTCCCTCTGCCCTTGTTGCCACTCTGATCTTGCAGGCGTTTTCACCTCTTTCCTGATGATTACAATGGCCTCCTCTTGGTCCTATCTCCACTTTGATCTCCCTCAGTCCACCCTCTTGTCCTTCTTCCATGGCTGCTAAAGTTTTTGTCTGGAAAATTTGATCACATTATTCTATCTATTAAAACTTATGACTCAATTTCTCACATCCTTTTGAGATTTGTCTTCTCTTACTCACCATCGTAAATTATGTTCCACCGCCATGAAACGGCTTTCTGTCTTACTAAGGAAAATGCTGTTTTTGTATCTTTGCCTTCCAACAAGCTTAGGTGCCCCTGTTCGTTGATCACGAAGCTAAACTTATGCTCTGAAGTTAGAGGTGAAGCAGAGCCACCTCCTCTTGGAAAACATCCCATCACGTCAGATAACATTAAACCCTCCTTCTATGGTATCCAACTATGACATCATAACTAGAATAGGTCCTTGTATCAGTTGATAAATCCAAACAGCAAAATTGTATCACATGCCTATTATGCACCAGACACTGACTAGTTACTAAATTGTCAATTGTGAGCAAAACATCTCTTCACTGAGCAGCTCGGATGTCAGTGGACTCGTCAAATAATCCAACATGTTACAATTTGATCAGGTTTCTTGTACCTATTTTTATATCTCAATCATCACCTATTTCCCTCACTAGAGTGAAAGTTTCCTGAAGGTAGAAACTGTGACTCATGTACTTTTCGATTCCTAGAACCCCACACTGTGCCAGGAGGATCTCGCTCACCTTGCACCTGAACCTCGCCTTCACTGCAATTTCAGTGACAGAGGCATGTCAGATTGCACCAAACCAGCGCTTTATGTAGTCATGGCTGGTTCTAACTCTGTACCTCAAGAACACGCAGGATGAGTCTAGTGTCCCATTCAGGTGACAACTTTCAAATATCTGAAGATAACTATCATATTTCTTCTCTTCTCCAGCCACTGTAGTCCCAGTTGGTTTTGTGTGTGTGTGTTTTTTTATCATTTCTTGCTCTAAGATATTAGGTTTCTCCTCTTTGGCATGTGACACATTTTGGTTGTAGCCTTTAACTATCTTTTTTAAGAACACAAAGTGATTTCAAGAAAATGTTAAGATTCTCTGAAAAGTGATGAGCATTGTGGGATTACTAAACAACTTGGATTAGAAGTTTGGAGGGGGAGTGTATTGTTATGTTTAGAAACATATTGTTTGAAAATCAGGCATGAATTAAATTGTTATTAAGCTATGTGTACCAGTGATTCTGGAAGTAGACATCAGGTATTGAAAGGAATTTTGTACTAAAAGAATATCTCTCAAATGCAGCCGTAGTGTTCTTGAGGGTAGGGCCTGTGTGTGAGTTTACTGTAGTCTTAAGATAACTCAAAGAGGCCAGAAATCTGGCACGGAGTTGCACGGGATGATAGAGATGAAGCAGCACTTATCAACCTCAAGTTCTTTTAAAATGACACTTGAGAGGTAGGATGAAAATCGAAAGCCTTGTTCTGAGCTATGGTAAAAGTGATTTGGTGAACCAGAAAACACCTCAAATGATCATGAATGGCCTAGAGTAAAATTTGAAGAGTCTAATCTCGTTTCAAGTGCCAACAGTGCCCAAGATGGTTTTAAGGTCCTAAGGTGGTATCTCTAAAAATTTGATCTTTGGAGACCTATGGCAGATCCTTTGCGGGTTCTGTCAAGATTGAATCCATTAAATTGCATGTGAAGCCACAGGCATTGCTCTGAAGATCCTCTAATGTCTCAATACATCATTGCAGAATGTGTGTGTGCTGACTTATCTCATGGATTTATACCTTCGGATGTGCATCACATTGGTTTTAAATGCTGTTCTTTCTTATTTTACATCAGTTTAACTCATCCTTTAAGAAACAATCTAGATGTAACAATCTGGGGCCAAGACAGGAGAAGATTAGACAGCAACACGTAAAGTTCAGTGTCCAGAAAAGCCCAAACAAGACCCTGAAGTCACTCACAGTTAAGCTGTGGAAAGCCAAAATTGCCACTAAGAAGGTCGTGGCTGAAAATAGGATAAAATTCCAAAAACATACAGTAGTGACCTGTAATGGAACAGAATGCAGTCAGAGTTAGAGAAGCAAGTTTGCCCAAAATGGCCGCCACCAAAAGGTGTAAAGTGTCATATTACCGGTTTTTAAAGCTGGATATGGGGTTCATGGCTAGCCATATGCAGATGCACAGCATCAAGACAAATTCTGTACTGTTTCTATTTGTACCATCTATCCTCCAGGTGGGACAGTTAACAGCAAACAGTAAGAAGAATCCTTTTTAGTGTTTTTGTTTTTTTGTTCCATGGAAAGAAATTAACTTCAACTCTGCTAAATCATTAAGTCCAGTCCTGCTAAATCACACTGAATTTGAATAGATTCCTATTAGTCACTAATAGCCTAAGGCAAGGTCCATAAAATTTATCTTTTCTGACTCTCTAGTACAATGGTGAAGAAATGATTGATTTTCTACCATCTTTGACCTCAAGTAATTATGTTTACTCCCAATCTGGTAATTACTAAAATTAGGCACTATCTGTACCAGTGTTGGTTTTTCATCTGCTGTTTAACTCTATTTATATATGTCTTACTTCCCACACCCAAAAGGAATCTTGGGAGTAATCTCTGCCTTGGATTTAGCGTGGTCTACAGTTCCTTCCAAGTGACCAGACAATTTGGAAACAGAAAGTGAAGAAAAACATGAAATTCTTTTTAAAGTATGAATTCAACTTAGTAAAGTCTCAAAAAATATGAATTATACTTGCTTCCTGTGGAATTAGTTGTTTTTGTGAAGGAAAATTGTAAAAGTGTTGATTTTCCCCCCAGTTAAATGTAGGGCAAAATGCTACTGAGATTTTCAACACTTTTTCCAAGAACTATGACCTTACTTTAATTACTGGGAAACTAGTTTTTGAGAATACATCTGTGAAAATGTTATTGCTGATATGATAAATGTGTGTGTTTGTAAGTACTTTAATTTGTTATTATTGTATTAGATCATTTTGAATATTCAGTTTTGATAGTGTTACAAATTAATTTCCTAAGAAACCAAACCATTCAGCATCCAGTCTATTTTTTGTTCTGCAACAAACTTACTTATTAAACAAAAGAAAATATTTTAGTAATTACTGATAGATGTTTTTTTTTCTTTACAGACAGTATCTTAAAAAGAAATAAGTCTATTAATGGTACATCAATGATTGTGCCTTCAATAGATAAAGGAGCTAAACAAACTCTTTCATCATCTGCAGCCACATGATTTTATGAAAAGGTTGTCAGAGTGATGTGATTGCACAAGCCAAGATTTCTGGGAATTTAGAAGTCTGACAACTGTTTTCCCAGGAGTTTTACCTTCTGGGTTGTAAGCTACATTTCAGAAATACAGGAGGTGAATATGATTTTCACCATCCCCTTTGAATCAACTGGAAAGGCCACATGGGCATGTGCAGTCAGATACCAGAAGTCACATCTTACAAATGCTATTTCACATTCATGTTGTGACTCAGTTCACGTACTCACAGAATCAAGTTCATAATAGTCAAGTTTAGTTTCAGGAAATAGTCAAATTTCATCCAATTAGATTTCTATCCTTTGATGATTCAATTTATTAAGTTAACCCACAACCTTCACACTGAGCTTTTGGTTTTGGATTTGAAACAGGGTCTTTCTAAGTGGCCCAGGCAGAGTCAGAAAAGATAAATTGAACATGGGATTCTCCTGACTCAGTCCCCCAGACTGCAAGGATTACACCACTGAGCCAGTAGTACCTGAAAACCTCAGCTGATCATTTTAATTTAGCTTAATATAATTGAATTTTACAAAACCCCAACAGGTAAGTTTTCACTGAATTTTAAATTCACTTGATAACCATTTCTTATTTACACAATGTGTGATTTGGGCACATTAAAAAGAAAAGTACGTTTTGCTGAAAACGACTTTGACCTCATCTACACAAGCCAAAAGTTTTGAATATGTTGTGCTTGTAACATTTGTCCTTGACGTTGACTTATTTTTGGTTCTGTGCACAAGTAGAAAAATAATGAAACAGAAAAATCTAGGAGCAAATAATATCATGGAACTAAAACTAGACTCTTCGCAGTCCAACAAAGAATAAATAAGGTTGACATATAATATCATAATATCATATACCTTTCGGATCAAAGACCCAGGTTAACATTTGGGTTAACCCATAAGGAGGAACATGTCCTGTATTTCCAAAGATAGACCTCCCAGAGCCCCAGAATGCCCACACTTAAGATCCTGACAAAGCTTACAACAACCTTCAGACTTTTTTTTTTTTTTTGGTGCTATGATGGTCAAAAACCCTTTGTCTACAAAACATGTCTTCAATTTAACTGAGCAAGAAGTTCAAAAGAAAATATTTGCTACTCTCCACCTATCCAATCTTTCCATTAAACGGTCAACAAAATGTTATAAAATTCACTTACTATGAAAATGTTCCTACATTTCCCACAGCAATTAACCTAAGAGGAAACTTTCTGCAGATCTACTTTTTATTTTAAAAAGATGAAGAACAACATAGTTATCACTAAATAATTTAAAAAGCAATTAATTAGCATATGTTGATAAAACCCAGGCTGACCAACTAAATCTGTGTAGAAAACAAGTTGTCACTGGATGATGATACTATGATTAATTCAAGTTTTCTGTCTTTTATGTCACTATCTTTTCTGAAACATGTGATAGCATGCATAGGTGAGTTCTACTGTTATATGTATGTTTTTTTTAATTTCAAGCACAAAAATATTTACTTAGCAATCACAATGAAACAATAAGGTTATTTTCACTTAAAAAACTAAAAAAAAATCTTTAGTCAAAATAGCTCTGCACTAGTATGGCAATTTTGTTTGTCTTAATATAAATTTTACCCAGAATTCAGAGCTCAAACTTGAGTATGAAAATCCTACAAAGGACCTATATGATGTATTCATTAAAGTGTTTCCATCCAGTCCTTCCAGCCTTCTGAAGGCATGACAATTGATGAATAAAACTCACACCAAACTCGGCATCTCTCAGCCTTTGTACATTTGCATTAACTTTCACAACCAAAAAGTAGACCACTGGCCAAATCTTAAGACATAACTCTATCCCAAAAAGGAGATGAGTCATAAGTGACTTTTGAGAAATACAATAGGATTTTTTCCTTGTAATAAATGCTGAAAGGGAAAGGTTTTACTTGTCCCAACAATTCTTGCAAGCTATAGCCCAAAATATGAGCAGGAGATTGAGCCAAATGCTTTTTTAAGGCTAGACAAATACCAGTGGCATTCATAAAGGACCAGAAAGACACCTATTGCAGAACTCTTGGGGTTTACAATGTGATTATTGTTTTATGAGAAGAGAAAGTGTCTTCAATGCTTTGACAATTTTACGTTTCCTAGGTGCTGGAAAAGCTAGAAAAAGAGAGGGAAAAGGTGTTCTGTGAGGGAAAAGTACAGAGGTTAATGCCTTGTCAATGAGGCACTTATGCAAAATTTTAATCCCTTGAGTCAGAATTTGGTTCCTGTAGCAACACAGGCTTGAGTAGGAGCTGGGGAAGGGATGGGGTGGGGGGGAGGCGGGGGCGGGGGGGCGTTGTGATGTTGTCGTCCAGCAGACACCCTCATGGACAACTTACTCGTCTCATTATGCATAGAATAAAGCCCAAATTTGGTGATTTACAGTGTAATGATAACGTGTCCACATTTCTCTCTACCTCATGACACTTGTTTTCTCTGTTTTGAGTTTATTTAATGCCAATTCATGCTTTGCTTAACTAACTCCAGGGAAGCAGCCAGGCTCAAGATCAAAACGAGGGATGCACTGTTCCTCCCCTAATGCTGTAACTGGTGTTAAATATCGTTCTCCAGCTCACCACAGTCCTACGCAGAGCTGGAGTGGGAACAGTCAGTGAAAAGGGAGAGCCTGGCACACTGTGAGGCTGAGGCAGAAAGAACCTGTTTGAGCTCATCTCGGGCAACTTAGGAACTTAGTGATCTTGTCTCAAAATAAAAACCAAAAGTGGGCCAGGGATGGAACTAGGTGTGGAGGCTCTGGGCTTGATCCCTAATACGATACAAAAGGGGGAATGGCAGAGCTGGGGACGTAGCTCAACTAGAACATCCTGGGTTCAACCTTTTGTACTAAAAAATATCAAAAGGCAGAGAGAAGGGGACTGAGTTCAGCCTGTCTCTCCCATTTGAGGCTGAAGCTTTGATCTTCCCTGTGCTCCTCTGAAAGGGCCTCCTTTTCTTCTGACCTGACCGTCCTAGGAAGGATAGTGAGAGAAGCTGACCCTCACCACAACCTTGGATACTGTGTACAATGTTCAAACACTGTGACGCTTTCCCCCAAACAAGGAAATACGGAGCTTTTAACCGGGTGGAGGGAAAAAGCTGTTCTCTGGCCCTTCTCCTCCTTTACCCAGGATTATATCAACGAGAAAGAACAACAAACAGGCTGCTCCCAGAACAGCGTCCTGCCAATGCGTGGTACACACATTTTTTTTTTAATGTCTAAAAGGAGCTGCTGACAATGGTGGAGAAATGTAGAAAGCATCTGGGAATATCCCTGACGAGGCATGCCTTCTTTTCAGCCTGTGCTCCAGGTGTCACACACAGGACCAAGCTTCATCTTTCGTGGCCCAGTACAAACTTGTAGCACGGGACCTAGGCCAAGCATGATTTCTTTGGGCTGGCCCAGTTCAAACTTGTAAGGTGTGCCCCTCTCCCGCTCCGACTCTACCCCCAACCAACATACCCGCACGCATGCACATAAACACATTCCCATGCCATCGCAGCCCAGCCCACAGGTAATCTCATCAATCATGAAGGAAACATTTTATTTTTCATTCTAAAACTGCATTATATACTGCAGGCTATTTTGAAACTTTTGGATTATAGCCCCTAACAGAAGTATCATGCAGTGGAGAGACTTCCTATTGTACTAGAGCCTCCAGGTTAACCCTTTTTTGAAAGGGTTTCCTGCTGCCATATGTTGCCAGAAGTAAAGATTTGGCTTGAACAAACTTTTAGACTGACTGGTTAGAACCAAAAGCCAGGTGGGGAGAAGAACTATTTTTTAAAAAAAAAAATAACACCAGGATTTTTTTTTGTACTCAAACTGATTTTGCCTGACTCTATTGTAACAGTCACATCTAGACCACTGAAGTAAACACATGGTGTATTGAACAGTAGTGTTTTCCTCTTTGCCCTACATTGTCTGAATATTTAAAAACTGAAAGATTAAGAGAAAACATTTGTTTCTGTTGGAGCCTTCCTATTTCCAGCTGTTGTGTAAACTTTGTTCAGTGGCTGTTGTGCCATCCAGCACTCTACGGGACTGAGACAACCATTCCCCAGCTGGTACTTGTGTTGGCCACCATTGTTTGCAAGAAAAGGCCTCCAAAATCTGTCCTCAGTTAGAGAAGAATATCTTACCTCTCCTTAAGAACAGCCTGCCTGACTGGTGTGTTAGTGTATCAGCACTCATACTCCTTGCTTCCAAAGTACCTCTCTGAAGGACTGTTTCAGTTCCAGAACTCCCCATCAGAGCATTCAACGGTCCTATTTCTAGTTTATCATAATGCAACTTTTCCTTCCAATTTCATCCATCCCTAACCTTGCACAGGTATTTCTGAGCACCTATGTGAACAGATGTTACCAAAGTGCCAACCACAAAGAAGTCTTAGAGACTTCTTCCTGAAGAGCCAAACCTAAGAAATTTCCCAAACGTCCATCACTAAAATGAAGGCATTGTGGAACTAGATCTCTCACCGAATTGCCAGCAATGAAGGCCAATGGAAGGCTGTACACTAATTGCTCTTAGTAGGCAATGAAACTGAAAAACTTCACAGTAGTGAAAGAATGCACTAAATAATTGGAAGGACTCAAAATTAAAATATGAAGTCCTTTGCTCCAGAAAGTAAAAGAAAAAAGAAACTCTTGCCAAAGTTTCTAAATTAAAAAAAAAAAAAATGTTTCCTTTCCTCTGCAGTTTCTAGACTGTCATGAAGTTTTCATTTGCTTTTGCTATTTACTGTTATCAGCTAAGTTTATTTTAATTATTAGCATAAGTCTTACCACTCAACCTTGCCTTGTATGCCAGCCTTAAATGCAAATATGAGATTATGTAGCTCTAATACAGTCACGATGTTACAGTTGAAAGATTTGTTTCTCCAAAGTTTATCTGTTGAAATTGTAGCCCTCCAGTGACAGTATCAGGAAACGAGGCCTTTTAGAAGGTGATAATATCATGGGCATGCTGCACCGTGAGTGGAATCAGTGCCCCTCAGTTCTTCTGCTATGTGCGGATACCAGGAGAAGATCTTGGCATCCATGAGCCAGAACGTGGGCCTTCCTCATCCTCGGCTTGCTGACGAACGCAGAGGAGCTGGGCAGACATGAAAGCACGCCCTATCTTCCTCTTTCTTCTGTCACCATTTTCAGTACATAGATAACTAATTCAAGGAAGTAACACAAATAAGAAATAACGGGACTGCATGCTCTGCCTTTCTGTGATTGCCTTATTTCTGTATTTCTAAGCACTTCAGTTTCAAAAAGAGTGTGGGCTGTCAACATACTCCTTTTCTTACTCAGTTGCAAACTAAAAATGCATATCTTTTACTTGCTATTCTACTCTTTGAACTCCTGCACACCCTGGAAGGACACCGTGTCTGTAGGGACCACAGATGCCTTGTGCTAATGGCAGGGCAAGGACAGTAGGCACATTTCACGCAGCTCATTGCATGCTTGTGCACATCTCCACAGTCTCACTGGACTTCACACACAAAACACAATCCAAAAACAAAAGTATTAAGAATTTCAAGACAGTTAACAGCTTAGTACAAACCAAGTATGAGACTCTTCTAACCACAGGTTCCATGCCATTCCCCAGGCTGGTAAAAGGGGAAGCCATTCTAGCTGGCGAAGGAGGGTGTTGAAGAAAGAAAAAAAATGCAATGGCAGATGTAATGACTTGGATATTTAAGTGATTCTTGAAAAAAAGAATAATCCTAGAGACTATGAGAGGGGATGTGAATTACCAGGGCCACCCAGAACCATCCAACACCCTGGGGAAAGACCAAGCAGCCTGCAGGTGATTAATCAGCATAGGCGAGATGCAAAAGGCAGAGTGTTCTGCCATATAAAGACATTCTCATACCCTAAAGCCAAAAGGCATAAAAAGCTGCGGACCAAACCCAGTACTTACTGACTCTGTCATGCAGCTGCAGACATGGCTGAATTCTTAGCCTCAGAGGTCTGTTCTGCCAAGGTCAAGGGGGTGATTGAGAAAGAGTGGAACTCTGAAAAATTAAGATGAATTAACTTAGCAAAAAACATCTTGAATTGACATGAATCAGGAGTCAGGCAACTTATTTTACTAAAGCCTAGCTAAGGGGTTGGAAGAATGGCACAACCGTTACAGGGCATGGCTTGTGAGTACAAAGCCCTGAGTTCGATTCCCCAGCACCACATAAAACTGGGTGTGGTGGTGCATGCCTCTAATCCCAGCACTCAGAAGGTTGAGGCAGGAGAATTGCCATGAGTTCAAGGCTAACTGGGCTACACAGTGAGTTCAGGGTCAGTTTAGGCTACAGAGCAAGACCCTGTCTCAAAAAAAAAAGGAAACAAAATTAAAGCTAGCTAGTAAAGGCTACTCTTGATAAGTTGCTATCAAGATGGCTGAACTCTACCATTGTGGTGAAAAAGCAGCTATAGGATACAATTAATTTAATGAGTGTGATTATGTTACAACAAAACGTCATGTACAGAAACAGGCCCATCTGGGCTTCAGAACATAGTTCTTTGACAGGGATCAAATAGAAATCAGGAAACACAAGTGGATAGTAGAAATCAGGCACAAGCAGAGTCACAGAATACAGGTAAACACTACTCCCTCCACATTGTACCCACTGATCTCTTCCTCAGCTCACATTTGGGACCCAACGTCTAACAAGCTTTTAACTTGTGCTTTCATTTCCTCCAATGGGGAAGTGAGGATCTCTTGGATTAGATCTCTTTCTCTTGGAGGAGAAAGGAAATGAGCTTATTTACAGACAAGTCAGTTTGTGATGGACAATAGGCCCGTGCTGGGTTGATATTGCATTATACTCTAACCCTGCTCAACGTGAGAACTAATCGTTCCAATAGACCAATTGTCAGGCTGCACTGGTTATCCACTTTGTGCAGTAATAAAATGTTCCAAGCTGCTGAGGGCGTGGCTTAGTAACTAGAGTGTTTGCCAGGAAAGTATGAGGCCTCAAGTTCACTTTGATTCTCCATCACCACGTACTAGCTGCCTAGTGGTGCACACTTGCAATCCCAGCATTCACACCAGGGATTCTGAGACAGGGGGATTGCCACAAGTTCAAGAGCAGCCTGTGCTAAATAATGAGTTAAGGACCAGTTGGCCACAGAGCAGGGCTACTGCCGAGAGAGAGTGAGAGAGAGAGAGAGAGAGAGAGAGAGAGAGAGAGAGAGAGAGAGAGGAACAAGAACAAGAAGAACAAGAACAAGAACAAGAACAAGAAGAACAAGAAGAAATATAATGCCCATAGAAAGGGAACTGACTTTTGGAGTCAAATGAAGGAAAGAAGTTTGAATAGTCAAAAACTTAGAAATAAGGACAATGAAAGATTGGATTCAAGGAAGCTGTTAAGCTATTATAGTTTGGATTTGTGATGTCTCCAAAAGCCTCATGCATGTGGAAATTATGGATTTTGCATGCTGTTCAGAGATGGAGCCTGGTCAGGAGGAGTGGATTACTTTCATGGGTGGCTTAAAGATGTGTACTAGATTACAAGCATGTGGAAGATTACAAGCATGTGCCTGGGTGGACATAAACTCTTGCCCCAGCTTCTTCTGGAGACCCCAGATCCCTTCTCTTGTGATGCCCTGAGCAGCTGATCTCTACCAGACAGTTCCTGCCATTGCCAGATGCTCACATATGCACTAAGACCCTCTAGAACTGTGAGCTGAACAAACTACTCCAGAGGCATTTGTGAATGTTGTGGATGTTGCATATTGTGCCCCATTAGTGAAAAGGCAATGAGGACAGACATCTAAGGTAGAGAGACATGTAAATGGCTTCAAGAACCAGGGCAGCCATTTCCTAAGGACCATAACCTACCTCGCCTTACTTTCTCATTATTTTTACTCAGCTAACCGTCTAGTTTGCATTGGTGTCCCAGGCATGGTACATGGTGGGATCACAAAAGTAGTTTAGAGAAGCCCTCCATCTTCAAGGGTTTCACAATCTAAGTAAGGAAAACAGGAATGTAAACAGCCAACTTGAATACAGCAAGATCAACCAACATTTTAGGGCAAGCTGCTACGGGACTACATAGAAAAGAGAGAAAATAAAGAAAAACTTCATGGTAAATGGAACATATGGACATTTATAATACATCAAGTTTATTGTTTGTAAACAAAGAAAAGGCATGACTTTTCCTTCAAACTGGCAATGATTGTATTTCTAATTTTGGCTTTCTATTTAATAACTGTTCTCTCGTTTTTTTCTTATTAATTAGGATGGCTTTTTAAAACACTCCTCCATTTTCTTTGCATCTAGGTATAATTATGTGAACTAAATTTTGCCAATGGGATGGCCAGTACAATAGCAACCAATAAACTGTGCAGAGGATAAACCAAGAGATCTACCAGATTGGTGCTTTTTTAGCTCACTTTCTACCAAGAGAAACACCATGAACTGATTAGCCTGAAGATGACAGAAGTTGTGGGTATTTTTATGCCACTCTCTCCATGCATGAGGAACCCGGGGATTTCAGGTTGAGAAAACATTTCATAATAGAAGCCTGCAATCACAAGCAACAAGATGAGAAAGGTGACCTTTGTGTTTCAGGTTCACAGATAACTTTACAGGTGAGTCGTACTTTACACAAACATCCTCAGAGTAGGTTGACAATTTTGTTCCTTGAAGTTAAAAAAAATTATAGTCTGCGCCAGAATCCTTTCTCTCTAGCACTCTCTCCCCTCTTAACAAATTGCTGAACTCTTACACTTATGTCTCTACTCTAAGTCTAAATGGATACACTGAAACTGTCTGGTGTCAGAAATCAAGTCTTTAACATCACCTACATGAGGAAATACTCTGTGGGAGGATCCACTTTCCACTTTCATCGTTTTTCTTGCTAGACTAACCTCAACAACAACCACAAAAATGAGGAAAGGCCAGAAACTAATGACATTGAAAGTAAAGCACAATGGGGGAAAAAAACGGGAATGTGAGGAGTCCAAGAAGAGACATCCAATTTGGTGACAGAAAAGTCCCACCCCAGTTCCTAGTCCCGTTGTGAGAGCTGGTCCAAAAGCATGCTTTCGTTTCCCGTTCTGGAAAATGAAGCTCCTGCCATGTCGCATAGACCATGCTTTGATGTTTTGAAGATTAAAAACTTAATCAACGTTAAGTTCCTCAAATCTCAAAAGAATCAGATACATGTGTTTGAGCGCGCGCACACACACACACACACACACACACACACACACACACACACACGAAACATGAGTTATAGCACCACTGTCCTAAAAAGGTTGAGGAAAGAGTCCATTGGGTCTTACTTCTTTGCGAAGTATTAAAGGAACTTGTATAGAATGGCTGCGAGGAGAGACCGAGATTTCCTAATGTGGTTTGGATCACTGTGAAACATTCCAAGGATTTAACATTTTTTCAAGGGAAGCTATGGTTCTGGAAACAGCATAGAGCAAAGGCGACAAGAAAAGGACAGAAGTGAAATCTCCCACTGCCTAGGAGTCTGGGAAAACATCTTGACTTTACTTCAGATACACCTGAGTCTTCTGGGGCAACGCATGGGAAATCCCAGCTCTGTCAACAAGCACCAACTTGATATTTTCAAGGCTTGTTCTCTTTTTCTTTTCTCTTTTTTTCTTTCTACAACTCAGACAGGTTTTTTTAAGCCTTAGCAGAGTGGCTAGACTAGGTAATCCACATAAGCAGCTGCTGCAATGTGATCTTTTTCTAACATTTTAATGTAGAGCTGTGAACTTTTCTGGCTTTTGGGGTATGTTGGGAACATTTCAAGCAAACTTTCTTTAACAATGTTTGAGTCACTGTTAGGATTCTGTCTGATCTACCTCAGATGGAAAGTCTGCACTGACAAGTAGTCACCTATGTTATCAAACCGATGTAGAAATAATTGTCAAATATTAATGCCAAGTACTTTTCTAATTGTCAGTTTCTTCGTTTTTAACTTCCTTCAACTCCTTGGGTTACACAGTTCTGCTCCTTACTAGTGCTATGAGGCTGAGTGGGACATCATATGTGAATTGAACATAATTGTAGGTGACTGAGAGAGCTGGTGCCTAAACTAAAGATAAAAATATACATGGAAAAAGTTAATCCACAGCATATAGTCACCATGTACTAAATGTTTATCTCCAATCCTTCCTTAAATCAGAAGAACCATTGACATCATGAGAAACCAACTGCGTCATACACTATATTATCATTATTGTGACATTTGGAACAAAGAGAAAGACTTTGGACTGAAGCTTCAATAAAAACCCTCTTAAGATAACGTGATAAGTTTGGGGCATCTTGTAAATGTGGCTCACAGAAGGAGCCAAATTCATTCCTTCAATTCAGAGTGAGGTCCCCAGAAAAAGTAGTGATAGCTTTTCCCTAATTATGAGTAGTGGAAGTTAACCTCTAAATGCAAGTTGTAGGTAGAGGAAAACTGGAGGCGTAGCATACTTATTGTCATATGTGTTCTTGCTTTTTGCTTTGACTGGGAGTTGGCTAGGGATGGGTAGGATACTTGAACACCTGGGCTTGGGCAGAACCTCTTCCTGAAACAATGGGAGAGAGTAGTTACTGACAAACAAGTCCGGTACTCAGAATCTTGCACACAAAAATATTGTGAGCATTTTAAAATCAAGAATTGTAGAAGCCTTTACATAATGTAAAGCAGACAGAACCAAGTGAGTTATGAAGTACAGCGAGCAGTAGCAGGGGGCAAGAGCTGGACTTTATAGCAGCAAAAACCAGCTTCCTCATTCTTCTTGATACAGGGAGTGTTCCTGGCTCAGAAGACTGTCCTCTGCTGTTTGGCATGTCCCCCCAAAAGCCTCATGTATTTGGATATTTTGGAATACTTATGTATTCTATATGTTGTTAAGAGGTGGGGCCTGGTCAGACAGGGTGGATTATGTGTCGTGGAGGACAGGCTTGAGGTATATTAGACAACAAGCAGTGGCCTGGAAAAATATAAACTCTTATCCTAGCTTCTTCTGGATGCAGGCACTTGATTATTCCTCTCGGGATGCTGTGAACAGCTACTCTCCATCAAACCAGTCCTGCCATATCCAGCACCCATGAATGGAGTGAGGCCTTCCAAAACTGTGAGCTGAAATAAACATTTCCTCCTTTAAATGGTGGATGTTGGGTAACATGTTGCAATGATGTATAAGTAATTAGACACCCTCTCTTAGAAATGCCTCAGCCAAAGGAAGTTGAACTCCTTCCTCAAACTCCCTGCATCAAATCGCATTTTCCAGGGTGCTCTTAGCACCAGAGCAGGGCTAGGATTTGCTGAGGGCTTTGCTGCTACCATACTACATTTTATCTCCTCACATCTTCCCAGTCCTGCTTTCCCTACTCTTTTAGAGATAATTCCTTGAGAACACTTCCAAAAAATCTCCTACCTACATTCATATTTCTATCTCAGAATCTGTTTCCAAGGAGCCTAATTTTAGATAAATCCCTGCTGATCTTTGCCACTCAAGTCCCCACTCAGAGTTTCTGAGTCAAATTCTTTGCAGGTTAACACAGTTTCTTCCTATCGAAGGGTCAACTCCACCCTATCTGAGCGGAAAACCTGTCCAATCGCCTTGATTCCTAGAACATATTTCTACTTTACAGTGACCTTTCCTGGTGTGGAGCTTCTTTTCCATCACAACAGTATAAGAAAGGAAAGTTTTCCAGCACTGGGTCAGCTCCAACACCCTGAGCACATGTGGCGAACCGTACCTCTTGCTTGACTCTAGCCGTCAGCACCAGGCAGACACACCCATACATTCAGGACCGAGTGACAGGCAGGTACAACCAGGCTGTGGACATGCTGAGGTTGTCTTTCTGGGATTTCGTCCACACTGGATCTAAAACCTGTCGTGCCCCAAACCAACCGACTGCTCCTACTGCCCACAGAAGCCAACCTACGGCCCTGAGTTTGCCCTGCATTGGGCTTTACCAAACAGTCCTGCTTTGGCTTTTCTTCTCCCCCCAAAGACTGCCTTTCCAAGGAATTTGCTCCTCCTTTGCCAGCTTTTAGGACCCTACTTCCAACCAGACTACTGGGCTGACATCTTTAAGAGGTCAACTTGAACACAATCTTAAATTAGGGTTCAGAGACATTGCCTTACTTGATTTTGCATAGAATCCCTGTCATAACCTTTCTAGGTCAATACAACTTCACTTGACAGCTGTGGAAACTTGGCGCCGAGGAAGAAGGAGACTTGCCTCCAACCATAGGGTGATTAAGTTACACAAAGGGCTTATTTATGAAACTTACACCTGCGTTCTTTTCACTTGGCCATGTTATTCTCCCCACCTCAAGGTGACCCTTGATATCCAGGGCCAGAGATGAGGAAGTTATGGGAAGCTGGCACTGGCCGTTCCTGGGCAAGACTGCCCGAAGGAGTCACTCGAGTTCCTGGCCTCCAGGGAAGGCATGGTACAAGGTCTTTAGCCATACTGAGAACTGTGCCAAGGTGGGGGAGATAAAACAGAAACTAGCTAAAGGAATGGGGTCTGGGTCAGAGTCACCTAAGTCACTGGAATGCCAAGCTAGATGCAGCAGGGGAGAGGCTAGACGATAAAGCAGAAGAGGGAGATGCAGGAGCACTTACCTGTTTGTAGTTTGAGCAGCTCACACAAACATTAAGTCCTACTCAGAATATTTTCAAATTTCCAGACATGCTATACTTTTGGAATCTGGCTCTTTCAGCGCACAAAGGTGTTCCCTGTCTTTCCTCCTGTCTTACTTTTCATCACTGTGACTTAATATCTGACATGCACAAATTAGGGGAGGAAAAGTTTATTTTAGCTCACAGTTTCAGAAGGTCACAGACCATTCATGGATAGCTGGCAGCAGAGGAAGCACAGCTCCTCAGGGCATTGCAAACGGGAAGCCATATCCAAGAAGAAAAGAATGGAGAAAGTAGCATCTGTCCTTCCAGCTCTTGTCTCGGTGATCCTCCCCTTCCAAGTCCAGCCTCAGTGTTCTGCCCCTTCTCATTTAAGCCCCCAATATACCATAGTCCTGTAAATTCTAACCTTCCACATACCTGTCTTCCATCACACACTGGTTTATGACCTACCGTACTCCCATAATCCACTCTCCAGACCAGATCCCCTTCTCCTAATAGCTCATGGTTCCATAGATAATCCACAACACTCCAATATATGAGACTTTCAAGGAATATTTCAGGTTAAAGCCACAATAGCTCTCCAAAACTCTTCATTGTTGTTACTCAAAACTTTCAGGAGACCTCTTCCTTCTACTCTGCAAAGAGTTACCACAGGCATGCTAACAGTCGCTGAGGATCAGTTCTGATCACTGTCGTCTCCTGACAGCCACCTTCCTGGGACTTTCTGGGGCCTCCACTGCCTGCTTCAACAGATTCTAGTTTGGGATACTAGAACAGAACACTGCTAGTGCAGGGCTGAGGGGCTCGAATCCAAGCTCAGTAATTATGCCTTGCTGTTCAAATTGCCAAGTAACTCAGTTTCAGCATCCTGAAATTGATAGAAAATACTGCAAAAGTGAAACGATGTGTCTTTCTCACCCAGAATTTTCTGTCTAGATCTTGCACAATTAGAGACATGTGTCAATGGTTACTCTGTGGCATCTGGACATCGATCTTTGTCACAGGGATTACTTGGCTGCTTGCCTGCCTCTACGGTCTAATCCTGGCAGGGCCTACTCATGCCCCAGCCAGCTCTCAACCAAAGGGAAAAGCAAGGAGAGAGCATACTAGGAGAACTACACTAACGGCTGTCCCCACGTCTCTGATCATAGATCCCAGTGAAACTGACACATTCCAGGCTTCCTCATCTACAACCAGGTGGAGGCTGTCGCTGTCCCTTGGGATATACTGTCTCCTTTTAGAACCGTGGCTACCTGAAAAATGAGCTAACAAAGCCAGTCTCTGCATAGCTTGTTCCAAACACATTGAGCCTGCTATAGCTGAATTACATTTACATTAAGATTGTCAAACAGTAGGGTTTTCTCTCTGATACCACAAGTTTCTTGTTCCATGATAGCTCATACAGAGAAAATTTTATAATATCTTCTAAAGTGAGTAAAGAGAGCCATTGCTTACGTAGACATTAATTCCAGCACAAAAACAGTGGCTAAAAAAATATATTAAAATTACAACTAAATTCTCCTTTGTAAACTGGATCTGAGCAGCCTGCTCCATGCCTCCCATAACGTTTGCTCATGTTCGTTGAGAACGTATGATGTATTACTATTTTCCTGAATGCTATCTCTCTTTTGAACCTTATAATAAGAAATAAAGCCTGTGCTATCATTATCTCCATTTAACAGTAATTTGAGGGGCGTGACACATACAGAATTCAAGCATATTTTCCAAGATTGTCTACTCAATACAAATATTCCAATTTTAATTTAAGAAAATATAATTTACAATATTGTGTATCACAAACATTTGCTTATTGGGTTATAATAGCTTACGTAGGCAATTTTGTGGGAAAATAAAAAAAAGTGTCAGAACTCAACAGCATAGTGCGTAGAGGAGGGAGCTGTCTAGGAACATGCATTTATTACGTGTCCAATACTTCTGATGCTTTTTTATGTTTTGCAGTACTGGAGATTGAACTTAGTGCTTAGACATTTTTATTTTATTTTATTTTATTTTGTTTTATTAAGTTTGAGACAGGGTCTTGCTATGTCATTCAGGTGTCTCAGTAAATTCTCAACTTAGGATCTTTATGCCTGCCTCAGTCTCCCAGAGTGCTGGAATTACAGGCAGGTGCCATCAATACATTTTTTTTCTAATTGAACAAAATGTAACTTGGAAATTAAAGGTAAGAGTCTTTAGAATCTATCAAGTCCTGATTAATAGCATACCTTAATTTATTTAAATCTCTCATCACATTATTTTACCTGTTTTTAAAAAATTCATCTGAAAATGCCAGGTACTATAACTTAGGCTATCCGCACCATAGCCTCCATATCAGTTCGGATGCTTTAAGATGAATGTAAAATGCTCAACAGTCAATAACAAATCTATAAAAACATTTTCCTCTCCTACATAGTAAGAACCCCGGAAGTGGCATTTCCAGTTTGGCCCCACAATCCCAAGCTGTTGCGTGCCTTAGGCTCATTATAACTCTTGGTCATGAGAGGACTACCTGAGTTCCAGATGTGAGGTCTTCGAGCAACAGCCTCTTTTAACTGGAAAAAAGGAGACAAAGGACCCAAGGAAAGAGGTTTCTTCCTCCAGTGTTCCCTGAGAAACTCCAAGCACACTTTCCCCATGTGTAATTAGTAAGAACTAGGTCCCATGGCACCGTGGACCAATCACTGAAGAACAGAAATGGAGTTGTCAAAATAAGCTTGCCCCTCACTTGAGATACGCTCTATTAGACTCACTGCAGCGATGACCATGTAAGGCTCACACAGATCAGACGGCAAATCTGAGTCAAGTCCTGGCCCTCATGACCCCGACGTTGTACTAATAGTTATTGTTTGCTTAGAAGTTGGAGAGGCTCCCTTTGGACAAGTAAGTAGAAGACAATCTTAAAATAACATTTGAAGTTAGTATAGGAAAATGTTAATACAAAGTTTTGGCTAGCACCAAATAAACACTACATTTGAAAGAAGATACAAAAACACACAAATAATTTTTCTATTTTTTTAAAGAGTCATCCACAAGCGGGTGACCTGACTTTTCCACACCTTGCCCACACTGGAGGCATACAGGGTGATGTATGAAGGCTGATCAGAGAGGAGCATGAAGGCTCTGTGGAGCAAGGATGATTTCTTTGGACGGGGCATCTCCTTTTCATTTTGCCGCCCTCCAGCCCAGCAGCAGGGAGTTTCTTCAATAGATCCACTCAGCTCAACATATGCCTTCTACATTAGAAGGACACAACACTCTGACTGTGCTATTCATCTTCCAATGACTCTAACAAATGCTAGAGATAACCTATTTATAGAGAAAAGATTTATGTTGACTTCCAGTTTTCAAGGTTTCAGTCCATGAGTTACTGGGCCATTGCTTTGGGCCTATGGTGGCACATAACAAGTAGAGTGTGAGGCAGCAAAAAGTTCATGGTCAGGAAGCAGGAGGGAGAAAGCAATTGTCTCTCCAGCCTCCTCAAAGGGCATGTATGCAATGACCAGAAATTACTAGGAAAACCTCTGAGTTAGGCCCGTTCTTAAAGTTTCCACCATTCCCCAGTAGCACCAAGAGCTAAGGATAGTGCCTTTAATACACGGACTTTTAGGGAACATTCCAGATCCAAACTGTTATAGACAGTGAACTGTCATTTGACCCAATCTGAAAAGTTCTTTTTTTAAAAGTTGGTGTGGTAGATCACAAAAAATATTTCCACAAATGGCTCTTAATACAATATTCAAGTTGTTTTGTGTTGTGATTATGTGACCTGTGACTCCTCTATCAAACAAGAGCTACATCCTTACCCCTTGACCCTGGGCTGGCCTTCAGACTGGTTTTAACCAATAAAATATGAAAATGGATGTGATGTGAAGTGATGTGATTTGAATTAAAAGCCTAGGCCTTAAGAATCTTTGAAACTTTCGCTCCTGTCTCTTGAGACATGGCATCAAGACTGCCAACAGGAAGTCAACCTCACCTACCAAAAGACAAAAGACACACAGGGAAAGAGGAGGCAACCCCGACAAACCGACACTGTCGAGTGCACTGATTAAGAGTGTCTAGGCTACTCCAAGCAGCCGACCCCCGAACCAAGAGCAGTCTACAAGTAAGTCTGGCAAAACTGGCAGAAAAACTACCCAACCAAACACAAGGCATAATAAATAATTGTGACTTTCACCGACTGTCTGAGAGATTTGTTGCACAGCAGTAGATAACAGAAGCAAGCATCTGGCCAGTTCAAAACAAAGGATAGGTCACAGCTGCACATCCAGGAGGTGCTGAGGCAGGAGAGGCGTGTTAATATGAGCTTATTGACTGTGAAAATACCTAAGATGATCCTTTTTCAAGGTCATCAAAAAGGGTCACTTATGGTGAGCAAATCTGGGTAGAGTGATCCCATTAAGAAAAAGAAAAAGGGAGTGGGGAAAGGAGAGAAGACAGAGAGGAAAGGGTGAAAATCATGGACTTAGGAGAGGTGGCATCAGCCCGTGTACCCAGCAGCAGTTGGAGAAGAACTGGCTAAAGCAGTTCATAATTCAGTGTCCACCCACCCAAGATGCACCAGCCCAATAAGAACATTCCTACCCACCCTCTCTCTCCAGCATCCCCAGCTCAACCCCGGATCAATCAGAATAACAGCTAAAGTGAGGGAAGAAGAGAAAGGCCTTGTGGCGAGAACACCAACAAGAACCTCTGCAACCAGGAGCCCAAAGCAAGGCCTCATGGGGGAAAAGGGGAAATTTTCATTTTAATTCAAGTTCTAAATTCTGATTATGACATAAAACTAGACGCTAGAAATGGCTCCATTGAGACTGCATTCTTTTATTTTAGAAACTAAAAAAGTCATGGAACCGTGCATGTTGTCATCTGGGGCAGGGAAGGAATTTTCCTTAATTAAAAACTTTTACAGAAATAGTAGCAAAGTTTGCTGCTGTTTTTGCTTCACCCCCCATTCAGACTCCTGTGTGCAGGAAGCTTACACTAAGTGGCATCAGAGGAACCATCTGGTAAGCAGGTAAATGTAATTTAAGTCCCATTAATGTTTCTCTGCCCCAAATCATTCCTTCGTCAGAGTGGCCAAAAACTCAACTATTTTGGATAAGCTTTCTATTATCAACGGTTCTATTTTTAAAATATACAAAACAGAATGGATGACAAGTCAAGTCACTGATGAACTGCTGTAAATTTATTATAAAAATGTATCTTTAAGGACTAAAATAACTAGATATACAAGAGTCATGGTACACTGGGGGAGAAATTGAGCATCGTTGAAGATAAAGTGCACTGCTCAGCTTACCGGGGATCCCCTCTGCCCTTAGGACTTTGATTCTCAACTTTCCTTATTCATAAGACCTTAGGGTAGGACAGGTTTCATGGCCCCAGCTCTATAAGGTTATTTTACTAATTCATTTCGGAGCCCAAATTTCTGAATTTTCAGTGCAATAGAGGTGCTTCTGAAGCAGAGGCTCAGAGACCTCACTTCAGAAATGCAATCTCAATATAAATGGCTAGGGGATGAAGACCAAAGCTGATCCCAAAATTCTAATTACACTTCTTCCACAACCATATTCTTGCAATAAACAGAACACCATGAAAACAATTTCTAAAGTCTTGAAGAGATACTCTAGTTAAGAAGATTCTTTGCTGCTACATTGATTGCTACATATATCATACATACGAAGGAACATCATGAAGTTATCTCATGATTTGAAGAATTAGAGATTAGGACTTTGAAAATGCGAAAAATTAAGAGTAAGATGTTTTCTAGGCTCAACTTTTAGTTAAAAATAAAAGATTCCTCAATTTCCCAAAATTATAGGGTGAAACCATTCTGGCAGCATAATCCTTGAACGTTCACGCATTCAACCCAGCGCCAAGTAGGTACTTCCAGAGGAAAGCACCATAAGCCGTCCCCGGCTTAAAAATGACTCACATTTCTTTTTACTCAGATAGTATGAAAATGAAATGCACATTCAGGAGAGAAACTACACCTCAAATTTTAAATTTTGATCTTTTTGTGAGCTAATGATTCGCACTCCTCTCTGGGGATGCAGGACAGTGGTAACGAGCTGCGGCTCCCACTCAGCCGTATGATTATGAGGGGAAACACCGACACTGAGCACTGTGTTGTTGTTAAGCTAGCATGGGAAGTAGGTTAGGTCCGCTCAACACTTTTTTTGACTTATTTTCAGCTCATACAGGGTGACAACCCCATCTTCAGTTGAAGAGCATCCATATTGTCCTTCACATGTAAAGGGTTACTAGAAGTTGTCCTGGTCCCTACTTCCATAAAGGTCAGCTGAAACCACCCTAGGAAGACACAGCTAGCCATGTTGTTCTTCAAAGCTTTCGGGGTTTTAGAAGCTTACTTTACTTCCCATGGAATAAGCACTAACCGGAAAACTCTAAGTGTTATTGTTGTAAGATCTAAAACAAGGAACGTGGATGTTGTGGATTGGATCTGGAATGTCCCCCAGAAGCCTCATGTATTTGGTTGTTATTATCTATGGAATCACGTGCTTTTAGGAGATGGGTCCTTGTCAGGAGGGGTGGTTTATGGGCAAGTAGTGAGCTATAGATATGTGGTGGAAGACAGGCAGGTGGTAGATTCTGGATTATAGGTGTGTCATGGAAGACAGACAGGTAATAGATTGTAGTCAATGGTTGTGAAGCACCTTACTGAGCATGTGGCCTAGCAGGGGCAGATCATTGAGATTTAATCTGGAAGGGGCAGAACACTGAGCCTGGACTCAGGTGGGGCAGATCCCTGGGACATGACCTGGAAAGGTTTGTGCTAGTTCCACCCTCCTTCCTCCTGGACTTGCCTTCCTATCTGTGATGCCATGACCGCCTCTGCCAGCCGCCCACAAATGAACTAAGACCTTGTGAAACTGTGAGCTAAAATAAATCTTTCCCCCCTTAAACTGCAGATGACGGGTATTCTGTCATAGCAACGAAAAAGTAACTCAGACAGTGGATAATGTAACTAAAATCCAGGAAGACATACAAAGGCACCAGAGAGGGCCATACGCTACTTACCAGCATGCCCCACAATTCCAGCAGCCTGTCACACTGAGCCAGCTTGGGTCATTTCCTTAAAAGACCCTCTAATATCCATATGCAAATTGAGCCACAGTTTAACAGGAGCTACAAGAATTTTCTAAAACTTGAGCACATTTTGCCATACATCTTGGGGAATGTTTTCAGAAAACTGAAAACTGAGGCTTTTATAACAGATTGGTTCACAAAGTGGAAAAGAAAGGAAGTCATTTTGTAAACTAGTAGGAGAAGAAAAAGCAGCATATAAAATTCTCCAGGCAGAGAAATTGTTGGTCCTATGAATTTAAATTCATAGACTAAAAATCTGTCAGCCTTTTCCAGAATCTCTCACAACAACATGCCTCCTCCAACATTCAAGCACTAATTGATTCATTTTCTGTTTTATTGGATTTAAAATCATTTTAGTCACTATTTTTAACTGTTTTCTCATTTCAGTCTCTCCCCCCCCGCCCCATGCTTCAAGGCCCCACATTAAATTATACATTCTCTCACATGGCTCATTATCTTACATTTTTCCTGTCATTCTGCAGCTGCTCCCACACTCCTGCCTCAGCTTTGTTTAGTGCCAAAGAGCTGTTTTTTCTAACACTTCAAAAACACATGGCATTTTTTATGGGCACAAGTATCTTCACTTCTGTCAAATAAAAAATTGATTCAGAAGGAAAACATTTTAAGTATGTAGGTGTTTTGAAAGGAAATAAAGCGGCTCATTAAAAAAAAATAAGTATGTCTGAGGAGGGAAAAAAGCAGTCGCCTGAAAATCGAACATAAATATATTTGCTTGTAAGAATATTTGGATTAGGCAGAGACTTCCCTGGTTATCTCTCTCTCTCTCTCTCTCTCTCTCTCTCTCTCTCTCTCTCTCTCTCTCTCTCTCTCTTTAGTTTATCTTTAGCCCTCATGTGATTAGCTTTTAGAATAAGTTTTCTTTATAAGATTCTGAACACCACACACACACACACAGACACACACACACACACACAAATGCAATCTTTACCCTAAACTGCCTCTGCCTTGTAAGTAAGATGAAAAAGTGATATTTCTTGACCTAAGAGAGCATCAGAGTTCTACAAAGTAGCAAGAGAGTGGCTATGAGTTCACTATGTCTCCTGATTGCGGGTGATGTCCGTGCCTTTTCGTTTCCTGAAACTTTGCAAGCAATAAATGGGAGGATAAGAATTGGCTTGTCTGACAATGATATTTGGCCTTAGGTAACTGTTACTGTTTTTCTTTTCCACTATGGTCAACACAGAGAGTGCAGTGCGCTAGGGTGGAACCGCGCTCTGCCCTGATCTAGCCAAATCTCTTTCTGACACTTTTGCGCTCCATTCAGCCTTAGATATGCTTTCGCTTCTAAGAGCCAGCACCTACTTTTTTTTTTTTTTTTTTTTAGGAGAACTGCCCTGGAGCTGGGAGAGTCCTGAGCACAAGCCTGGTAGGGGGAGAGAGGATTGTGAGAAGGTCAGGGCAGACAAGGTGACCTTCAGCAAGTGCAGAAGTAAGAATTCCAGCTCCTTGGCCTCAAGTCGTGAAAATTCTGAGGCCCCACTCCACTCCATTCCAGAGCTCCCCTGCTGAGAGGGCTGGTAGATGTTTTGAAGCAAGACTTTGACTAAGACAAATCTTTGCTGGTTTCTGGCCCTTTTGTTCTACTTTCAATGCACCTACTGGAGTTCCCAAAACATTTCCTTCAAAATCACTGACCTAAGAAGCTTGGTCTGGAGGTCTGCAAATGGGAAACCTGACCTAAAATCGCCGACAAGGTCCTTGGCAAGGGATTACAAAGACGTTAATCACTGATCACAAAATTACAGATCTAAATAGAGAGCCTCCTAGTTGAGAGGCAAATTCATTCACCCGACTCTCACAGCTAGAATACAGCAGGGTAAATAAAACCAAAAGTCCATCTGACTCAGAGCCCACTGCTTTCTGCCATTCATCTTTGTTTTCTGAGCTTCACATCATGATGAACCTGGCTAGAGTAGAAATCAGCTAATTCCTAATTGAAATTTTTATTACTAATATGCCTCATCGAAAGACACAGATATAAATACAATTTCAAATTCAATAAACTCGATGGATCGCTCTCTGTGTCTTCTCTCTCCCCCTTCTCCATCCATACACACCTATCACAACAAGCGATACCACTAAACGAAGAGCTTTAAAATTGATTCAAAATACACAAACCCACAGAAAAGCTAGTTTGCTTGCCTTATCGGCACAAGTGTCAGTCAAAATAGAGCAAGCAGTCTCTTTTCCTTCGGACTGCCCTCTATCCCCAGAAACCCCAAGGGACACAGGGCAAAATTTTCCTAGGTGCTCTCATAGCCAAAAAGGGAAGCAAGTACATACATATGAATGAGCCTGACTAGAATTACTTATAAATAATGAAGGAACATGCAACATTTTCTCCTTCGTCACATCTTCCCAAAGCCAAAAAAGTATCAGCTTTTTTAGCGTGATGTGAAGGGCACTGAAAAGTCAGCCTGGACCAAATTAGTGACCGTGTCCCAAAGATCTGTCAACAGTCTGAACTTCTCAAAAGTGTACTCATTCTTGGACAAAGCACCATCTTCAGAAAATCCCTATTAAATTTATAAATGAATTTCCTTGGAATAAGTTACAGATTAATTATCAACTCTTAACTTAGTTGCAAGAATTTATTTCTTAAAAGCAGGGCTCCCAAGAACACAGACAAGTTTGGAAGGGTACAATACTAGAAACGCCACGCTGGAGGAATAGGTCAGTTTCTAGAGCACTTTCCTAGCAAGCACAAGGTCCTGAATAGAAAAGCTCATTGTCTTAGTCTATTTGTGCTTAAAATACCACTGAGTAAGTCATATGGTGCAAGTAACAGAAATTCATTTCCCACGGTTCCAAGGCATGGGACATTCAAGTTCAAGGTGCCATCATATTCAGTGTCAGGTAAGGACTTTCCTCCTAGTTCACAGACAGCAGTCTTCTTTCTGTGTCTTCACAAAGTGGGAGAGATAGGAGCTTCCTGGAGTCTCTTTTATAAGGATATTAATCCCATGCACGTGGACATCCTACCTATAACTTTGTAACTTTCCAAAGATGCTACCACCAAATTTCATCATAATAGGAGTCAGGACTCCAGGACATGAATGTCGGTGTTTGGACACAACATTCAGAGGCTAGCACCCATCCATGAATGCTGTAGGACTCCTGAGGCTCCAAAATCCAAAGGAGCATTGTTGTCAGGGTCGTGGTTGCCAAGAGGATGCTTTGAGCGCCCAGAGAACCCTGGGCAAGGGTGTGGGGCAAGACTGCCTGAGTTCAGGTCTTCCATATACAGGCAAAAGATCACAATTCCTTTAAGTCTCGTCATCTCATCTCTTAAATGAAAAAGATCAAAGCTCCTACTTCACCAGGTTGTCACCAAGATTCTGTGCTCCTACGCATTTACCACCCTGAGCTAGAGCTTGGCACACAATAGAGCTTCAAAACAGGTGAGCTGTTTTTCTTGCTGCTGCTACTGATAGTCTTACTATTGGGGATTAAAACGATTGAGGGGAATGTTATGATGATAATTTGAAAACAAATTTCAATTATCATAATTTTGATATGTCTGTGAGTTCATTGTAAAGAAGGAAGAAAATGCTAAGACAATTTTTTAAAATCTGAGCATTGTAGCATCCCCCAACTCACACTTTCATAATAAATGCTATAACTTTTTTCTCTCTCTTCCTTTTGTTTCTCTTTTTTTTGTCCTCCAGATCCCAGTATTTTCCTTTTCTTTACTTACAAAATGTTTCTTTATCTGCTTTGTAGTTGAAACCATTATCAGTTAGAAATTTAAGACAAGGGCTAGATGAATGGCACGGTGGCTAGAATACTTGCCTAGCAAGGCCAAGGCCCAGGGTTCGACTGATTCCCCAGCACCACATAAGCTAGCATGGTAGTGAACACCTGTAATTCCAGCACTCGGGAGACTGAAGCAGGAGGACTGCCATGAGTCCAGGACAGCCCGGGCTGCAGAGTGAGACATTACCGCCAAAGGAAAAAAAAAAAAAATGAAGATGACCCATTCAATTCTTGGTTCTTCTACCTGCTTTTAAATTTTTCAATTGTTTTTCGTATATGAATCAACAAATAATGTGTGAATCATCTGTGCCTGAAAATGTATTAAGGGTATGACAATGCTAAACAGGGTCAGTAACTGTCCATGAGCACCAAGAATCGTCCCAGACTGTAGCTCCCAAAGAGCCTCTTCCAAAGCCCTCTCTTCACATCCTACAGGAATCTCAGTGATTTTAACACAAAGTGAAATCCCCTTTCCACCAGAGGTTCTGAAGTGTGACCTAGAGCATGGACAGAGGCAGGCATGCCTGATCCTGGAGAGAATTCCAAAGTCAGACCTGGCCCCAGAGAGGCTCATGACAGACTCGAGAATTCCAACTATCATTCTTTTTTGATTATGCCTCTGAGTTTAAGAGGTATTAGCTGAGTAGCTTTTGGAAGTCGAACAAGAGAATTCTGAAATATAGAAAGAAGTCAAGCCAAAGAGGAAGACATGAGAATACTAAACTCTGAAGCCGGCAAAAGAAGCCTATTAAATTTTAATCATCTTGACTAGAGTGTTTGTAATTGTTGATCTTATATGGAATCTAATAGTTCCAAAGAAAAATGTGTCGGGCCTTGGGTCCAAGGATATCATCACGATAAGCACATAAGTGCCCAGGACAATATAATTCTCCCTACAGCACTGCTGCTATGGCCTTTGATCCATGATATATTACTTACTTATTTATTGATTTATAAAAATGAGCTGTCAAGCTTTCCTAAGAAGTTTAAGGGCACATGAACCAAACGTAGGAAATATACAACCACAAAAAATAAACCACAAAGTATAAACCAAATCCTCTAATGTCCAGGGCACTCTGCCTAGGTGAGCAGGATAAATCAAAAATACACTTTCTAGACACACCCTGAATGTCAACAAATAGGAACTCTGCAAACCCAAAGAAGGAAGTTATATAAGAAGGGCTTATATGAGACATAATATACATTGGCAGAACCCAATCTAAACGCTATGAATTTATTTATACTTGGCCTTTCTTCAGAGACAGGCCTGAGACTCTCACCAGCAAATATGAAGGGTATGATATCTTAAACATAAGCAGGGCCAGAGGTCATGTACTTGGCTTTCAGCAGTTGGTATTATTGTAAGCCAATTAAAATAATTTTTCACAGTGGAAAGATTCCATTAAATAATAGCTTTATTCACAATAAGTGTGGGTTGTGTGGTTCTTTACTGAGTGTGGTGGAACTAAAGAAGCAGAAGGCATGGATGTAATCAGAGAGAAAACAGAGAGAGTTGTCTGAAATCCCTTCTGCCTAGAACACAGCAGAAACCTTGGCAAACTGGGCCTCTCTTGTCAGCTAGGTCAACAGATGAATATTTATTGCTATTCATTTTTCTCTATAATCTAAAATGTTAGAACATGAAAATTTCCATGTTTAAAATTGGTTTTCTCTCAGTATTTAACCTTTCCGTGCCAAGAAATGAGTGACATGTATCTTGGCCTTCACTTTTCCTCTTTAATCCCGGCAGAAACACAAGAGATTTCATTATTTCCCTGGATGTGACCCCAGTTAGAGTGCTAATGATCGCCCTTGTCAGAAAGGCCTCAGTCTTCCACTAAGTTTGGTCTTCCATAGACAGCTAATTTAGATTTGCTACATATGCCAAAAAAAAAAAAAAAAAAGTCAACTTGGGTCCAGAATAATCCCATTTGGGTGTTGGCACAAAATAATTTACTTAATAATTTCTACACTGTCTATTTAATCTTGGCTGTGTATCTCAGTGGTTTTGACCAAAAACATACCAAAGTCAACAGATGGTGGTTGAACACACCAAATTTTCTGCAGTCTGATGGGCTTTAAAGGCAAAGAAATACGTTAGGATTGTGACCAACTGGTTGAGGCAATAGTCTGGTAACCCACATACTGATTTAAAATGAATTTTGAGATTGGCTCTATCTCAATGTCACTAAAAAGGTCTCCCTAGAATGGTAAATATATTGTACATCAGGATTAGTTGGCTTCTTACTAGTCTCCATTTCTTCTGCTTTTCCTACGGACTGAGGAAAATCCCAGTTTCTTTTGCCGTTTCTCTACACCAGCTAAAAGCTGGTGGGTACATCTTCCTGCTCCTCCTGCTCTGTGGGGTGTAGCTCAGTGGGAGAGCAAGTGCAAGTGTGCATGAGGCCTGGGTCTAAACAAACTAACTAAGCAGACTAGAGCTTCTAGTTCAGAACACTGCTAGAACTTTTAGGAAGTGTCTGCTTGAGACACTCGGCATCTGTTTTAGGTAAAACACGTTTACCAATGGCAGAGCTTTGCCCACTGCTCTTACTGTCTCGGCAAGGGGAGATCCAGTCCCCAAAGTCATGCACTTTGAATTTGAATTCATGAAAAAACTCAAGCCCAGGAGACACTCAGGACCTCCAGAGTAGGAAAAGAACCCAAGTCCTCTCTTGGTGGATCGGCTAACTCAGGTTTGGGGACACACGCTCTCACCTCAGCTCTAAGCGTCTCACTCTATAGCCTAGGCTGGCCCTGAGTTCCTCATAGCCTCGACTGGCATGCAGTTCAGGCAATCCCCCCGCCTCGGCTCAGACTCCCACATGTTGGGATGACAGGTGTGTACCATAATACCTAACTTCTATGGTGCTGGGGAACTAACCGCAAGGCCTTGTGCTTGCTAGGCAGGCTCGTTAACAGCTATGCTAAACCTCCAGCCTGTGCCTATTCTATTACCTATCACTGTACCTGTTCTCTAAAGGACTGACTTAGCCACACAGAAGAAGCCAACCCAGGTGTATTTACCATAACATTTTATCTCCCTAGACAGAAGGGCCTAGCTCTCCATATTACTCAATGTTTTCCTCATTTCACCCATGTTTGTATCTATCTGAGATATATGTACACATAACTCTGAGATTATTACATCACAATCCGATGATAGTCATGTTTATAAGTCACCATTATTTAGACATTCTTTGCCTCTTATTCCCAACACCTTGTCTCAGTCAGGGACCCGCCAAGAACCCTACGGTAAACCAAAGGGATGAAGAAATGCTCACGCCGAGACCATGAAAGCAAATGTGGGTCAGATTAAGGTCACCAACAAGATGGGAAGGAACGTGCAAAGACCAGTGGGGACTCTTCCCCTCCACTAGTCCTTGAAGAAAGAATATGTAGCCCATGACAGTCAAAACCACATGAGAAGGGCCACCTCAGTAAGTAGCTATCACTACTTACAAAACCCAATGGCTACAACAAGAAGAAATAGGGACAATGTATATATACCCTACCTACTGTCCTTTCCTGCCTGCTAATCTCTAGCTTTGCTAAACTCAAAAAGAAAGCAGAAGGCAAGAGAGGTTGAGTGATGCAGTCCATGCAGGGGCCAGGAGCATGAAGAACAGAGCTGGGAAGAGAGAGGTAAAGACTGAATTGAAAGGAAAAGGCTCTACTTCAGAAGCTCCTTACTGGAGGATCAAGATTTTCTAAGCCAAAGAAGTCAGTAATACCAAGTTTTAGAATCTTAGCATGAGGGGCCAGATAGGAGGAAAAGCCACGCAGGTAATTGCAATTGAAAAGGCCCAGAAGAACCCATTTCAGTCCTAAGGGACGCCAGAGCTAGAGAAAGCAAAATTAGCAGTTAAGTCCCCAGAATAGCAGAGAGATCAAAACTGAGAGGAGGATCAAGGCCAGGCTAGAAGAGGGCAAAGTTAGAAGTAAAGTGACTTTGGCAATTTTTGCCAGAAGGGCTGACATGTCTGGTTTGGTTTTCCAGAAAGGAAAACGCAGATTCCTGTGAAACTACAGGCAGAGGAGAGCACCCGGCACAGAGTGGTGGGGAACTAGACAAAGTCAGACACGGAGATGTGGCCAAGTGTAAAATGAGTCCCATTCAGTGATGAGTCGGCAGCATACACATAGGAGGCAAGGTTGCAGGCAGGACAGTGACGTGGCGCTAATACGGCCTGCCCTGGTTTTCTCCAAAGGGGGTTGTAGTAGAACATCAGAATTCAGAGCATTTCAAAATATTACATGACCTGAAAAAATCTCTTAATCTATGTATACCTCATTCTGAGATCTCATGAAATAGAAACGCACTCTATAATGTCACTCACCTTCCCTTCTAAGAAACACTCCAGTTTTTACCCATGAAGACATCATAGCCAAGTGTATCTGAAAAGACAACAAACATGGACATTGGACACAATCGGTAAAAGGATTTTCTTGCTGGCTCCTCCCTGCATGTGAAGACGATCTGTTTTCCTCCGTCACTCTCACTGTGAATTATCATGGAAACTGAAATCACCAGTTGGCTGAAGTAAACCAGTGCAGAAGGAGACTGGTGAAGGTAAATGCAGACCAAGTAGTAGGGACAGAGGTCAGGGAGGAGCAGAAAAGAAGAGTCATTCCTACACGCAGCACAGGAGTGGAACCAGGAAGTTTCCACTTAGTGGCAGTCTGCAGGAATCCCGTGGGAGGCAGTGGTGCAGATAACGGATACAGCAGCTTAGCTGTGGTGAGCCCAGACTCAAATCCAATGGGCAGCAGGTTGACCCCAAAGGAGTGCATCTGCTCAGCCACACCTCCCCCGGGTCAGCTTTCTCTCCTACCATACTCGTGAATAGCCGCCTGAGTTCCTTACATTCCCAGTTAGGAGGTTAGGGTCCGCTTCAACAGTGTAAGGTGCTAAAACTTGGCATAAGGTGATGGCTATGAAGACTGCTAGAGAGAGAGAGAGAGAGAGAGAGAGAGAGAGAGAGAGAGAGAGAGAGAGAGAGAGAGAGAGGGAGAACAATAGCGACAGCCCCACACAGGATAACATACAGTAATAAATTAGAACAAAGCCCAACAAAACACAAATTCCAGAATAAATGACAACACTTCTTCAAGGCATTCTGGCCCAAACCAAATTAAAACAACAGAGAACCAGGTGCCATCTCTTAGCTAAATTTAATGACCTCTGATTCCTTTTTGAGCTTCTTCTTTGTCATATTTTGTGAGATTGAGTATGGCAAGCTGACGTGAGAGGACCAGCCGCTCATAATGCTGTCACTTCTACATTCAAATATAAGAATGAAGGTCAAAGGAAAACTCATTTGTGATGGTGCTAAGTGGAGCCAAGGTACTAATGAATATTACTATGAACTTGCAAATTGATATCTTCCTCCATATCATGGTGTGGAGATATAGATATACATCTAGACATATATGACAGACAGAATTGAAAGATACTCTAAAAATTAATCATGAAAAGCAACTAAATTCATGCTATAAAAAGTCCTGCTTCAGCGGGGTTTTTTTCCTGGGATTGGGTACTTAAATCCAAAGAGAAAGATTGACTGAAATTTTCACAGAAGCCATGTGTCAAAGCAAAACAAAACAAACACTATATTAACAAAAATATAAAATTGCTCTTTAGGGAGGAAAAGTAGTTAAATCACTCTTCCATATTTCTTTACTCAACATGTGGCTTAAAAAACAAATGATAAGTGCTCTGAGAATAAACTAATGTGAAAGTATAGAAGAAAAATTCCAAATATTTTCCAGTCCTCCCTTTGGGAATGATTAGAAACCATTGTGGCAAAGAGAGGTTGGATTCAACCCAGCACCATCCTGTGAGGAGCAATGCAAAATTGGACCCAGGATAAGGCACTAGATAACCCTGCTGAGGTCAGGAGATTTTATTTATCCAGGTATCTGTGTAGCAGAAATAATATAAACCAACAATGAATCTCTTTGTCCTGGAAATTAAACCGGAAATCTCAACACTAGTTTCAGTGTTTCTTGGCTTTCTTTCTGTTAGAAACCCTGCCACATTTCAGTATTTTCATTCTTGTCCTGAATGAAATCAGAAAGCAGAGAGGCACTTGAGAATTCTGTTTTTAAATAAAAGTAAACATTTCCAAGGGAGTTGGGTCTCTGTTTAGTATTTTTGCGACTCAATTACTGAGCTTAAATGTTCCACACATGACATATTTCTTTGTGGCACAATCTTACTGAGCCAAGGTTCATGTTAATAGGAGTGTTAATATGTGCCTATAAGGTGTTTAATAAGTACTTCATATTGTATTTTCCAATGCTTGGTAAAAAAAATTGTGCAAAGTTGTTTTTCTTTTTTATTATTTTCCACATTCTCATAAACCCTCATGAAAAATAAAAAAAATTAATGTAGATATATAACTTTTGTACCTGGCCACATAGAGCAGCATTTTTCTCATTTATTCCTCATCATTAGGGAGCAACCTGGATATTCAGCATCCCTTGACCTTTCTGAAGCAACTTTATCACTCAGCAAATAAACTATTGAATGAGAAGTTAGGCATTTCCTGTAATGGATTGGTGCCAAGCCCAGTGTCTCAGGCCTCTAATTCCAGCACTCAAGAAGGCTAAGGTAGAAGGATTACAAGTTTGAGTCCAGTCTGGGCAACTTAGCAACTCAGTGAGGGCCATGTCTCAAAATCAAAACTGAAAGAATGGATGGGGGTATAGCTCAATGTGAAAGTGCTGCCTTCGATCCACAGCACCAAGAAATAAATATAAACGAAATGCATTGATCCCTTCAATGCAAGACAATCTGACTAATCCTAACATAGCTTTGGAATAGAAGAGCTCTTGCATTTACTTTACTATGGATAATTTGGATTATCACATGTCTGTGGCTAGATATTACCCTTTTTGGATCACTCTGCAATCCAGGTTGGTTCTGAACTCAGTATGTAGCCCAGGCTGGCCTTGAACACACAGCAATCCTCCCCCCTCAGACTCGGGGGTGCTGGGATTACAAGTGTGTGCCACCACGCTTGGCTAATGTGGTGCTGGAGATTCAAATCCAAAGCCTTATGATTACTAGACAAGCGCTCTAACCTCTGTGCTACTCTTCCAACCCCGATATTACTTCAAACAGTAATATCACCAGTGAAAGATTGATAGGTTGCTACATCACCTAGATGCAAACTTCAGAAGACATGTTTCATGACTGTTCATCTGACAACTAAAAGAGCCTCAGTCTCTCACAGGACAGAGGGTTGCAAAACTCTGCAACAATCATCTACATGACCCTAAACATAATTTGAAAAATTTCTCATTCTTATTCTTTATTATTCTCTTCAACATTTTTCTAAGAGTAAATACAGTCAAATTTACTTACCAGAGAAGAATTTGCCATGAAGAACCTTAATCATCATTGTCTTTGTTTCATAGTCTGACAGGCAAGAATTAGTACTGTCATTATTATACTAAGCTCTACAGTGGCTAGAGAGGGACTTTTTAGCCACAATGTGTCATTGTTAAAGCATATTTCCTTAGACTTTTTCACCAAAAATGGCGGAAACACCTCTATGTCAATACCAATCATCTGTATCTGAGATAAAGCACCTACTGCTGTCTATCCATGACACTGGCAATGCTGCCACTACAAACTGAGTGGCTCCAAGACCAACTGTGTAGGTCACCACAGCGCAGAAGCTGGTGTTAAGTACACTGCAAGATTACCCCAAAAGTTAACAGCAAGAAAAAATGATCTTTAGATTTGCTAATCCCCTACTCACAATGCTACCTGTTGAGGTAAGGAAACAGGAACATACCTGTGTACTGTTTATCAACTGGGCTGTGGAAGAGTAAAGTAGGAAAGGAAAGAAATAAACCACACCCAGAAAAAGCGTGGCTCTCAATTCATGAATCTGGGCTCTTCATTCCAGCCTATGAAGAACTTAAGTGTATCACACATCTAATATTTATTATTTATTTACTAATCTACTATTTAACTTCTGTTCTGGGAAAAGAAATAACTCCTCCCTAAGAGAAATTATGAAATTCTTCTCAGGCTATACATATTAGTAAGTTTGTAACTCCAGTGGAAATCCAAACGATGTCTGTTTGGCAGTTAAGCAAGGAAATTTGGAGGTTGGTAGATGGAGAGAGAAAAATTTCCAATGCGAGACAGAAATTCTCATGAAAAGAAATCACTCTTACTGAAAGTTAACAATATCAGAGAGACAGAGAATTTGATTAAAATTTTGACATTGAAAACATTGTTACAAAGAGAAGTGCAGCCCTCTTTCCAACATGCCCCAACTCTACTATTTGGTCAAAAAGTTGGGCAGGATTGCTGATAAAACTCAACAAGAAAGCATTAACTGAAAGTAATTCAGTGACAGGCTAAGTATAATAGTTTCAGAACATAGAAATGAATAAACATGAGCTATGACTAAACACGGTAGACGTAGGCAGAACTACTGGGTTTCATTGCGGTAGAAGATTTCCGGATGTTAATTCAACCCAACGTGTCTGCTGAAACTGATTAGAAATGACGGTAGTGATGGTCATAGTGGCAGAGCCCAGAATTCCACAGGACTGACTGTACCATGTTAGTTCCGTTTCTGTAGAACCAGACTCCTTTCACCTCTTTAATTTTGTTCCTATTACTTTTGACTCTTGATGACAAATGCATAAGGAATGGTGCCAAAATCCAGTTGGCATCTCATTACCTGAACTTGTTTCACGGTGCCTAAGTTTTAAAGTATTTGATTTTGTTGTGGCAAGAAATAAAAACCATGGCTAAAACTCATGGAATGCTAAGATAATGTGAAGGCTGGTAAACTGAGAGCTAAACATGTCATTATCAGGGCTGTATTTTCTGCGTATGTACTAACTCAATGAATGTTAGGAAATTTTTCACTGATTAAGCAAAAGTAGTGATGTTTAGCTACAAGCTTGTTGATGGGACCAATGATAAAATGAAAATTAAATATATTTCCAAGTATCAAGTCCTATTATGCTGTTACACATAACTAATAAAAACAATGAGAGATAATTAATTTAATATATTAATATTAATTAATTAATATATTAATGAATTCTAAAGCTTTTAAATGCTTTTTGAATTTTTCACCTAATGGCCTATGTTTGCATATGAACACTCAGTTAGTTACACATAAAAGAAAACAAATACTACGTACAGTCGGACCCTCCCTCAACCAACTGTCTGCCCAGTCTTGTTCCTCTCTCAGCTGAACCATACTGTGATTGGCTCCATGATCTGACCTGAACCTTGAAACAAAGAACCGTAAATTGTTTATAGAACATTTCAAAAGCCATTAAGGTTTTTTTTTTTTTAAAGAACAAGTTAAATACATATAAGAACAGACAGAACTGACCATAGCTGCCATGGACCTAGCTTCTGCCATTATACGTGGTCCATATTCCCATCTTTTTCTCCCTTTCATTGCATTTCAAAGCAAATTTTAGATGTTTGTCCATAAATATGTCATCATGCATCTCTATACAATTACTTTTTTTAAAAGCCAAAAATTATCATCCCAACTAAACCAATAATAATTCTACAACATCAAACAACCACTCATATTCAAAATGTGTAATTGTGCCTTTCTTAAGAGTTAAGTCTGAATAAAAAAAAAAAACCACACTCTAGGACATTTTACCCTTTTCTCTTTTGTTTGAGCACGCATATAAAAATCAGCACAAAGAGATTATGTCTGAGATTACAGACAGAAAAGGTCCACGTGAAAGCGCAGTATCTCTCCATTTCAAATTATGTAATTCTCTGTTAAAATCTCACGATAGTTTATTGTGGAAAATAAGTAAATAAATAAAGCACTTCTCTCAAAGCTCAGCAACAAGTTTTGTGGAAAAGAGAATCTTTGAGCCAGGGCTGTTCAGCTACTCCCAGCGCACGCAGAAGGCACCAAGGAACTGTGCGTAAGGAGGCGGTGGTGGGTGACAGCACACCCTACTCCCAGAGCTCACACATCAGCGCCACATTTCTTCCTGAGATTTCACAACCCTCCCTCAACACTAGGCTGTCAAGGTAAATTTCAAAATGATAGAATTATGCCAGATTTGAAGAGCATTAGTATAAAAGCAGACTTTGCGAGTGTGAGTCGGGTGGAGGAGTGGTTTTTGTTCTTGTGGGCATGTTTTGTTCGGAGACAAGGTCTCAGTGAGTCAGCAATTCGCACAGGCTCGGCCTGAATTCGTGATTCTCCTTGCCTCAATCTTCCCCTTGCTGGGTTACAGGCGTGTGGTACCACAACTTGTTCGGAAACAGATCACTAAACCCCAACTCTAAAGTTCCTCTTGGGTATTATTTTGCCTGCTCTAAAAGTAGAGATTCATCAACTACTTTACTGAGATATTTGTGACTTTTTCTCCCATATTTTATAAGAGTGAGTTTGCAACACACCGTGGTTATACAAAACTTGAAAACGTGTGTACACACGTATTGCATCAATTTCACAATCCCCCTCCCATTTCCTGCCCTCCTACCCAGTCCCCTCATCCATTCCGCCTCCCGATATCACCCATCTCTGACTTTACTACTCATCTATATCCTGAGTTTCTCATATTAGAGAAACCACGTGATATCAAATCTTCTCAGCCTGATTCACTTTATTAAGCATAAAGTTATATCGTTGTATCCTTTTTCTACAAATGACTCAAATCTGATTTCAATAGATCAATGGATAAAGAAAATGTGGTGTATGTACACAATAAAATGTTTGTTGCTAAGCATAAAAAGCATACATTGCGTTTGTATTGTATGGTTCTGGAGATTAAGCCCAAGGCCTTCACACTAAACTATATCCCAGACCATTTATTTTATTTTATTTTTTTATTTTAGGTTCTCATTAAACTGCTAAATTGCTCAGGCTGGGCTCAAACTTGCAATCATCCTGCTTCCGCCTCCCAAAGAGCCAGGATTACAGGCCTGATAAATATTTGTGATCACTATTTAATAATACCTTGCATACCATAAAACCAGCCACAGTCCTTTCTTTTTCCCAGAATCTTTGGTTGTGTGCTGTTTTAATTTTTTCTTAATATAGAAAGAACAACAAAGGTCCATTACCTCAGGGAAAAGCCTGTGTCCTGCCTGAATATATGAGGGCATTTCTGTCTGCTTTTTGTGGTGGAAAATTTAAATCTAAACCAAAGAAATAATATAAATTATGAGTTTGTTGTATAGCCATAAAAGAGGAAAATACCTTCTATTTATTCATTATTGAAGTCTCTGTTTCCTTCTTGACAGGAGCTGGGCTTAGCAAGATAAATGACACATCAATAATCAACCCATTATTGTAAGACCCAAAGAACACAAATTGAGAAGGAGGTAAGCATACTGGAGCATAAGCTATGCATTGGCTGCATTAAGCACAGCATGTACATCTGCATTTCCCTAAGCCTGGTGGAAAGATTTCTCCTTCTTAGAAACACAAATATTTGGGAATCTTTGAAGCAGAAAACACTTGTTTCATTTGGAAAATGGAAAAATGGTGACATAATTATGAATTTGTGTTCAGCTATCCTAAATCTGAATTCTGAGATAATCAGTCAAACTTACTTTTTTTCAGAAATGTCTTGGTTTTACGATTACTCCTATACACCTGACCTTGTTACTACAATAAAATGTTTAGTTTTTCTAACTTGCACTCAAAACTTTCTCAACGATTCTTAGGTCAAGTTGCCATTGGCTAGGATGGTTAATTATAGAGATTTGGATGTTTCTGTTCCTGTGGACTTAGCCCTACTCCAGTCCCCTGGGAGATATTCCAGAACAATCTTTTAGGTTATTTGAGCCAAAACAAATCAACAAACAATGACAACTGCTGAAAGGATGCAAATAATAGATTCATTTCAACCCTTTTCCTGACTACAGTACCTAGATCATTTTTATTTTCAAATAATCAGACTAACAAGACTAGCTTCTTGATTTTTCAATCTGTATGGAAATATTTTTTAAATGTGAACATAGAACAGCTAATTACAGTCAGTAGATGAACATATCCTCATGAGTTCAGGACTTATCTGCTTTTATTTTGCCCTGTGCTGTTCTAAAAACCTCATTATATTAATAATGTGTAGGTTGAATTTCTTGAGATTCCAAGAAACCTAATCTCACAAAAGTATATAAATAAAATATTAATAAAAAACATAGAGGGTTTGAGGGAGGGACACAAGATGACTACTCCCAGAAATGAAGTTAAGTTGCATTTTATGAGACTGGCTCATCACCTTTCTTCTTCCTTCCGTGGCCTTTAGATTTCCTGTTCCTCCACCTTTCTGACACCTATTCTGTTGTCCTCTCTACAGAATGGCATCCTCTGGAAGACTCTTGAGTACTTCTCCTTCATTATGGGGAGGTTTGGCCTGCCATGTCTGATACCCTCTTTTTGGCTGGGTCATATTGGGTTCTAACACTTCTAGAGTATAACCACCTCTGCATTTAATGACTTAGATAGTAAACATTTGGGCATAGGCCTTCCCCAGGCCAGTAATGCAATGGGGGTTGGAGACTGAGGAAGTATTGTCATGGCTTTCCCTGGAAAAGAAAATTAGCCAATGTTTAGGATTCAAATGATATACTTTTATGTCAGGTTTAGTGACTAGGGACCCTTGACTGGGATAACGTTCATCAAAAGAAGAATGAAAAAACATTTTACACTCTGCTACTGTGACCTCCCGAAACCTGTGTAGAGGTCTGTAGGTAGCTCATGTCCCCTTTTACATATCTAATATCCATTAGCTAAAAGCTCCTCTGGGACAGAAGCATGCTTTTCTCATGCATATTTTTGGTATTAATAATCATTGATAAATAAATAATAGGTGTTATTATACTCAAACAGAGATATCAAACACAAACAGAAAACAAGTTAAAGAAAGATGAAGGCATCAACTGGAAACTGCAGATGAGCAGGATTCAGAGATACAAAAGATCACACTACCAACAGGTTCCAAGAGGCTGAGACATACAGGCTCAAAGGGAATAGGGGGGAAGGGGGCTGGATGGGGTAGGGACTGGCTCCTGAGGGCTTTTCAAGCTTCCTTGAAAAGTTATGACTTTGCATAGTATAAAGTCATAACTTGACACTTTCCCATAACATAATGGGAAGCCATGAAATTACTTTAGGCAATGTCAAGATGAAAAGCCCATGTTTTAGAGCACATGTAGCCACAAGCCATTGTCTCTCAGTGATGCAACGTCAGTGAGATTACTTTTGGAACTCTTGTGGAAAATAACTAAAATTAGATTGCTCACAACAACAGTGGCCCAGACAGGAGTCCCATTCTTGGGCACAATCGAGCACAGTATCCATAGTGAGCCACCTCCAACAGTAGGATACTCCCTCAGCTGTCTGGGTTTCTATTAAGAATCAGCACCTGCACCCACTTCAGAATAACGCATTTTTATTCTTTCACATGCTTTTGGATATATCCTCACAAAGACATTTCAATTTTAATCAACTATGGGACATTAAAATCTCATTGTAACATAGGATTCCTCTAATACTCTACCCCTTGGAGGCCAGGTAGCCACATCTCCTGGAGAGATCTTATTAGTCCCACATTCCCGAGGTTACAAACGCATGCACACATGGACAAGAAGTGCAAAACTCGGGACCCTCACACTGGATGCAAGGCTGTGAGCATAATTATGACTGCATGAGATCTGTCTTTTCTACTCCAGTGGTGAAATTGTATATTTTGCATTGCAATTTGCTTAATTATCTTTATTATGGATTTTTTAAAATTTAAAATAATATCACAAAACCTTCGGGTTTTCCTGATGGTGATGTCAAATATCACCCATACAATAAGCCCACATTCACCAACTGAGCCATGAATACTCTTCTCTTCCTGAGTAATCTGGTAAGCTATGACCATATTACATCCAGCTCTTGCAGTCCCGTGTAACCTACAATGTTTCAACGTCAGCTTTTCTATTTCTCAAGTAAAAAATAAAATAAATACTAATTCTAAATGGTGGTCTTTGACTTCCCTCTGATCCTTTAATTGTTGGATAAAAGCCTAAGTGAAACTTGTGAATGAACATGGTACCTGCCTTGATGCTGCTTGTAAACAAAACCAGAGATCTTGCCTTAAATTTTGGTTTCTGAAAAGTTTATCATAGTATTCCTCCAAGGTTCACCTCAGGCTCAGAAAGGCTACACACACGTCAGAAGATAGTCCACAATAGCAAAAGAAGTTCTTATGCAAACCAGTGTGCAAAACTACTTATTTTTTTCTTCTCATTTTATCATCTCTCTTTTCGGTATTTGCCACTTATGAATAGATAACATATATAGACATTGTACAACACGGTTGTTCAATGACACATGAGTCTCTGTTCTTTCTCCTTCCTCTTGATCCCAGCCACCCAGTTTGCGTCTCTTGAGGCAACCACTATTCCTAGTCAGAATTACTTTTGCTACCAGATTTTATCAGGAATACTTTTATTAATGCAAAAAGAATTCCTCCTTGCATTAACAGTGCCTCCATTTAAGCAGGTGATTACAGTAAACACATAAAGCATGTGGACTTATTTGTTTGCTCGAGATCCTACTTAACTATTTCCTTTGGCTTGAGTGCCTTGAGGTAAATTTAAGGTCAGAGTCTAGCTGAGTCAATGTAGTGGTGACACAGCAACACATTTAAGCCATCTGGTAAGACCAGGCAGCCAGGCAGGAAAAGTTAAGAATGGAAAATTCAAAAGCATGCTTTATTCTAGCCACAATTCTTTAGAATGTAGGGCACTTCCTTAAAATATACAAACTTTAACAAGCTCCACTGACCAGAAAGAACCCGAGGACCCAAGTGTAAATGTATGGAAATCACTTGGAACTTTCCATTGAAGAAATCATTGGTTTTTACAGCACTGCAAGGACTCAGGACCACAATCTAAGGTCAGAAACAGCATGCACAAAAAGGGACTGCTCCATCCTAGCAGACACCGATCAAGAGCCAAGACCCATCAAAGACCAATCGACTCAGAGGAGGTGCAGGAATTCCTCAGAAAGGACAATAAAACTGGCTAATATAATTTAGAGAGAATGTATTGCATCCCTTAGCACCTACTCATTTGATAGTGTTAATGACATCTCCTCAGGGCAAGATTTTTCTACCTAAGAGGGAACATAAAATCTGAACTTTAAAGATGAAGCCAAAAATATTACAATATAATTCAATGAAACAGGCTTCAAAAGCTTGCTTTAATATTTTGGCATTGTTTTTCTGATGGGCTGAAACACATTATGAATAAAACAAGTCTAGATGATGCAAGAGAATCCAACTGATCAAATACAAATTCCAAGTCATGTTTGTTTGTTTCCATTGCATTCACAGTTCCAGTTACAGAGGTTATTTTTCAGTCTTTATTAGGGCACTCTAAAGACATTAAGCCTTCTTCTGCAGTGGTTTATAAATTCCTTTTGATGAATATTAGTATTGGATATTTAAAAGGAAGCAACAAAGAATCAGATTTAATGATGAGATTCAAAAATATTTGCAAATTTTAAGTTTTAATGACTCCAAGTGCTAAACTGAGTAACATCTGATATGCTCCAAACCCTTCCTAACCACCTAACTCGTGTGTTGCACATCATCAACATCAAGTAGACTGCTCTCTAAGGGGCTCACATGATCTTTCCATTTTCTTTTCCCTGATTACATTTTCCCCAGAGTTGTTCTCATGCACAAGAAATCATGTGGAAAGAATCTTCCTAGCTTTCTCTCCCAGAAGAATTATGTCCTCTTGACTTGGGGCAAAACAGACCTGAAGTGGAACCCTGAAGTGAACCTAACACCTCAGAAATTTAGAAACTTTCAGATGTACTGGTGTGAGTCACTGACGATCCCAAGGAAATGTAGCTGAGCTGAGAATTGATGATAGTTGTAACAACTTTGTTGGGTCTCTTCAAAATGGTGCCGCCATTTCTAGAACATTATTTAAAACTTTGGAGTTTTTGTTATTGTTGCAAAAGGACTTATACATGTCAGCTTGAAAGGACCTCAAGATCAGTGTCATCAATATAGGTGATCCTTGGCTCCAGAAAACTTAACTTTAAATAGTATCATTAATTAGTAACTTAAAAACATTTCTACCATGCTCTAAAATAAGAAGTAATAACACACACACACATACACACACACACACACACACGCACACACACACTCATATGCATTTGTATCTGAAATAAATTTTCACAAAATAGAAATTTTCTTCACAATATGAAATTTATTTTCATATTTTCTATTACCTAGATAGTCTATTCTCATTATTAATTATGTTGTAGAAAAATTAAAAACACTATATTAGTGGATACCAAACTCCTGAGGGGATGACAGAGTTAGGTTGCTCTGAGTCTCTGGCACAAGAGTTTCATCAATGCATCCGTATATAACCTTGTCTTGTACCAAGATATCTAATTGAATATATATTGTGATGCACTCACATTAAACTCAACCAACAGCATGATGATGCGTTCAACACACAAGTGAAGTTTAATATGTGTAATTTCTCCACTAAACACATCGTAGCCTCCTTGTTCACAGGAACCTTGGAAAGCACTTCAGCTCTACCTTGGCGACCACTTTAAACAGGAAAATCACCAACAAAAAGTGCAAAAATGCAAAAAAAAAAAAAAAAACTCTAAAAAGGTAAAGTACACTTATCTACAATATAAAACCTAAATCAGAAAGATAGCGCATCCGCTTGTGGGACCTCAAATAGCAATACAAACTGGGCAGCTCAAAATGTTTCGTGTTCTGTTTACGCTTGAAATTGACTGCAGAAGCAACATTGCTGTTATTTTAAAATTACAAATAAGTTTTAGTGAGTGGGTAAATTGCTAAATACCGAATCCAAGGGTAATGAAGACCAGCTGTTAATATATGTGTGTCCACATGTATAAATAAACATGTATATATATATATATATATATATATATATATATATATATATAATGCACATTTGACTAGTATCATTTTACCACAGACTGATAGATTTAGATTGGCAACTTGAAAAACCTACAATCAGATAAGTAATTGGAACGTTAGGATTGTGACTTGAACTTCACTCTATCATCGTATTTGGATACGTGAGAAAAAACAATGAGTACTAAGGATTGCACCAAACAAGACTACTTACATCAGAATAGCGCAGATATTATTAAATCAACAGTACATTATCATATTGTGTGGATGCTTTAACGCCAACAATGAGGAAATATTTTGCCATGCTAATTCAAAATAAAACTGTATTGTTGATTATAGGTACTACTGTAAGGTGAGGTAGGGGCCAGAGTTATATCTACAAATCAGAAGCCCATTAAAAAATTATTTGTGTTCATAATAGTAATATTTGAATTAATGAAAACAAAAAAGTAAAACAACTTTAATAATCATCAAAGAGAATGAAGAAATGATACTATTTTATACAATTAAAGCATAACAATAAAAATTAATAAACAAATGACACATGAAAAAATGAAAGCATATAATTAAGTATAAAAAGGCATGTGATCATTGATATAAATTTAAAAATACACAAGCACTGCATGTTGCTTAAAAATGGATGCAAATTTACTAAAATGGAAAAATGTTAAAAAGTGAAGACCATGGTTGCCTCTTTCAAGTAAAAAAGTTTGTTAATTGAAGTCTCATCGCTTAACCTGAATTGTGACATGTTAATGATTGTTTCATTGTGTTTTATTTTTTAACCTGAAATGTTTCATTAAAATATTATAAAGCACTTGCTTTTGTACATACTAATAATTATACCACTTCCTCATCACAAAAGAGATAATTATTAGTGATATCAAAATAATTTAATATAAGTATTAACTGATTAAAAAGAAATTTATCAAGACAAAAATGTTCCATCAATTTAAAAAGTCCTCATTGCTTCCAATCACAAAGAACACGTGGCCCATGCATGCAGAGGTCTCTGAACGGGGAAGTGTTTCTAACTGGAGAAGGAGCGTTTTGGTTCGTTGGTGTTTTTTTAAGGTTCCAAATAAACATTTGAATCAAATTATTCGAGGTTAAAAACTACATAACTAGAACGGGTCAATACCAGCTCACCGGTCTCACTGGGTCAGCTTCTAAAGAATCCTCTACTGCTAAATGCCCAGGTCTTGGTTTCAAGTACCATGTTCATGAAAAGAACTGGAGCTCTTTGTAGAAAAAAGGAGTTTCCAGAGTCACAAGAAAGAATGTATGGATAAACCAGAAGTATCTTTTTCCTTTGGAAAGCATTGAGAAGCGCTCAAAAACAAAAATTAAGCTGGGGGTATAGATCAGTAGCAGAGCACTTGCTGAACATGCATAAGCACTGGGTTCAGTCTCTAGCACTGCAGAAAAGACAAGACAACAAAAAGCACACAATAAACGCAGTGTGTCAAAGGCACATGGGAACAAAGTAGAAGATCGCCCAACAGCCAAGACGGGAACAATGAACAAGCAAACAAAGCAGTGTTGGGTCAAAACCAAATTATAAATATTCTTCAGTCCATAAAAATACTAAGTAAAGAACTGAAGTTAGATGAATAAATTGCCCATTCAGAAGAATTTCAAGTAGGTTATGTTGGTCTTGCATCCCCTCGGAGATGAGGCATCGCCAGCTCCCTGTCCCTCCTGTGGAAGATTTGCAGTGTGCCCTCTTGCAGAGTACAATATACCTGGGGAATAAAATGTAACTTTATAATGGAGAAATTTTATGAACACTACTTCAGCCAGATGATAGAAGTTCACATGATCCCTGATAAGTGACTTTAACAGTATGTGTCCTTCATAGGATGTTTTTAAAATGGCCCTTTAACTGTGCAATTTTCCTGCACTAAACCCACTAACCTAACTTAGTCAAATTGAGGGATACTTTCCAAAATATCTGGACAATATTTCTCAAAACTGCCAAAATCCCCCCCCCCAAAAAAAAAAAATTGAGAAACCACTACAATTTAGAGGAGCCTAGGGACATGCGAATATCGAGTGGGCGGAATCCTCCTCCAACATAGAAGGAACATCAGGGAAGCCTAAGGAAAGTGTGGACTTTAGTTATTAAGAATGTATCATTTCTGGTTCATTAGTTGTGGTAGTAACACCACAGAAATGTTAACAATAGAAAAAGCAATACCAGCTGTAGGAAACTGAATTATTCTGCAACTCTTCTGTAAATCAAAAACCAGTTTAAAATAAGAAGTTTATTTAAAATTGTCCTTCTCAATTTTGAGTAGAAAATCAGGAAATACTCATGAGAAAGAATATTTATTCCTGAAATATCAGTTTTTTCCATTCTCTGCTCCCCTCAAGCAAGACTTGAACTCCTTGACCTTGAAGTGCAGCTGATCATCTAAAATCTGAGCTCACAAATAAATCCATTTAGAAAGGTCCTCTGAGAAAAAAAGTGTCATGGGAAGACTGGAGGCAAAGTTCTCAATTTTTTCCACCTTCAGTAAGGGACACAGTTTATGCAGAGAAATAACGAGAAGTTAGGAAATGGAGTTAGATCTGAAAATTAGAATTAGTCTTATGACTCAGAGGTCAGATATCCTTGGTGCAAGGAAGAAAAAGATATGATTTAGCAAGGAAATAGGAAGACCCATCAAGTTTAAACAGGGCTCAGAAAAAGGTCTCACTGGACCTGAGTCCATGGTGACTTGAAATCTGGTAGTAAGATCAGTCTATCGTCAAGAAATCAGTCCCTCTGTATTTATCTATACATAAAAAATTAAATTTGCCTATGTTGGCCATGAAAGTCATGGAACATGGGATAGCTTCATAGATAAGCATCAAGTATAGCCTATACTGCATTAACTCAAGTGAAAACAAAAAATTAGAAGTAAACTACTCATTCTTTAAAACGAATCCAGAAGAAATCAGAAGAGTCTTGAATTATTTGCTTGGACTATGGGTACAATTTATTTTAATAATATATCTATCTACCACAAAACTGGGCCCATTAGCAACAACTATAGAGAGAGATCTTCTGGTTCAATTGTCTTCATTATAAGACACTGATTGGTCAGTCTCACGAAGCCACTTACATGAAAAATACTTCAAGTGTCAACTTCAGCTGTCAAAAATGGAGAGACCAGATGTCTTACCGAGATCTCAGCTCTTCCCCAAAGGAGAGGAATGGGAGCAGAAAAAAACAGGGGTTAAGAAATATAGAAGCAAAAAAGGGAAGAAAAAGGAAATTATAACTGACTTCTAAGAAGATGTATTTATTTCGGTTTCCCTTTCACAGAATTGCTGGCTGGTTATTTTCGGGACTTCAGATCTTTCACAAAGGGTTTCTTGGGTAAATAATAATAATAAGGGAAGAACATACAGTCTCACCTCTTACTTTCAGTCACTTGTGCATGGGTTTTATTTTACTTAGAGAGAAATTTTATTCAAAAATGAAACTACCAAAAAGAAAGGGAGAAGAGAGACAGGAGGAAAAGGTTTAAAAAAAAAAAGAAGAAAGAAAAGGGAAAAAAAGCTTAGGGGATTGATTTCATTTTATTCTTTAGTCTGAAAAGAAAAATTTAGTTTTTAAATAAGCGAAGAGGGTTCAAGTTCTGGCTCAGTGTTATGTTATTTTATATGTTGTGTGTGAACGGGCTATAATTGCTTCTGCTGACCCTGGCTGGCAGTGAGGACTCCTCCCATCTGGATTTGGGCATGGATGAAAAAAAGGGAGAGAGAAAGGAGTGGAAATTTCAAGGGATGGTTTCCAAGGAAGACGGTACACAGTGCAGACCCGTTCCGTGGCAAATAATCTCAGGAAAAGAGATGGCAAAGAGCACGATTCTCGCCGCCCAGGGTAATTTTTAAGGCATTCGAAAAGTCGATAATCGGATCACGAGAATAAAGAACATCCACAGAGAAGCTACACTGCTGGTCTGTTTCTCCCCTTTAAAGCTGCTTGTGTAAGGTCAGGCATGTGAGTAGGAAGCGTTGTCAAAAGGAGCACATGATGGTAGCCTAAGTGTATTTACAACACCTCCGCAATTCGATCTCACAGCTGAACGTTCCTGTCATTTAAAACACAGGAGAATTAAACTAAATATTGACTTGGGGGAATCCAGAATTCGTGTCCGTATGACATCATCAGAATTTTTTCAGTAAAGCATTCCAAACATTCAATAAAATTGTTTTCAGCCAGTGGATCCAAATTATCAACCAATTCAGAGCACCATCTTCCAAATTTTAATACATGAGTAGAAGGCGAAACCCTCTCTGCTATTTGTGCTGGATTTCCCTTGTGGTGTTTGTAAAGAAAGCAACTTATGTTGTTAAATCTCTCTGATGTAAACAAGGTATCAGAGGGAATTGCTTGACCTACTTAAGAGAACAAACTGTTTCCGAGCACCACGTAATAGCATCCACTTGTATATAAACAATTAATGTGTTGTTTCAAATGCCGTCTTATCTATGCTCCAAAATACAACAGGCCTTCTCTCGCCTTCACAAAGACTTGCTTGCAGGTAATTCCGAGTAGTCCAAGCCTTTGAAAATAAGGATGCCTTTCTTCAAATCTAAGTTTTAAGCTTTGCAACAGTTCAGACTTGCCCGCTTCCAAGTAATTCCAATTTTATGCACTGTAACTTTTTCATGTAAATGATAGTACAAGTTATAATTATAGGAAGTCAGATCTAGTACTTTGCCTGGGATTGTCTTTTTCCTTTCCAAGAAGATTTTTGGAAAGGAAGCCATATTCGTGGGGAGCAAAAGGGAACAAAGTAATAGGGAGCTGAGACTAAGATTCCAGAGAGGTGGGAGACCTGTGCATCACTTTTACCTGAACGGATTTTGGAACTGTCTTCCAAAGGTTAACACTTTCATTAACTTCACTAACTTATTTCCAGTGGTTTCTATGATTTACATTTTTGTAAACCTCTCCTCTGGAACTTCTTTTCATTTGCAGACAATCTTTTAGTAAGTAGCCCACTCCCAAGATTGTCAAACTCAATGAAACTGTTGCATAAGGCTCAACAGCACTCACTTTCTGAATAAATTTGCTTAAATTGAGATACTGCGCATTTGCTTCAGGACAAGATGTTCCTGAAGCCAAGTGTTTATGTTGCTGAGAAGCCAGCTCTCAAGTATGAAAGGATCGGAGTTTTTATCAAAGAACCGAAGCCATTCACCATTTCATCTATAGCAAGGGCTTCTCTGGGCTCACCCACATCTCTTTACTAATCACCACAGGCTTAGTAGGTATGTTACACATATTACAAATGGTAAACATCATGTTAATAAAACAAAAAAATCCTCTATAACCACAGGAAAAATAAATTTTGAAATGTTGAGACCACAGCAAAAATATGCATGTAAAAACTATCACTAAGTACACCTGTTCCCCATTTACATGAAAACGAATGGCTGTGTAGCATTCTGTTGTCCATTTTGCCTTCCTGTGTCTCCAAGTGGCCCTAGATGGAAGTCCACTTGTTTTTTTCTAATGCCTACAGTGCTTTTATCTCCTCTTCTTGCACTGATCGCTTTCTACCTTAAATTGCAGTTAACAGTGTTGCAGCTTGAAGTCATTTTTGTGTTGGCATCATTATACACACCTTAATTTGTCTCTTAGGTTACATTTGTTTTATTTTTAAATTGTGATCACTTAGTACTGTACTTTGCATTAACTGGTGCTCAATACATATTTTATTAATGATAAAGTATAAAATATTTGTACCTTCAATGTCCTGGCCTGTATTCCAAATATGTGAGTTTTCAAAATGTGAGTAGATCCCGAATATTGATCTAACATTCATAAGGTGATATTTCAGCATACTTAACAAGTTAAGTAGGTACCAGGCACTATACTTTATCTTACTTAATTTTGCTTATTTTAGACACACACACACACACACACACACACACACGCACACACACTTTGAAGCACACATTTGTATATTATGAATGTGAAAACTGATATTCAAAGAAGTTAGATCATTTCCTCAGACTGGCTTGAAAGCTGGTGACCAAATTAGAGGTTCTTAAAATACATTTATTAATATATTTATTAATGGGCCTTGTTCAAACCTGTTCCTTCAGATCCAGTAAATTTTCCCATATATCATACAGTTCAGTGAAAACAGCAGTAAGTCATACAGCTATGTACCAATTTTTGAGCCATCCAACCATTTATGGTCTTGACTTTATTCCATTGTTTATCTAATATTTTACCATGTTATTTTTTATGTTCAAATTAAGTGTCTAAATTAAAATCTATCCTATTTCTATAATTTGATTTGACTCACCCATGGGATATCATCCTTTTCCAGACTTACTAAGAACACAGTTCAACTTTATTAATCCTTCTGTGATGAGAACTGGACAGAGAAGGAATGATTAATAATTTGGCCAACCTTGAAATTACTAGATGTTATGTTTTCCCATGCCATTCTCAGACTAACCACCATGGTTAGAGGTGCTCCAGTAGAGTAAAGCAGTTAGAAGCAATCAGATCAATACTTTCAATGTTCACTTTTGATTTTGGAGTTCTTATGTTAACATTGAAATACTTTAAGTTATAAAGATATACTGGGCATCTAGAATATTCAAATATAGGTAGCTGACAGCAAATTTGGTCTTTCCACCCATTGCAACTACTATGCTTGTCACTTTTCCACACTTTGACTGTGATCTATTTTGACACTAGTTCATTTATTCAACAATTATTCCTTAAATATCTGCTCTGTGTGAGGCATTGTTCTTGGGCCAGCAGGTTGGTAAGAAATAACACTCAGTGGTTTCCCTCATAGCCTACACAGAGCAAAGTGTGACAAAGTACTAAAAATGAACATTTAGCATAGTTTTAATTGTTAGGAAATGTATGACAAAAGTATTGAGATGGAGAGGCAGAATCAAGAGAAGTGAAATGACAGGTGCGTTGGGGTTTTTTTAACTAAGTTCTAAGTAAATAGGGGCCAACTGTGTCTGCAGAAAGAAAATCTATTATAGAGTGACCAGGAAAATAATAAAAGACCAAGATTGTGCATCTCATTAAGCCAAGAGAAAGAAAAAGCTGTCCAGCTAACTAGGAAATGGTGGTTTACATCATGAGCTCAAAGATGTGCCTACGTGGTCAAGACAATCCCACTCTGAGATTTAATTGTTTGTAATACAATTTCACTGAAAATTTCATTAGGATTAATGATTTCTTCTCCCTGATCTTTAAAAAGAAATGCCCATTGCGCTCATTATATAGTACAAAATCACAAAGTTCTAACATAAGTCCGTTTACCCAAAATGACTCAATGAATTCTGACCTGTCCTTATGGCTGCAAGGTAAACTACCTCATTATTCTGTTCTAAAATTCCTATTTGCAATTGTGACAGAAGAGTAGGAAAATGGAGTTTTGTGGGCCTTGTAAACTGCATCAAAGGAGGATTATAGAGCATTTCCCTTAGATTTGTAAATGTTAATTCCACAAATAACCATGAAGTGGAAATCTCATTGGTCACATCCTCTCTAACTGTCTACCATAACTGTGTTATGCAGGGGAAAAGTATTCTTATCATCCCTTCTATAGCCTTCCTTCAACGTGACAGCCATGGTTTTAGATCAATGCTTTTTATTGTATGCCTCCTTTTTTGTTAGATAATCCTATTTAGTCAAGAGCTGATCTAAAAAAGATGAAAAGTTTATGATGAGACTGAAGAGATAGACTCTTTTGACTCTCACCTTCACACCATCATGACCAAGGGAAACTACCCTAAGAAGCGTAAAACTAATTAAAGGTCACCGAAATGTTACACTCATAGTCAATATCATTCATTCTTCGGGTTTTCTGAGGATTTGTTTTCAAGTCTAGCTCTTGAGTAATTTTTAGAATGTGTGAGGTTTAGATTGTGAATAAGGATGTACAGAAAGTTAGAATTTTTGAAATTTGAAGAATCAGCATATGCTATTGACTTGAGAAAGCTGTGAGTTGTTCCAATAGCTGCTTTTCTTGTCACTTAAATATGAATAAATGGTAATTTAGTTGCATCAGGTTGAATTTGATCTCTTGTGGGTTGCAAAGCTACCTCGGTAGTATGTCATCACCAAGCAATTGTGTTTACGGAATATAATTTTCCAATATAAAATATTAGACCACAATGTACCCCTACTTCTTTTATTAAAAATGTATGTACACATGTATATCCTATCTGATTTTATAGAAGTCACTCAGAGTTGATATTCTTCTGCCTATGAATTTGTCTGTTAAAATAATGTGTAATAATCCATTAGAGCGAGTGCAAAAATCCATTAAAGTTTTATAAATAATTTTAAGTTTAAATAACATTTTTTCATAACAAAGTTCTGAAATTCCTCGTCGAAAGGCCTTAGGACAAAGGAAAAGGTATGTTTTAAACTGCAGAAACTCTCAAATCTTGGGTGGGTGATGCACTGCACAACGCTAAGTTATTACAGGAGTCAATCAGTAGAATCGGTAGAACCAACTCCTGATAAAGTACATCTATATTTTGCAGTGGCATATGGAATGGTTACCCTAAGTTGATAAGGAAAGGCTATGAAAAGCCTCACACTAGTTGCAATCAGGTTTTTCAGCCAAATGAATCTGCACCAAACGTGGAGAAATACTTCCATTTTCAGAGCTTTTTGTATTTCAGAATTGCAAATAAGATCTCGTGAGCCTGTATTCATCACTTTTCTATCCTTGGATAAATGAACATGATAATACTATTTTAACAAAACAACAAGAAAATCTTTGTTTAATAGTGCTTTCCCGGGTTGGGGTGGGGTTGGTTAGCAGTGTTCAATTAGTCCAAATTTGATGGACTTGTAAAAAAAATGATCAACAGAAAGAAAGGAATGGTGAGAAGAGTGAGAGAGGGAGGGAGCAGTGGGAGGGAGTGGGAGAAAGGAGGGAAGGAAGGAAGGAAAGAAGGAAGGAAGGAAGGGAAGAAGGGAGGGAGGGAAGGAGGGAAGAAGGAAGGAAGGAAAAAAAGAACCTTCAGAATATGCACAATATCAACTGTGAGTAAAACAAGATGATATACTTTCCTACATACAAATTAAATAGCAGTTTTTACAGTTCAGCTAGCTGAAGAATGAGAGGGAGAAAGGGGGGAAAAAAGACCCCAATTCATGGAAAAGCCAGTGCTTTCTTCCCCTATGATAGAGTAGTATTCTAATAAGACAAAATTACCTGCTAATAATAAACACAGGTTCTGGGGAGAATGTTATAAACATCTATTTCAAGGATCTAAAGACTGGATAAAAGCAGGCAGATTTTGTGGAAATGTTGAAATTTGGAAGAGGGAAATAACATGGGGTGAGATTTGCATTTTTGATATTGTATTTCGAAATAAGTTGCTTCCATGACATGTTACATGTGGCTAAAACTTTGTTAGAAAGCCTTCTATCTTTGTTATGTAAAGAACCAAAGGACAGAGCAAAGCAGCCAAAGACCCTAGAAAGTCAACAATAACCCTAGAGACCAAGAAAAGGGGACCCCATGCCAAAACTTTGCTTGGATCTTTGGCTAACTTAAGTTGTGAATAGCACATGTACATGGAAGACTCAGAGCACCTTACACCCAAAACTGTAAGAGCAAAGCTGATTATAATGTAACTTTCCACCTCCCCAGGCAGGACAGAGTTTAGAATTTCCATCTAACAAACTAAATTACCTGCTAACACAGAAACACGGATACGCTTTGGAGGAAGTACAACAGAATTCAGAATCCGTACAACATAAAATGTACAGTATCCAGAATATAACGTAAATTTTTTGATATATGAATAATTTGAAAAATGTGACCCATTCTCAAGAAGACAAAAAACAAAATTGTCAAAAAATATAAGGCTGCTATCTCAAAAAGTTTAATCATTTAAATATACTCCTAATAAATGAAAGAATTTAAAATCAGGAGAGTAAAAGAAACCACAAAAAGGAATAAAAAAATGAAAATTCTAAAATTAAAAAATCAATGTCTGAAATAAAAAAGCATAAAAATAGATAGTAAACAAGTTAAATTGGGAGAAATTATATACTATGAAGAAGAGAAAATATTTTTTAAATATTCAAAACCTCAGAAAAACAAAATAGTTTATCACAAATCAAATGTATGTGTAAGTGGAATTTAAGAAATGAAGAGGTTCGGTTCCTTGTTTATTGTGGTTTGGATCTGGAATGTCCCCCAAAAGTCTCAAGTATTTGAATGTTATAGATCATCTATGGAACCATCTGCTCTTGGGAGACTGGGGCCTAGTCTGGCAGGGTGGATTACAGACATGTAAATTGGATTACAGGTGTATAGTGAGGGCTTATCACACCTTCCATACCTGGATCCAGGAAGGGCTGGTCACTGGGAGGAGACGTGGAAGGATACATAAGCTGCTTCCTGCCTTCCTTGGAGGACTAGGACTGGTCTCAACTAGTCTCATCTTGCCTGGACTTTGCTTCCTGTATGTGATGTCATGAGAAGCTGCCTCCACCTCTGCCTCTGCCATGTACTTCCATTGCTGCCAGCTGCCCCTGAATGGACAGACTGTGACCTTCTGAAACTGTGAGCTAAAATAAACCATTCCTCCCCTAAATCTGTGAATGTCATGTATTGAGTCACAGCAATGAAAAAGTAACTGAGACATGGTCCAACATATAAAGAGCTTAGAAGTCACCACTTCATCATAACAAGTAAAAGTTTGAACAAACTAAACAATCAACAATTTTTTTATATCAATCAGAAAAGTGAAGGCACAAGGCAAACCACCATCCCTAAAATTGGAGGAAGATACAGACAATCACAACAGCCTGGAACCAAAACGTAGAATCAGAAACCATGAGCCACCCGTGTGAAGGTGGGACAATCTGAACAACAGTTAATGAACTGCTGGAAGCTATGAACAAACAATCTGAGAATAAAATGCTCCAGAGAGATCAGACACTAGAAAGTCCACATGCTGTGAGTTTTACCTCCAGGAGCTCTACTGGCTTATCACAATAAATATCAGAGAAAAATGCCTTCATGCTTTCAGAAGGGGAAGGGGAAAGTAAATCCTGAAATATGCCAGGGCATTCTGTTCTTCTAAAAAGGCCTGCCTTCAAGGAAACCATTGCATCACAACCTAACCTGCTAAGGGCCTGTCAGAGGATAACCAAACTGGGGAAAGGGAAATACACAACTCCAGCCCCTTCTAGTTGTCTGCTGCCATCCAAGGGTAGGAAGAAAGGAGGACCTTGAAACAGAAGCAGGATGCGTGGCCCAGGGGCATCAACCCAAAAAAGCTGAGATCTAATCACAGGACTAAAGAATACTACCCCTTCCTCCACACCTTACCAGTACATCACTTAGGACCTATGTACTTCAATTCTTTCTATCAAGTATATCATGCTCCACTCACAACAAAAACATTGCAAGGCACACTGAAGGACAAGAAAAATTAAACAGTAAATAAAATGAATGACCGTAATGATACAAGAGATAGGTGGAGGAAATGGGGGATATTTTGTTATGACAAGGTATTTGCAATACCTCGGAGATAACACAGTATTATTTAAAAGTGATCTTGGATTAATCATAACTGTAGAGTCATCCCACAGTATCCACAAGCAATTGATTCTAGGACCTTCTCTCCACTGTGGACACCCAAATCCACAAGTTCCCATGTTGGAACCCACCAACAAGCACCACATCCTGCCACAATGCTGCACTCCCAGCCATGCCCACCAGTATGGCGCTACAGCCACATGACCCATGAAAATTGACAAGCACACTGTACCCACAGCTAGGCACACTGCATCTCGTGGTACAACGAACCTACATCACCTAAGAGAGCTACATCCCATCTGTCAGTGCAATCCCACAACTCCTACAAACTAGGTCATCAAGACACCCACAGACGTTGCTAACATTGATTATACCCAAAGCTGTACAGACACTGCAATAAAGGTCCTGCCTGAAACCACAACCAAGACAGCATACTCAACCAGCTCTCAGACCCGTTGCCAGCAGAAAGGCTTTCCACCATGAAAGCTACCCTATAAAAAAGCGAGTAGGGGCAAGCAATACAAGAGCCAACAAGAGACTCTTATAAACAATTAACATGCCAACAAACTGGAAAACCTTCAGCAAATGGATAGATTTCTAAACATATAAAAGTAAAAAAAAATGAAGACTGAAGACATATAAATGAAACTATAATACACCAATAAAAAACTCAGGATGAATCATTACTAAAACATTGCTAAAAAATGAAAAGCAAGGGTATGGTGGCTTCAGTACTTAACTTCACCAAAATTTTAAAGACCTAATACCAATTTTTCTCAAAGTACTTAAGTCGTTGACAAATAAGTGAACACATACATTCTGTCAGGCCAGAATTACCCTGTACCAAACCCAAACAATGACAAAACAAGAACACTATAGACGAGCAACCGTGACGAATGCAGGTGTGAAACTCTTATAATATTAGTAAATCAAATAAAACAACACAAGAAAAAAAAAACTGCACACTATAAACAACCAGACTTCACCCAAGGGATGTTAGAGTAATTCAACATATGCAAATTAATAAATGTAACACACAGCATCAATAGTATAAAAGCTACATTGCCAAATGATTATCTCAATAATAAAGGAAAGTCATTCAATAATATTCAACATCCTTCACGATAAAAGCCTCAAGTTTGAGATACATAAGAATCATAATATAACAAAATAGGGCTATATAATAAACCTTTATAATAACAGATAGTAAAGGCTGTATGTGAAAATACACAACCTATAATGTACTAAATGAGAAGAAGCTGAAATCGTTTTCTCTGAGATCCTGAACAAAGCAAAAACGTCTACTTTCTCCACTCTTCTTCGAGATAGTTCTGGTAGACATAGCCAGAGCAATAAGATAGAGAAAGAAATAAAGATAATGTAAACATAGGATCAAGTTATCTGTGCTTAGAAGTTACATGATTTTATTTAGAGAATTACTTATATAATCTGCCCAAAAAGTTGGATTGATAATTCAGTAAGATTGCAGAATACAAAACAAACATACCGAATTTATCAGTCTAACTTTTTTCTTGTGTTGTCCCATAGGTTCTGACGTGATGTGCTTCTTTAAACATTTAACTCTAAGAAGCTTTTGATTTCTTTGCCAAGTCCAAGTATGCCATAGTGTTGTTTAACTGTAGTATCTCTGTCAAGTTCACCTGTCTGTCTACCTGTGACAATGGAGTATTGAAGTCCCCTAGAACGACTGTATCAAAACCTACATGACCTTTCAAGTCCAATAATTTTTGTTTCACAAAATTTGGTGCCCCAGAATTGAAAGCATATATTGGTGGTTGTGATTTCTTTCTATTTTCCTGCTCCCTTAACCAGTATATCCATCTTTATCTCTCCTGATTTGTTTTGGTTTGAAATTTGACATTTCTTGGAATGATATACCTACCCCTGCTTCTTTCCTGGGTCCAAGTGCATGGAGTATTGAATTCCAGCTTTTTAGTTTCAGTCTATGTGTTTCCTTATATGTATCTCTTGCGAGCAGCACATTGTTTTTGTTTTTTGACCCAATTAGCCATTCTGTGTCTTTTGATAGGCAAGTTGAGACCATTAACATTCAGTTTGATCATCATGATATTTTTGCTGCATCCTGCCATCTTTATGATGCTTCAGTGTTAGTTGTTTGACCTACTCTCTTGTCAATTTAGTCTCCTCTTTCTGTTGTTTGCAGCTTTTAGTCAAGTCTATAATGAAAGGCAAAAAACAACGATAGAGAAAATGATATAAAAGTTTGCAGTTTTGCCAGACAAAAGGGCCTATAGTAATGTGACAAATCAACACTAGGAAGTTTAAAAGATTAGCATTAAAAAGAAGCCCAGTACTTACAATCAGGATTATAGAAAACATGATTTGAAATCATCTCAAAACTCAGAAAACCCCACCTATTGTGGTTTGGATTTGTAATGCCCCCCAAATGCCTCCTGCATTTGGACGTTATGAATTATCTATGAAGCCACAAGCTATTAGAAGATGGGGCACTGGTCTGGAGGGTTGGATTATGGGTTTGGTGGAAGACAGGCATGTAACAGATTATAGATAACAGGCATGTGCATTAGGTTATAGATTACAGATATGTGACGGGGGGTAAACATGGAAGGGGTGGAACACTGAGGCTGGATCCAGAAGTAGTAGATAACTGGGACAGAACGTGGAAGGAGATATGTTATTTCTTTTTTGCTTCTGAGATCTGACTTAGATGCCTGTTTACAAAGCCATGAGGAGCCGCATCCACCACTGTCTCTGCCATGTGCTTCTGCTGTTGCTGGCTGTCCATGAGCGGACTGTGAACTTCTGAAATTGTGAGTGAACATAAACCTTTCCACCGCAGATTTGTGCATGTTAGGCGTTTTGTCAAGCAATAAGAAAGTAATGAAGGCACCATTCTTTATTAATTCAGTGGTAAAGAAGCAAGTATTTCCCTAATATGTGTACACCAGAGCCAAAGAGAAAAAATATTTGCCAAAGATAAGCTGCCTGGACTTCATCTACTTAAAAACTCAAAAACTTCTACAGCATTTGCCTAAGGGAATCAGGCTACTGTTCAAGCCAGTGACAGACCTTGGTGACATCCTCATGATAATGGCTTTACAGGCTTGTAAAGTGCAAGAGTTGTGGATTCATGGAGGCTTTAACCTAGACTTCAAAGAAAGTCCTTGGAGACAAGGTAATGTGCCCCTGGGAAGGCAATGTGTGAAATTATAAAGGAAAGCCGATGGTGCAGTGAAGACCCCAAATATTTGGAGAAGCCAGGAGAATGGATTGTCCACTGAGGAAGGCTACAGGCTGTGGGGGAGGTCAGCACAAAAAAGAGAGATGGAGATTGCAGCCAGAGGCAACAATGTAGGGGCTGGGATACCCAAGCCATTTGGAGTTTGCTTCTCACCGCAGCTTACCTGAGTGCTGGACATGCATCTATAGGATTTAATCCTTGCACTGCTAGGTTAAAAACATGCTTTAGTCCAGTTGCCTTTTATCGTCCTATTCCTCCCATTTAGAATGAAAATATTTACCCTGTGCCATTGCGTGTTGGAAATGCTTAACTCTGATTTTCACAGGAGCTCAGAGATGAGAGTTTTCCATGACTCTCAGAGGAAACTTTGGACTTGAACTTTTTTAGCATTGGTGAAACTGTTAAGACTCTGGCAACTCTTAGAAACAGACTAAATACATTCTACATACATTTTACATAAGGAGGTAAATGTGAGTCTTTGGGGAGCCAGGGGCAGGATATTGTAGGTTGGATCTGGAGTGTGCCTCAGAAACCTCAAGTACCTGTGGATACTGTGTACTGTTGAGAGAACTGTGTACTGTAGGGCCTGGATGAAAGGATTAGATGCTTGAGATTTGACGTAGAGAAAGACACCCTAGTTCCACCCTTCCTCCCTGACCTGGTTTCCTCTTTGCAATACCATGAGGAGCTGTCTTCCTTCACCTCTGCTCCACCATGTCCTTACATAGTTGCCATCAAATCATGAATGTACTGCAACCTTCTGAATCTGTACACTGAAATAAACTTTTCCTTCCCTAATTATGCATGTCAGGTATTTTGTCATAGAAATGAAAAAGTAACTAAGACAGTTTGCTTGTTTGTTTGTTTGATGGTTTGTTTGTTTGTTTTGAAACAGAGTCTTACTATATAGTCCAGGCTGTCCTTAAATGCATTATGTAGCCCACACTGGCCTCAAAATTGCAACCATTATGCCTCAGTCTCCCAAGTGCTAGGATAACAGTTGTATAGCAGGACTTCTGGCTATCTGCCACTTGATTTTTGACCAAGATACCAAGGACATATGCTGCATAAAGGAAATTTTCTCAATAACCAGCACTGGAAAAACTGGATATCCATATGAAGAAAAAATAAATCAGTCTCTCACTATATAAGGTATCAACTTAAGCTACATCAAAAATGAAAAATTTAAGTCTTGAAGCTATGAAACTATTAGAATAAAGTACAGGTAAAATGCTTCATGACATTACTCTGAATAAATATTTTATATGGCCTTGTAGCAAAGGCAGCAAAAGCAAAAATTGATAAATGGGACTACCTCCAATTAAATTGACACAGCACAGGTAATCATCAATTATAAAATAAAACAGCATGACAAAAAAATTTCTAAACTACGTATCTGACAAAAATTAATTTCTATACACAAATACATAGAGACTTAACAACTTTCTACTGACAAAACAGTAGATGACAGAAGAGATTAGAGAAGAAATGAAAAACTTCATAGAGTTAAGTTATGATGGAAATAGATCATATCAGAATTTATGGGACACAATGAAAGCAATACTTGAAGGAAAATTCATAGCCATAAATGCACACATTAACAGAACAGTCACAAATAAACATGTTAATGATGCAGCTTAAGGACCTAGAGAAACAAAAACAATCTAAGCCAAAAAGCAGTAGAAGAAAAGAAATTATGAAGATCAGATCTGAAATTAATGAAATTGAAATTAAAAAGATAATAAAAAAAGATTAATGAGTCAAAAGAGCTGGTTCTTTGGGAGAAAGAAAGACAAACCTCTAGCTAAACCCACCAAAAAAGAAAGAAAAGAAAAGAAAAAGCACAGATTGACACACTTAGAAATGAGAAGGTTGAAATTATAACAGACTATGCAGAAATTCAGAATATTATGAGAAATTATTTTGAACACCTGTATTCTAATAAGTTAGAGAATTGAGAAGAAATTAATGACTTTCTAGACACATACAAAATACCAAAATTGAATGAAGAAGATACAAAAATCTTGAATAACCCCATTACACACACAGAAATTGAAGCAGTAATAAAAGCTATACCTACAAATAAAAGCCCATGACCAGATGGATTCACAGCAGAATTTTTTCAGTATTTCAGGGAAGAACTAACTCCAATTCTTCTCAAATTGTTCCATGAAGTTGAAAGAGAAGAAATACTACCAAACTCATTTCTGGAAGATAACATCACTTTCGTACCAAAACCAGTCAAACATTTAACCAAAAAGAAAAATTATAGACCATTAAGGAATAATATTCCTTAATGTATGTAGATGAAAAATGCTAATAAGATTCTGGCAAATAGAATCCAACAAGTAATAAGAAAGACCATACACCATGATAGCGTGGGCTTCATCAGGGGAAGCAAGGCTGGTTCAACATACATAAATCAATAAATGTAATACACCAGGTTAACAAAAGCAAAAACAAAAAAAAAATGATTGTCTCAATTGATGCAGAAAAAACCTTTGATAAAATTCAACATCCTTTCATGATAAAAACACTGAGAAAATAGGTATAGAAGGGACTAATCTCAATCTCATAGAAGCCATACATGCCAAACCTACCGCAAATATCATAATAAATGTAGAGACACTGAAAGTGTTTCCTCTCAAATCAGGAACACAACAAGGCTGTTCATTCTCACTGCTCTTATTCAACATATTCCTTGAAACACTTGCCATAGAAATCAGACAAGAAAGCTAAATAAAGGGAATTTTTGCATTGTGAAGGAGGAAGTTAAACTATCCTTATTTGCAGGCAATGTGATTGTTTACATAGAAGACCCCAAAAATCCCACTATGAAACTCTCGGAAATAATAAACAAATTCAGCCTAATTGCAGGCTACAAAATCAATACTAAAAAATCAATAGCTTTTCTCTACCCCAACAATGAGCTTACTGAGAAAGAGCTCAGAAGAACAATCCCATTCTCAATAGCCCAGAAAAAAAAAATTAAATACCTAGGAGAATATCTAATCAAGGAAGTGAAGGACCTTTATAAAGAAAACTACGTTACACTGAAGAAAGAAGTTGTAGACAACATCAGAAAATGGGAAGACATTCCTTGTTCTTGGATAGGTATAATCAATATAGTCAAAATGACTATACTGCCAAAACTGATATATAGATTCAATGAAATTCCTATCAAAATACCAACAATTTTCTTCACAGAACTTGAAAAATAATTCTTAAATTCATACAGACCCAAAAGAGACCTAGAATAGCCAAAGCAATATTGAGTAATAAGACTAAGGCAGGAGGCATTACAATACTAGACATCAAGCTATCCTGTAAAGCAACAGTTGTAAAAACAATTTTGTACTGGTACAAAAACAGATGGACCAATAGAACAGAATTGAGGATGCAGAGACAAACTCAAATGTACTCAACTACCTAAACTTTAATAAAGAAGCCAAATGTATACACTGGAAAAAGCATAGCCACTTCAACAAATGGTGCTGGGAAAACTGGACATCCACGTGCAGAAGAATGAATTTAGATACACACCTGTCACCATGCACCAAAATCAAATCAAAATGGATCAAAGACCTAGATATTATAACTGAAACACTGAACTTTCTAGAAGACAAACTAGACAAATATCTAAAAGACGTGGATGTAGGCAAAGACTGTCTTAATTAGACACAAAAAGTGAAAGAAATAGCCCTCATGATTTACAAATAGAATGATGTCAAATTAAAAAGTTTCTGCAAGGGGAAGGAAATTATCAACAGTGTAAAAAGAGAGCCATGAAAATGGGAAAAAATTATTCACCACCAATACCTCAGATTGGAGGCTTATAACCAGAACACACAGGGAACTGAAGAAAAAGAACCCCTCAAAATCAAAGACCCTGTTGAAAAATGGGCTAATGAAATGAAAAGGCAGTGCACTGATGGAGAAGTTCAAATGGCCAATAAATACATGAAAAGATGTTCAACATCCCTGGCCATAAAAGAAATGCAAATCAAAACATCGCTAAGATACCATCTAACTCCAGAGAGATTGGTGTCTATCAAGAACACAAACAACAGCCAGTGCTAGCAAAGGAAAAAGGAACCCTCCTGCACTGCTGGTGGGAATGTAAACTAATAGAACCAGTATGGAAAGGAGTATGGAAGACTCTCAAAAGACTGGAAATAAATATTCCCTTAGATCCAGCAATACCTCTTTTGGGAATATTTCCTAAAAAGTTAAAAACAACACATAACAGAGATACATGTATGCCATGTTCATAGCAGCATGACTAACAATAGATAAAATATGGAAGTCACCAAAATACCCATCAACAGACCAATGGGTACACAAATTATGGTATTTATACATAATGGAATACTATGCATCTATAAAGACTGATAGGTTGGAGGCTTTTTTAGTCAAATGGAGGCAACCTGAGACCATCATGCTCAGTGAAGTGAGTCAGAAGCAGAAGTTGAAATATCAAACGGTTTCTCTGATATGAGAAACCCAGATCACAGTTATTTCAGAGAGCTTACTGTAGGAAATAATGGCAACTGGGGGTGTGGATAGGGAGAGGGTCAAAAGGAGAGAGGGGAAGGATTTGTAACTTTGCCATGATATGTAATTGCACAAAATGCTCAAGATCACTGTAAACTAAGGTTTTCACTTATACATATCAATAAAAGGGGGAAATTAATTTCTAGCACATACAAAGAATTCAAATGATTCAACAGAAAAAATGCTCAGATTTTCTGGAAGAGATTGTAGAATATTGCTATAATTTTTTCTTAGTTGTTTCTCAAAATTTACAAATGAAAGTATTCAGGCCTAGTGCTTTCTGCTGAATAATGAATGCATTTGTTGTCGATTCAAATTATCTAGTGTTACAGACCTATTTAGATTACTATTTCTCATTGTGTAACTGTTTATTTACATCTTTAAATAAGTTGGTCAATTTTATCTAAGTTATAAAGTTAGTCAGCCTTTACAGTTTTTGCTTTTCTAGTTCATTTAATGTGGGCTGTGACTTTCCAAGAATAACCCAAATGTTTTATTAGAAACATCTTCCAGGTCTCTTCCCTTACGTTCAGTTCCCCATCATGAGAAAGTAACTTCATACTGAAAACAACATATGACCCACTCCGTCTGCTAGGTTACTTAGTACATTCTCAACTAGCCTGTGCTGAAATTTAATTCTAACATTAGTCATCAGAAGAGTTAAAGAAATATCCTGAGGAGAACTAACAGTTTATTGCCATCTTCTTCACAATCTTCAAGAAATGAAGATTTTGCATTTCTACAATACAGAGACAGTGCATGCTTGAACCTCAAGTCCGTATACACGGAAAAGCATCTCTTAAGTCTTAAAGTCTAATTCCTCTATCGGGAAAATGTCTTTGGCAAAAGCACCTTGGCTGCACTGAGAATTTTCTTTCTGTAAAGTACTACAATTCTTAAAATTTAGGCTATAGACCTGATAGTCATTTACTTCTCTCCTCTAGAAAGAAATGTGACTACTTTAAAAGTCACCAATCTTTATGCTTTTGAGTTCCTACACTGTCCTGAGCCTATACTTCCTCTTTCAGAATATACCACAATAGCCACTCAATTTCATATGCCTCAAAATTACTCTATTTGCTCTATGTTTCAAATACCAAAGATATTATACAAGCCTTTTCAGTATCTTCCACTATTTTTTATTTCGGTTCAACATAGGTCAATGTCTCAGCCATTGTTCTTTTACCACCATATCAAATTATAATAGCTGGTGAAAAAAATATTTTTCTATATTTCCAGATAATGATTCAATTTAAATATCTTATTCTGACAGTCTGTTTCCTCAAAGCCATCTTGGAAACAACTGTATTAGTTTCGGTTCTCTAGAAGCAGACACTAAAGTGGAGGTTGTAGTCCACATGGCTCATTGTAAGGATGTTCTTCAGAAAAAAGAAAATCTTATATACATGAGGTATATTAGCCCATTCTCTGTTGTTAAACCACAATACCTGATCCAGCACTGAAGAAAGCACTTAAGAAAATTCTAAACACAGACTAAGAGCGTGATCACAACTGTAAGATGAAGTGAAAAAATAAATCTCATTAGGGGAGTAAACTTGAAGGAATAAATTAGTAAAAATCAAAAATAAATCAAATGTTAGAAAAACAATGAAATGGAGTACTTACTATATATGTTTCAATAATAACATATAATATAAATGGTCTTAATTCTCAAATTAAGACTGATGGAGTAGATGAAAAAGCAAAATCTAACTATATATGTTGCCTGCAAGAAATGGACGTCACGTGCAAAGACATACACAGACTGACAGCGAAAGGATGGAAAATGGTACTCCAAGCAGCTACAGTCCCAAAGAAAGCAGAAGTAGCTGTACTCATGTCTGACAAAGTAGACTTCAAACTAAAATTAGTCAAAAGAGACAAAGAAACCCACTATACGTTTGTTAAAGGACCCATCCACCAAAAAGATAAGAAAATTGTAAGTGCATAATGTATGTACCTATTGTTAGTTAGTATGTTCAATTTCATAAAACAAATACTACTTGACATAAAAGCTCAAACCACAATACAATGTGAGTCAGTGACTTCAAAACCCTTGTCTCACAACTACATAAGTCAATCAGACCAAAAAAATAAATAAAAGAACATCAGAGTTATAATACACTATCAATCAAGTAGACTTAACAAACATCTAGTGAGCTAGCAAATTTATAAATAGGAAAGAAGTCAATTATCTCCATTTAATATGATATGAACCTTTACATAAAAGACACTAACACCTCCACAATAAGACTTTTAAATCTGATTAATAAATTCTGTAAAGTGGCAAGATACAAAATCAATACCAAAAACTAGTTTTTATATTCACCAATAATTAACCCACCAAGTAAGAAATCAGAGAAACCATTCCACTCACAATAGCTTTGAAAAATAAAAATAAATTATCCAGGAATCAATCTAATCAAGACAATGAAAGACCTCTGTGTTGATAAAGACAGAATATTGAAGAAGAAAATTGAAGAAGACATTAGACAATGAAAAAAACCTTCCTTTTTTAATGTATTGGCAGCGCTACCATTCTTTAAATGGTAACGTTAATGAATGAAATCTACAGCTGCAATGTAATCATCAAAACTCCACAGACATTTATTACAGAACTATGTAGAAAAAGCTAACATCTGTATGGAAACACAAAGGACACAGAATAGCCAAAGTATTCCTGAACACAAAAAATCAATGTTAAAAGCATCATAATAACTGATTTCAAATTATACTACAAAGCCAAAATAAATTTTAAAAATTATGGTAGTGACACAAAACATATGTGTAGTCCAATGAACTACAAGAGAGAGTAGACACAGTCCTATGCACGTATGGTCATCTAATTTTCTACAAAAGTAGTCACAAGGACATCCTGAAGAAGAGATACTTTTTTAGTAAATGGTTCCGGAAAAACTAGATATCCATGTACAGCAGATTAAAAGTAGGTCCTCATCTCTTACACTGCACTAAAATCAAATCAAATCAATCAAAGGCCATAAAACCAGAAATAAACCCAGAAATTTGGAAGCTGCTCAAAGAAAACATAAGGAAAATCCTTGAAGCCATAGATACAGGCAAAGGAATCCTCAATAGGACCCAAATAACACAAGAAATAATATAAAGAATCAACAAATCGGACTACAACAAATTAATAAGCTGCTTCAGAGCAAAGGAAACAGTCTACAGCACACAAGAAAATCTTTGCATCCACGCTTTTAATAGAAAATTAATGTTTAGGACAGAGAAGGAGATCAAAAAGTTAACACAGAAAATAGAACAAGTGCATTGAACAGAAAATTCTCAAAGGAAGTGTGAATTGTCAGTAAGTATATGGACAAAAATGTTCAGCATCTCTTGCCATTAGGGAAATGCAAATTTAAAAAAAAAAAAAGAGTTTCAGCTCACCCCAGTTAGAACAGCTATCATCAAGAACACAAAAAAAGTTAAATTCTGGCAAGGATGAGAGGGAAAAAAAGAACGCTTTTTACCCCGTTGGTGGAAATGTAAGCTAGCGCAATCATTATGGAAATAAGTATAGAGATTCCTCAGGAAAAAAACTAAGAATAGACGCAGCACTTGATCCAGTTATACTACTCTTTATATATTTCTGAAAGAATTAAAGAGAGCATACTACATTAATACGTGCATAGCCGTGTTTACAGCAGTGAACTTCACAGAAGCTAAGCTGCAGAAATAATTTTAATGTCCATCAACAGATGCATGAATAAAGAAAATGTGGTATATATAAACAATGGAGTATTATTTGGCTATCAAGACAAATGAAATGATGTCGTTTATGGGAAAATGGACAGGTCTGGAAACCAGCATGTTGTGCAAAGCAGGCCAAACTCAGAAACTTCCGTATCACATTTTCTCTCATGGAAGCAATTGTAAGATGGTGGGAAATTCGAAGGCAGACTTTTAGAGATGGGAAGAAAGGATCAAGGGAGGGAGGAAAAGAAGGCAGAGGGGTGATTGGGAAGGAACTAATCAAAATACATTATACGCATGTACCAATATACCACAATGAGTCTCATTATTCTATAGTATTAGTTGCACTCGTTTAGAAAAAACAGAATATCTATAACTAAACACAGACACATAGAGACACACACACAAAGGAATAATGGGGCAAGTGCACACAAGAGCAGTAAATTGCATCAGTATTCTGGCTGTGATTTTGGACTACAGTTTAACAAGGTGTTAACCACTGAAAGAAACCAGGCAAAGGGAATACAGGCTGTTTCTGTATTGCTTCTTAAAACTGCATCTGAATCCACTATTTTGATCGGAAAATAGAAAGTTTAATGGAAAGAAGAGTATATAAACATACTCATGGAAACTTATATAGTAATAAAGTTAAACGATCGCCATATGCAACAATATAAATTAATCTCATAGGAAAAAAATAACATACTACATAATTACATTAATCTGAAGTATAAGTTGCTGTCTCTGGGGAAGACAAGGATGATTGGGATTAGCAACAGGCATGAGAAATGTGTTTGAGTGCTGGCAGTGTTTTGGGGTTTTTAGATGTTCGCTTCGTGTACATTCATTCAAGATACATGGTGAGGATATATCCCTTTATTAGGTGTATTTCAAATTAAAATTACAAAAGCCATGCGTGGTGGCACACACCTGTAATCTCAACACTTGGGAGGCTGAGGCAGAGGATTGCTGTGTGTTTGAGGCCAGGTGGGCTACATTGTGAGTTCAGGACCAGCCTGGACTGGAAAGAGTGTATCTCAAAAAATAAATAAAATAAAATTGCAGTGCATACATTATGATTTTTCTGATTAAGCATAGAATACAACCCTTAAAGAACATGTTTCATAATAATTATAGTTGGATAACAGTTTGTAGCTTACAAACCTTTCTTGCATATGCTATCTCTTCATTAACACAATGGTAAACATGAATCAACCATTATTAGAACATGTCTGGACTGAAGGGGAAACAGAGGCCAGCTCTGCCCACACACAATATGTATGAAGTCACCTTATGGCTTCAAAAAGGAACAGAAAGAGAAGAAAATTCACGCAACTCTTTTAAATCCCTAAATGTATCTGGGATGATTCAATTTAGTTTTTCTCATTGCCACATCTCATGTTTGCTTTTATCTTTCTCACTTTTCCTCTCTATTCTCCTCTGAACTTCTTTCCTGCTTTCCTATTTCCTTTCTTCTTCAATATCTTCTGCACCAGTTTCAAGGAGACCGTGAAAAGGATCATTATAATCTTTTCCTGTGGAAAATGATCCATTCTTTTGTTATTTCTATTTTAAGCATTCTTTTTTGTCTGATTAGATTTCTCAAGAAATTGAAGTATAGTACATGACAGAGGTAGCTAACACGGCACCAAAAATGGATAGTCCCTGATGCATAGAGATTCTTTGAAGAGTGATTACCCAGCTAAAGACTGTTTCCTGCTCTCCCTTGCAGTTAATTGAGCCGACATAAATGAGTTCTAGCTTATTGAAAAGTGGTAATGTTACATGCACCGTCGAGTTCTGATTCATAAAACACTTCTCTCTGCCCCTTTCCCTATTGGGGTAAATCCCTGCTGGGAGGACACTGGGACTTTACTCAAGTTGGCAAGGTCTCTATCGCCCTGAATTATTAAATGACTGGCTGGGGATGGGGGAGGCCACTGTTCATATTTTTCTCTGTCAAGCACTGGTATATGAGCAACAAATAAATATGTACCTGAGCCGGGTACATTCTCTGTTTTTTTAATAAAATAATTGACCTACCCTACCTCATTAAGATTGTTTTCACAGGCTCACTGGATAATTTATTTTTTAATTCTTAGGCTCATGTTACGGTTTAGATGTGAAATATTCCGCCAACGTTTCTCACATACAGAAATGAGGCTCAGAAAGTGATTGCAGCATGAGGGCGCTAGACTCGTTAGCGGGTTCGACCATTGACGAATTCATAGCTGAATGCGCCTGCAGCATGTGGTGCCTGGTGGGAGGATGTGAGTCTCGGAGGCAGGCTTTTGGAGAGGAATTCTCTCTCTCTCTCTCTCTCTCTCTCTCTCTCTCTCTCTCTCTCTCTCTCTCTCTCTCTGACACACACACACACACACACACGCACACACACGCACGCACTCACGCGCGCACACATGCACACATTGGCTTGCTCATTCTCATTGTTTCTGCTTCCTGTTTGCCATGAGGTGCTATGCTCTCCTGCCTTGAAGCCAGCTGCCCATGGGCTGCACTCTCTGACACTGTAGGCCAAATGCACCTCTCCTCCTTGAGATTGTGAGTGTCAAGGATTGTGTCCCAGCAATATAAAGCTGACTACTATAGTATGAAATGTTAAACACATTCTGTGAATATTCGTATACATAGTCTAGTTTTCCACTACATGAGATGGCCTTATTTCTGAAATACATAAAAGAACAGCTATATCATATTTACTTTGCCAGTGAGACAAAGAAATATGTTATAAAATGCCCATGATTTTTTGTAGCAAAAGCAAAGCCATTTTGTCCTTTCAATTAAATATTAATGTCTTCATTAAGACGTTATATGAAATGACTTTACTAATAGACATTAGAGTGCTATAAAAAAGACGTGTACGAGTTGAAACTGATGCTGAGACACAGCAACATTTCATTCAGAAACACAGCAGTTTCCTGAAAACTTCAGCCTCAGATTTCTGTGGTTTGGAAACCAGAGACAAGACTTGTTTTGTAAGAATGTTTTATTTTTAAAACAAAAAGGAAAACTGAGTAGTTTGGTGAATATTCTACTACCCCAAGCCTCTAGCTCAGGAAAAACTGTGCCAAAGAATTCCAGTGGTGTACTGCACACGTGGCTTGGCAGGTGCTTGATACAAGAGGTACAAAAGGTTTTGTCAGATTGGATCAAACTGCCCAAATTATAACCTTGGAGAACCAGTTCATGTTTACCTTAGCTCCATCTTAGGGACATCTGGTAACCTCTTGAAAAATTAATAATGAATTGTGGGTAGAAATCTGAGAAACTACCTACGACATTTACATCTCAAAAGAATTTATCACGATTAATTTAATAATAAATATTAAAGTAATCAGAAAAAAACCCAGGCCATTATTTAAGACCATCATTGATATAAACTAAGATACAAAGAAAAGCTTTAATGAATACATTGTTTATTGTGAGGCCAAGACAGCATATAAACTGCCACTAGTCACGTGTCTCCATTTGGCATCAAATAGGTTCATTGTTTACAGTTCAGAGTTTTCTGATCATGTGGTGGAAGGCATTCCATAGCTCCTTCTGACAGAATAATTCCAGTGTGTCATTTCATAGGAATACTGAACTAGACCTTAACTTGGCTAATATTTGAGTACTCCAAATTCCCAAGGGGTTGCTTTTGATGGGAATCTGGCCCCAACTGCTCCGAAAAGTTCATGTTTAACCTCTATGATTCAGCCCAAGAACTATCTAGCCCAAATTTTGTGTTTGGTCCAATAGATCATCCTATGCTAAAAATAATTAAAATTAAAATTACAGAAAATGTAAGGATACTCTAGTGAAGGAATGTGAAATTAACACAAACTCAGGACTCCAGCTTTGGGACAACGATCATCTCTGGAAGGCTGTGGTGCTTGTATGTGGGGTTCACCATGCCTTCCTGACTGTGGGGATTGCCAAGGTCCACAGAAAGCCCTTCATCCCTTTGCGCACACACACACACACACACACACACACACACACACACACGCATGCACACATGCACTCAAGCATGCATATACATATGCAAGCACATACAGTCCTCTGACTTGCCTGAGAGCTAATACAAGAGCTTTCATTCATAATTTCAGTTTTCTTGAAAACACAGACTATTTTTCTTCAGTGAAGGAATTCTTAACAGTGTGAACAAAGTGACAGTTTCACCGTAAAATCTAAGTCCCTTTATAAAATATTTAACTTAAATGTAGTTTGATTACATTGTTATAAAAGTATCGGGTGCTTAGCATAAAACTACAAACTATGAGTAATCAAAAAGATAAATTCATAATTCTACTACCTATAGATAACTATGACTAACAGTTTAAAGAATGTCCTTCTAGTTTTGCATTATTCAATACAGTAGCCACTAATCCAATCTGAAATGGGCTTTAAAGATGTCAGAAATATCTCACTTTTAATTTTCCTATTTGTTATTCTCTCTCTCTCTCTCTCTCTCTCTCTCTCTCTCTCTCTCTCTGCCTCTCTCTTTCTCTGCTTTTCTCTCCCCCTCCACCTTCCCCTTCTGATAATAAAAGATGGCCATCTGTGAAGCAGAAAAAGAAACTTAATTGAAAACCCTCACTATGCTGGTGTCCTGATCAGCAAGTCTCCTACCCTCCAAAAACAGTGAGAAACCAATTTTTCTTGTTTAAGCCATCCAGCCTGTGATACTGTTATCAGCCTAATTTCTATCTCTGCTTACTTCTAGTTCTCAAATCAAAACAATATACATATATGATTTCAAAGTCAATTCCAGAAGAAATAGAGGAAGAAACGAAGCTGCCTTTTAAAAAGTATGGATATTCCATTGTGTACAATGTGGAGGCTTTTACAGGCAAATGGAAGAAACTTGAGAACATCATGCTTAGTGAAGTGAGTCAGAAGCAGAAGGTGAAACATCGAATGGTCTCTGATATGAGTGTCCCAGAGCACAACTCCTATGGAACTTAAAATGAAAAACAAAGTGAAATAGGGGGATTGGGTAAGGGAGGAGGGAGGGAGGGCAGGGAAGAAGGAGGAACAAAAGGAGAGTGGGAAAGCCCTTGTCACCTTGACAAGATACATATGTGCATAAAAGGCTCAACTCCATTGTAAACCTTAAATTCTGCATATATACATATCAATAAAATGGGGGGTGGGGAGCATGGATAGTCACTTAAAGGCCAATCCCATGAATTTTGATTAGAGGATCTCATTATAGAATTTGAATCACAGGCAGAAAAAAATCCCACACCTCTATGAAAGGCAAGGCTTCCTATGACCTTCGAAACACATCAGGCAATTTTAAACCACTTCCTACCCTGAGGAAGGGTTGAAGAAATGCTTCCTCATCCTTGCTCCTCTTGGGCAAGTTTCCCATGGCCCTAAGGTAAGCAACAGATCACAGGCTCAGAAAAGCCATCAATGTCTACCCCTAGGGATATACCCAGCTCACTTGATCTTTGGCCTTAAGAACATTGCCTACCTCCCAATACAAATCACAATATTAGAAGAAAAATAAATCTCTTTCTCGTTTTCCCCAAAGGCTTCCATAGCATTTGACATTATCTGTTCAGCATCCAAAATAGAAAGACGGGAAGAAAATAAATATCATTTGTCACAGGGGGCTATCACTGACCTATGGATTGAAGTTTCATATAAGTAAAGGAATTGGCTTGGAATAAAACAACAGTATAGATGCACCTACTAGGCAGCCCAGCTGGTAGATCACACTCTATTTCAGTAAAGTATATCTATTTTGAGGTTAACCCTAGGCATTGTGCACTGTTTAACTGTGTTCGGTAAACATTTTACAAAAGTAAACCACATGAGTTTATTCAGACATTTCCAATGTGGGCAGAAGTAAAACCCTATAACCCTCATTGATATTGAGTATTTTAAAGATGGTAAATAGAAAAGAAGCACCTACAAACACTCTCTCTGTTAAATATTTCTAGATTGAAATCCAGCACTCTTGGTTTTTATTTTTCTTTGGGGTTTTTTTGTTGTATCATGCAAAATGTAGGTCAAGTTGTTGGTAAGTATCAGATAAAAATCTGTTTATATCAAAAGTAAATGCTACAATCCTTCCAGCCTGACATAGTTTAAAAGTATTACTCCTGTCAACGAACTATTTGGGGTATCCCCAGTGAATTTAATTTTGAGAAATCTTTAATGTAGACATCTCTAGATGCTAGATTTTAATCAAAGTTGTGTATTTTTACCTTGAGAGAAAAATCACAAAAAATAATTGAAACCCAGAGGACCTTCTACCCCCCTGGAGATGAAAACTTAGGAGCATAATTGAAATCTTATAGAGATTCCTAGTTTTTGTCCAAAGTCATAAATAAAACCCACAGGCAACCAGGGACAAGAGGTGTGCTGTGGACTAAATGTTAGCATCACCTCAAAATTCAAGCATTGAAATCCTAATATTTCACGTGAGAGATTTTGAATACAGGATCTATGGGAGTAATTAGCTTTAGCTGAAGTCAGAAAGGCATAAAGTCAGGAGACATAAAGACCTTTCTCACTAGAGTATGTGCCTTTATAAGAGCAGGAGAAGAAAGACCTCTTCCCTGCCGCCTTAAAAATGCAAGAAGGATGTAGCTGGTAGGGTTGGATCTTAAATATCTCCTAAAACCCATTCGCCAAGGGCTTTATCTCCAGCCTATGGCACTTTTGGGAAGTGTAGAACTGTTATGAAGTTTTACCTACTGAAGGAAGTTTGTCCCTGGTAGTATGACATTGATGAAAATATTATGAACCTATAACCACTTCCTCTCTGTCTCCCTCTGTGTCTCTCTCTGTCTCTCTGTCTCTCTGTCTCTCTCTCTCTCTCTCTCTCTCTGTCTCTCTCTCTCTCTCTCTCTCTCTCTCTCTCTCTCTCTGCTTCCCAGACACCGCAATGATGTAAGCAACCTTCTGCACCACATCTCTTTCTGCCATAATGAACCACCAGCTGTCTAAAGTAACAAGGCCAGGCAACTATGGGTTGAAACCTCTGAATCACTGAGTCTAAATAAACCTTTCTTCTGTTTAAGTTGTTCAACTCAGGAATTCTGTCACAGCAATCAAAAGCTGACTAACAGCCATGAGAAAGAGAACTTTCATCAAAGCTCAAAGCCTGTCAGAGTCCTGTCAAAGACTCGAACTTCCACCCACCAGAACTGTGAGAAACAGTCACCTACTGTCTAGATTAATGACAATGTGTTAGTATGGATCCAGCTGACTAAGCCAAGGTAAAACTCTAATACTGAAAATAAGTCAGGCACACAGAAGTTGCTGCCAGCTTCAACTGAAATTTCTCTTAGTTCATACTACAACCTATTGATATATATTATTAAAAAGATGTGATGTTTATTAAAAAGATATATATTAATTTCTATTGATATGTTGATTTCTAAATATTGATTTTTTAAATGATAGAACACAAAAAAGCTTCAATGCTGAAGCAGTAACAGAAAATGTAGCAGCATCATAGAATTGTAGTTCTTTGAAATGCACAAAAAAACTATTAAATTTTGGTCAACAGAAAGAATACTCAACACCCTTCTGCTTGGCTTTCTGTTCATTTCCTGTTTTTTGCACGTCCCAAAAAGAGGATAACAGGAACTGAATGTCAACCTCCTTGCTAAGAAACCTGCTTTGGTTAGAAGCAATTTAAAATGCCTAGTAAAGAAGAATATACTACAAAATATATCAACATTACTGTGCTTGAGACAAAAAGCCGGCTTTGCTTACCCCTATCATGAAATTTGTAGAAAATTGTAAACACCCACAATGTAAATCAGAAGTCTCTGTACTTCCTGCTTCCATCATTAACCTTCAGTCATTAGCCAGTGGGTCTGCTATTGACACCTGGAGGACTGGACAGTGAGGGGAATTACAAAGAGGTAGACTTCCGGAACTTTAAAAACACAAGCCTATATAATCTTATATATTGGTTTATATGTACATATTTCTTTAATATTTCAACCTAATGATTATTATAACATTATATGGCTGCCACATGTGACCGTTAACAATTTGTGGAGTGGGATCAGTGAAGTCTTGAGGCTTGATAGGAAGGTAGTTGACCCTAAATCTTTGGGCAGACCTTTCTGGGTAAAGCCCTCTGCTCTTAGAGCAGTGCTGGCCAGAGTCAAGGCTCACTTGTGTGGCAGTACTCCACTGATATGCCATGCAGGAAAGAAAGCTGCCGCTGCCAGCAAAGTACCTGCTGCCCTGAAACAAGCAGGTGTATAATCCACAGTGGGAGAGAATGAAAATGTGCCAAAGAAAAAGATGGGATGCTTATCAAAAAGATATGAATCTGAATGTTATACATGTACAAGGCATGTTCTCTATGACTTTTGTGATCAAAAATAGGATCCGTAGGGCTGACATGTTTTCCATGAGAACTCAGCTGGATTTGTTTCTAGTGTTGATTCACCGAGGATTTCACCAAGTACTAGATCAGCTAAAGTAAGTGAAGATATTGTGAATGCTTAGAGTAGAGGTAGCCCAGTGATGAAAACTACTGAGAAGAAATCGAAGCTCTCAGATGCAAGGCTTCTCCTCAGGGCTTGACTATGGGGTATGAGCCACATAAATCGGACCTCTAATTAAGAAAACAGGAAATGAAAGTAACCTGCCTTTCTTATAAAAATAGTACCACTTCTTTCCTGTACATACTTTTAAAATAAATATTTTACTTACTTACGGTGATTCAGGGCCTTTCACTATTTTCCTTTGGAACAACTCTTACTGGGCCCCCCTCTCACTGATAAATCAGCCTCGGCATGCTGGCTCGTGGGGATTTCAGAAGGTTTCGGTGTGGGTGGCCAGGAAGCAACACATCACTGGACTTAACATTGGGTTGAATCCACAAGGAGCTGAGTAGATTTGAAACTAACCGTAAGGTTAGGGTTCTCGTGTCCTCAGGTCAGAGAGACTCCGGGGGGAGGGCATGGCAGATTACCCAGTAGTGGCTGATCTTTATGAAGTTTCTCACTCCCCACCAGTGTAGTGTGAAAGAAGGAAAGAGGAACCCACGGGGACTCAGAACGCAAGAATGCAAGCTCGCGTCCTCTGTTCGTCCACAGGCCTGTGCGCACAGCATGGCCTCATCCAGTCCCAGCACTGGCGTAGCCAGCACCACGTTCAGTGCTTAGGAAAGAAAGAAAGGAGGAAGGCAGAGTGAGTCTCTAGCCTCAAAAAATTTACCATGGGAAAAAATCCCATACACATTTTAAACAATTTCCTTTTTCAGCTCTTCTATTTAGGTCTATGTCCTGTTTTTCCCCACTATTTTTTATTAATATACAAATGTAATACATAGTCTTTACAATGAATTGGGGTGTTTCGTACATCTATGTATCACGTCGACTTTACAATCCCTTCCCATTTTCTGCCCTCCCACCCACTCCCTGTCCCTTCCCATGGCTCTGGCTATCACTTCATATGGTTCCGGAGAATGTCTGTGTTCTGGGTTTGCCAAGTCCGAGAAACCACACAGTGTTTAACATATTAATCTTCCGCCCCAAGTCATTTCACTCAAGTCACCACTCTACCTCAGCTTCCTATTCCTCTAATGGGTTCACAATAGTTAAATCTTGATGCCTCTTCTCTGAATCCAACCAATCCCTTTATTGGGATATTTACCAAAAGGTTTTTTTTCTATATTTTGCTATATCTTTGTTGTTATTAAACCTGGCCTTACCCACCAGCTCACAACAGAAAATAACTACAAGCATGTACTTCAAAAGACTAGTAAATTCGGGAAAGAAGAAGAAAAAATAAATTTCAAATGCCTTAGCTGAATACTGGAAGGTACATACTTGTACATTCACAAGGTTATCTTTACATCAATCAGTTTCCTTAGGATAAATTTTCATTAGTGACCTAATAAGTGAATTGCTACAATAAAACAAAGTTAAAACTATATCACATTGCTACATTAAAGACTGCTATATCCTTCAAAACTATCGTGTAATTTAAAGGGAGAACTTAAAACTTTCCATGACAGAGAAAGCTTAAAGGAATTTGCAGCCACTGAGCCAGTATTGCAGAGAATACTTAAAGGAATCTTAGAAAGTGAAAGGGAGGCCAGCGACACCAATGACTCCAGAGGAAAAGCGACAACAGCTAGAGGAGAAAGAGATGAGAAAAAAGTATGTCAGTAATCAGTGAAATATGAGTAAATAAGTTATGAAAGTTAAAAAATTCTGAAATAATTAAATTTGCCTTCATATCTATCACTTAATTTAAATATATGTCCTATTTTGAGTTCATTTTCATAGAGTTGTGAATGGAAGAATCAAGACCCATTTCTTTGTACTTAAATACTCAATGGCTCAAGCACAATTTACTCAAAAGAATGATTTTCCTATTGGATTGCTCTGGGATCTTTTCTGAAAATGAGTGAGCATAAATGTGTGTTCTTATTTCTAGTTTTTCCATTCAGTTTGGGTTGAGTTATTTGTCTGTCTTTACCTGATGCCAAACTCTCTTGGTTAATACAGCTTTATCACAAGATTTTTTTTGTACTAAGGACAAAGCGTAAGGTCTCTTACTGAGCTACATCCCTCAGCTCATTTTTATTTTTTATTTTAAGACAAACTTTTACCAAGTTGCTTAGGCTAGACTCAAACTCAAATTCTCCTGCGTCTGCCTCCCACAGTGCACAATTAGAGGCCTGCACCCCCAAGCTCCTAAGTTTTGAAATTAAGTCATGGAAGTCTTTCAATTTGGTCTTTTTCATAATAGCTTTGAAACCGTCTTTTAGATCCTCTCTATTTTCACACAAAGTTTATAATAAGCAATAAGCTTGTCAAGAAAACCCTACTGATATTTCAATGGAGTTTGAGTTGAATTTATAAATCAGTTTGGGGAAAACTAACATCGTCATAATATTGACTATTTATATTCATGGGCACAGAGCATACTTTGTTGGCCCCTGTGCTCTGTCATCTATTTTTTTAAGTATCTTTCTGGGATTTTTAAAAGAATAATATCTCTAGCTATCTTTTATATAACATGCAGTATTGTGGGCATAAATGATGCACAATAAATATGGAAAAATAACATCTGAGAAGTTATATGAGAGTGTACTATGTATTACAACAGCAGAAAACTCATTGCATCTAAATTGTGTGAGTAGACATTTCTAATTAATAGGCTACTTCACTTTTACGTATTTCTTCTTGGATTGTATAAATAAGATGTCTGGTTTCACTTTTGTACCTTCACTTTCAGTCTTTCCGTATGTGAAAGGATTGATCTCTCCTCTGACTTCAACTGTTTGCAGAATTGGATCCCCGAGTAACAGGTGGCAAGGAGACCTTAAAATTTCACATGTAGATTCTTCCTAGTGGAAGAACAGTGTGACCTCTGAGTGTGATGCGTGGCTAGGATTAACATTCAACTATCCTTTCCAAAGGGACCCAAGAGCTTGGAAAGGATGCCCACCATAAATAATAGGAGCCGTAGGGTTTTGCTGTGCCTGGCCCAATACACATCAGGACAAGCTCCTCTGAGTAACCTGCGTAACCACAAGTGTCTGTTAAGAAGAGAGCTGAACTTTAGTGAAATTTTAGTGTATTCAAAGGTTGCTTTCCACTGTCCACACTTTCACATTATTTTATTTTATTTGCATATGAATGAACCACAGATCTGTCAGCATACTGCGTATATGTAAGAGGCGAGATTTGCACTTGTACGTGTCACTCTTGACCATGATTTTTCTCCCTCATGCCCTGTCCCTCCACCTCCCCCTACCTCATTCTCAAGGTCTCTTCCCTTTCCTAACAGTCTTTCACCCCTCTTTCTTCTCACCTCTCTCTCTTAAGATCTTTTAATACATACATTTATGGCGATTTTATATGAGAGACACCACGCAATACTTAATCTTTTCTGTCTGGTCCACTACATTTAGCATTATTAACTCAAGGTGACCCCATTTTCTTTCAAATGCTTCAAATCTATCTTTCTTTATGGCTGTATAGTATTCCATTGTGTGTGTATACCACATTTTCTCTATCCATTCCTCTGTTGATGGGCATGTAGGTTGTTTCCAGGATTGAGCTATTATGAGTACTGCTGCTATAAAACAAATACACATGTGTGTCTATGATATGACGACTTTAGCTCTTTTGGGAAAATGCCCAGAGAATCTATATCTAGATCTAGGAGGATTTTTATTCTCAGCTTTTTATGGAATCTCCAAACTGTTTTCCATAGTAGTTAAACCAGACTGTAGTCCCACCAACACTGTCACAGTGTTCCTTTTTCTCCACAGCCTTGCAAACAATGGTTGTTTTGGGAATTCTTTAGGTAACCACTCTCACTGGCGTGAGATAAAATCTCAATGTTTTTTTTTTTGATTTGCATTTCTCTGATGCCCAAAGATATTGAACACTTTTTCAAACTCTTGTTGAGCTTTTATACTTCCTCTTCTGAGAAGTTTCTTTTCGTTTCAGCCACCCATGCTTAAGAGTGATTTTTTGGAGCGGTTACATGTTTCAGATACTAATTCTCTGTATGAGGCATCACTTGTGAAAAATGGCTTTCACTTTGTGCACTGTCTCTTCACCCTGCTGATCGTTTTCTTTGCTGTGCAAAAGATTTTAGCTTCATATAGTCCCTTTTGTTGATTCTTGCTTCTATTTCCTGTGCCACTGGCATTCTGCTCATGAAACCCTTACCTGTCCCTCTATCTTCCAGCATTTGACTGATTTCACCAACCAGCAGACTCGGTGTTTCTGTTTTGATATCCAGCTCTTTGATCCAGTTGGATTTAGATTTGGGTCTAGTTTCATTTGCCTGCATGTCGATATCCAATTTTCCCACTACCATTTGTTGAAGAGGCTATCTTCTCCAGTGAATATATTTGGCCCCTTTGTCAAATACCAGATGGCAGTGGATGAAGGCAATTGGGTTTGTCTTTGTGTCCTCAATTCTGTTCCAATGATCCTCTTGCCTGTTCTTGTGCCAGTATCATGTCAATTTAATCACTGCTACACTGTAGTATATTTTGAAGTTGGAAATTGCAAGTCGCCCAACTTGGCCCTTTTTGCTTAGGATTGCTTTAGAAATTCTGGGTCTTTTCTGGCTACATATAAATTTTAGAGTTGTTTTCCTAGTTCTGGTGAGAACGTCGTTGTTAAGTTGACCGGTGTTGCGTTGAATCTTTATAGCAGTTTTGGAAATGTGGATATTTTGACAATAGTAGTTCTTCCTATATAGGAACATGGGATGTCTTTCATTTTCTAAAGTCCTTTTCAACCTCTCTCTTTCAGGGTCAGTGGTTTTCTCTGTACAGATCTCCTACTTCCTTGATAAGGTTTATTCCTAAGTCTTTTAAGTTTGTTTTTGTTGTTGTTGCTATTGTTAATGGAGTTGATTTCTTGAGTTCCTTCTCATTGGATTTGTTATTGGTATATAGGAGCACTATTGATTTGTGAGTGTTGATTTTATAACCTGCTACTTTGCTGAATTTTCATATTATTTCTAAAAGACTTCTTGTAAAATTTTTAGAATCTTAGGTGTAGAGCATCATGTCAGCTACAGAAAGGTACATCTAATCTTCTTCCTTTCCGATTTGCATTTCTTCCTCTTGTTTAATTACTCTAGTCAGAATTTTGAGCATGATGTTAAGCAGTAGAGGTGACAATGTGCATCCTCATCCTTATCTTGTTCCCAATTTTAGAGTAAACGTTTTCAGTCTTTCCCCATTTAGAATGATGCTGCCAGATGTGTTGTCATAGATGGCTTAAGTCAGATTAAGGGTTGATTCTTCTATATCTATTTTCTTCAGAGTTTTTTTTTATCATAAACGGATATTAAATTTTGTTAAAGGTCTTTTATGCATCAGTTGAGATGATCATATTGAGAAGATCTTGTGAATTTCATCGTTGCTTCTGTTGGTGTACTCCATTTAACAAATTTGCATATGTTGAACCATCCCCGTATCCCTGGGAAGAAGCCCACATGGTCGTGATGTATGATCTTTTTTAAAGTTTGTTACATACTCTTTGTGAGTATCTTGTTGAGTAGTTTTGCATCTTTGCTCATTGGGGAGATTGGCCTATATTTTTCTTCTTCTGTTGGGTTGGGCCTTTGACTGATTTTTTTATATTAAAGTTGTTCTGGCTTTCAGGAATGACTTTGATAACTTCCTTTCTTTTTCAGTTACTTGAAGGAGTTTGCTGAGCATGGGTATTAAATCTCCTGGAATTTCTGCTAAAATTCAGCCATGAATCCACTGGATCCCAGGTTCTTTTAAGTTGAAAGTGTTTTTATTACTTCCTCGATTTTGAAGTTGGTTATTGACCTATGTAGCTATTTTTATTTCTTCTTGCTTCAATTTTGGAGGTGGATATGAATTTAGAAACTCTTCCATTTTTTCTAGGTTCTTAAATTTACTGGAATATAAGTTTTTAAAGTTACATCTTATAATCCTTGGGATTTCAGTGCTTTCTGTTGTATTTCACCTTTTTTGCTTCTCTATATATCGATATAGGTTTTCTTTTTTGTGTGAGTTTAGTTAGTAGTTTATCAATCTTGTTTTTGTTTTTGAAGAACAAGCTTTTCGTTTCACTAACCCTTTTCATTAATTTTTATTCTAATCTTTGCAATTTTTTCCTTCTGTTCGTTTTGGAACTAGATTGCTCTTGCTTTTCTAGAGACCTAAGTTGCATCATTAGATTATTTATTTGGGATTTCTCAGTTATTTTTATGTAAAATATTTATGTATAAATTACCTCACAACACTGCCTTTATTGTGTCCAAACAGTTGTGTTGTGATGGGTTTCCATTACCATTTGTTTCTTGTAACTTTTTAATATCTTCCCTAATTTCTTCTATGACCCAGTGTTTGTTCAGTAGTGCCTTATAATATTTGTTTGCGTAATATCTGTGGTTTGCATTGTTGTTTATTTCTAGCATCATTCCACTGAAATCTGAAAGAATACATGGGATAATTTTAATTTTTTGTATTTGTTTAAACCTGTTTTGTAACTTAAGATATAATCTATTTTGGAGAATGTTGCATGAGCAGCCAAGAAAATGTGCATTTCATTGTTGTTGAATGGAAGCCTCTGTAGGTGTCTGTCAAATCCATTTTTTTATAGTTTTGTTCAAATACGCTATGTCTTTATTGAATTTTGTCTAGTTGACCCATCTTCCTGGAAGGCTGTCATGTTAAACTCACCCACTATAATTGTTTTAAGGTCTACGTTTTCTTTTACATCCATTAATTTTTATTTTATGAAGTTGGGGACAGCATTGTTTGGTGAGTGAATGCTTATGATTTTTATCTCCTTTTGGATTGTTCCCTTTACACGGATGAAGTCACCTTCTACGTCTCTTTTGATTAGTTTTGGCTTAAAGGGCATTTTGTCAGCAAAGAGCATCCCTAACCCAGCTTGTTTTTATCCACTTGTTGAGTGATATACGGATCTCTATCCTGTCACCTTCAGTCCATGTTGACCTTTGTGGGTAGGGTGGGGCATCTTATGAACAACATGTGGCTGAGTTATGATTTTTTTAATCTAGTTTGCCCGTCTATATCTTTTAATTGATGAGTTGAGACCATTGATATTAAGAGTTACAGTTTTCTATAAGTATTGAGTTCTGCCATTGTCCTAACCTTTGGATATTGATTACTTTGTTTTCCCGTTCATTTAGATTTTTCCCTGAATATGCACACTCTTATGGTTCCTCTGCTGTGCTTATCCTCCCTATCTCTATCCAGAGGATCCCTAAGTATTTTTTGGAGCTGGTTTAGATGTCATAAACTTCTTCAAGTTTTCATTGTCATGGAAGGTCTTCATTTTAGTGTGAATTTTGAAGGATTATTTTGCAGGATATAGCGGTCTTTGTTGACAGTTGTTTCCTTTTAGGGCTTTGTAGACTTTGTTCTCTTCTGGCTTTCAGAGTGTGTGTTGAGAAATCTGCTGTTATTTGGATAGCTTTGCCTTGGCACATTACGTGCTGTTTTTCTCTGACAACTTTTAGGATGTTCTCTTTTCACTGAATGTCTGTAACTTTTAATACGATGTGTCCTAGAGAGCTTCTGTTGTGGTCTTATCAGGATAGTATAAAATTTGCCTTTGTTACTTGTGAGTTCATTTCTTTACCTATATATGGAACAATTTCCCTTAGAATTAAGTGAATACATTTTTTATTTCTTTAGCTTGGATTTCTCTCTTTTCTTATATTCCTGTAATTCTGAGATTAAGCTTCCTTAAGACACCTAACATTTGCTGGTAACTATTTCCATAATAGTGTAGGGTTATTTGAACTTCCTCGTGTGTTTGGTCCATGATTTCTACCCTGTCTTCTAGCTCTGATGTTCTGTCCTCATTCTGGATCGTTCTATTTCCCAATTATTCCAACAGGACTTTCACCTACTAATGCTCTGCCAGTATCTTTTCATGGTTTTTTTAAAAATCTTTAGTGAATTTGTTGGTCATTGCTTGTATTGACTTCGCAGTTCTGCTACCTTCATATTTGTTTCCTCCTTGAACTCTTTAGTTACATCTTTTTCAAACTCAATGAACATCCTACGAAGGTTGCTGTTTGAATTTGTGTTCTTCCAGATGATTAATTATTCTTTTTAATGAAGTTTTGGAAACTTGACTCATCTTTTATTCCCATTCGGGTCTCCCGTGGTAGGCGAGGGGCTTTGGGGGATGTCCTGTTGCCACGTTTTCTCTTCTTGTTACTGTGCAATTTCCTGGCTTAAAGTGGTGTTCATCTAGGCAATCTCTGCACTCCCGTGAGGGAGCACAGGATGGCACAGTAGCTGGCACAGATGCCAGCCTTTGGATGTGCAATGTGATGCCTGAAAATGTGAGAAGCTCCCTGTTAGGGCCTTCCTTCTCTATACTGGCAGGCCCATGAGTTGTCACTTGGGGCCACCATGGAAAGCTTTTTCCAGCATGGTGGCCTCTTTTCTACCTTTTTTTAAAAATAGCCACTAGACATCTTGTGTGGGTGGTAGTGGCAGTGGTGGCAGCCTAAGTTCCCACAGCTCTTCCCACCTCCTCATACGCGTTTCCCTTCCCTACTTCTTCATGCCTCTTACCCAGCATAATCAGTATCTTCCGATTGGTACCAGGCTGTTTCCAGGCGGCCAAGGTGAAGTAGTAGCTATAGCTGAAATAATGGCACAAGCAGGATGAACAAAGGCAGTGAAAGCGGTGGGTACCCATCTCCCTCAGCCTAGTGGCCACCCCGGAGGAGCCTCTGAAGCGAGGATGCTGTCAACCAGGGAGCAGCAAGCCGATCCGTCAGCACGGAGCGGGGCAGCAGCCTACTCCGTTTCATTCCTGCCATGCCAGATGGCTTCCACATGGGAGGCCTGAGGCCAGGAGCACAAACCCTGGCCCCACCTTTCTGCACTGCTCCTGCTCATTCGTGGGATTCCAGAGTCTCTGGGTTGTGGCAGTCTCTGTTTTTATGCCCTGTACCACCAGCCACTGCTGTGGGTCTCTCTCCTTGGCAGTGGTGAGCAGGCACTGAGCAGGGCAGGGCCCCTGCCTCAATAGCAGGCCCCAGCCTGGGACTCCACCAGCAGCCTTTTAGTGGCCATCCTCTCTATTGTCACAAATGCTGCCCTATCATTCCAGCATCAGCAAGCCACTGGCACAGCAGCACCAGTACGGGTAGGATTTTTGCACAAGTGAAGGCACTGTGTGGCCATCCACCCAGCCAGGGACAACCTGTCTCCCTGGCACCTCTGAATAGAGGACACAGGAGCAAGACAGAACTCGGTGGGGCAGGGCAACAACCAACCTCCTGGAGCCGTGACCATGCAGCCTGGCCCTGCTTCCTAGGTGCTGCACCCACTGATAGGAAAGATCGTAAGTTCCCTAAGCTGTGGCACTGCCGGCTTTCCTGCCCTGCGTCACCAGAATTCCACTGTGTGTTTATTTTCTAAGTTCTTGCAGGCAGGGATTTAACAGAGGCAGGGGTCTTGCCTCCTCAGCTTACCCCAACAAAAGCCAGAGACTTCTAGCAGCCAGATGATGGGTTGCTACAGTGTTCCCTATGCTAGTACGGCAGTCCCAGGCCGAAGTCACCAGTACTGGCCTATAGCCAGGTGATGTGAGCTTTAGCACTCTGTCTGCACTGCTGGGTTCCGTGCCCTGGGCTGTGGGCTCGTCTACAGTTAGCTGTTTAGCTGTTGTGTGGGAGTGGGGGGTGGACCTCGTTGGGTTCCTGGTCTGGCACGTGTACTCAGTGAGATCTTCTGGCAGGCACCACCCTGAGCGTCCACCTCTGGGCTTACTTCCGGTTCTGGGATTCTGGCACAGTCACTGAGGTGGCCTCTCTACCACCTATCTACCTTCCAGACTGAGGCTCTTCGGAGCTGCTATCCCAGGGCTCCTACTCCATCGCCATCTTGACTCTGCTCTCGCGCCTTCATCTTTGGAATCCCTAGTAGTCTCAAGAGGTTAATTCTTCCTCGTTCCCAGATCCCATCCTGCCTTCTCCCTACATCCACAAATGTGCCATGCTTTTGACATTTTCTCCAAGCCCTAGAATAATAGGCTTTCTGTACTGACAGGAATCTCAGAAATCATTGGGCCCAACCAATTCCTTCACAAGTAGAAAAACAAAGGCGGAGGAACGCTTCCTGAGTCAAACGCCAACAGCGCTTGTCTTGGTCACTTTCTCATTGCCGGGATTGAATACCTGACAGCTACAACTTTAAGGAGGAAAGATTTATTTTTGGCTCATGGTTTCAGAGTCACAGTCTATTCTGGAAGTGGGGGAATCACATGCAGGGGCTCTTGCCAGAGCAGGGGACCGGGCTGGGGCTCCTCCCAACATGGCAGAACAGAACTAAATCTGGGAGAAAAGGTGAAACCAGCACACACTCCTCCAGGTCAAACCCCGAGTACCCGCCACTTCCAGCCAGATCCCACCTCCGACAGTACACAGTATCTGCAAATACATGGGGCTTTTGAGGGACACTTCAGATTCAAACCACAATAGTGCTTTTCTTTTGATAAGTCAATAGAAAAGGAAAAATTGTTATCCCATAGCAGGTGTTGCAAATGAAAGAAAATTGGAGTTTACAGAAGTTACTCTGAAAGCTTGTGAAAAATCTCATGCTGCCCAACTTGCAAAAAGCCTGACAATGACAGAAAAACGACTATTTGAAGGACAGAAATTTTGCACTGTTTAAAAGTGACCCCCAAAACCCTGGTGTGCCTGCCTGAATCTTCTTTAAATCTAAACAGTCCCAGCTTGAGTTTCGTTTGTTTATTTCTTGGGTTTTTTTTTAATGGCTCCTGCCTATATCGCTGCGCACCATGGCTGCTGAGCGTTGCTTCTGGTCTAGGCTCCTGTCTCACGTCAAGCTCACAGTGTGTTCGCAGTTTGCACTACGTTTTTGGAGGCTGGGGCTACCAGCTGCCCTCATTTCCCACTTCTCCCAGATCTGTGCTTACCTCGTTAAGAGGTTCCGGGCTCCAGGCCTTCCCCCTTCTCTGGATGCTGATGGCTCTGGGGTGCTGGGGCAGTCTCCAGAGCTGCTGTTTTCCTCTGCTTCCGCTGTGTCTTCAGAATTTCTGACTTTCCCATGCCTCCTTTCCATTGTTGGGGCACTCCTAGCTAAGTTGAACAGCCCACTTTTAATTATATCCTCAACTTTTTAAGTGACTGAGCAAGGAGATATTGCACAGCTGTGTCACTCAGCCGCCATCTTGCCCCAATTTTAAGCATTTCTCTAGACACAAATTCAATTCCTAGACCAAGAGGGACTGATATCACCCACATCCCGCTGTCCACACCCCCGTCTCTCAATTTTATTTCTCTGTTGTTGGTTTTCATTTAATAGCCCTCTCACGGCAAAACTAGAAATTTCATTCTGTTATTTTCTCTGGGATATTGCAGACATTGTCTCCTATACGAAAATTTGTTGAGAAATTTCTTTCAGAACAAATTGCGAAATGGAATGTTTACACGCAGAAGATGTTAGTGAATTAATCTATTGACTAATTTTTTTAGTTTCTAGGGAAGTCAGAGATAAATCCGATCTCAGAAGCTGTTCAGAATACAATGGCTCAGGTGTGCTGTATTTCCCCAGGTTTTTACTTTCTATGCCAACTTAGGATTTCCTTGGGTCCTATTTTGTATTGTTTTTATGTTTCTTCATGTATAGTTTTATATCTTTATTTATCTCAGATAACATATGTTTGAAGAATAAATTACACATAGCCCAAGCCATCTTGGACCTAATCAACATGTAGACTCTAATGGAGTGACTTAAATAATAGCTAAATTGTTTTATTGATAGTTTACACTCCTATTTATTCTTGACAGTCTTGGGACTACTCTAAAACATACCATTCCTACTCTCAGCCCCATGCCTCAGGGAGTTCTCAGGGACACTTCACATGCATTCGTACATATCAATTCTTCCACTAGGCATCACCAACTTAGATAAACTAGCAAAAGACATACTTAATTTAATGTAAACTGGAGCTAACTTCATTCTAGCCCACAAAATCTATCCAAGTTTCAGCTTGCTTGAGCTAGCCATGTTTTTAAGAAGGTACTGTATAGGTTTGTTTAAGTTGCTCCAAATAAACAAATGAACAAGAAAAATTATATGCTTCAGAACAGGAGTCAACAAGCTATGACCCTCAAGCCAAATCTGGTCCGCAGCTTGGCTTTGCAAATTAAGTTTTATTGGACTATAGCCACATCCATTCATTTCTATATTATCTGTGGCTGCTTTCTATTGCAAGTGCAGAGTTGAATAGATTTGATAGAGACCTTATGACCTCCAATCTTCAGGAATTATTATTTGTCTCTTAAGATAAAAAGAGTTGCTCATCCCTGCACTAGAGTCTAAACTACAACTAGAGGACTAGGTGCTTACTCACAGCCTACCCTACTCTCATACTGAGCTCACGCAGATCTCTATAACTTATGAATGTTCAGTATTGTGTAGCTGCATCACTAATACACATGGCTTCCTCAACTTCAAACCATTTCCTCCACCTGCTAAAATTAATCTTTAAATTTTACACTTCTCCAATTTCAGATTCCAGCTTATGGGTACACAATACTTCAGCCACCCAAAGTAATAATGAACATGCTAAGTGGCGAATGGAAGACATAAATATTTTTCAAATGTTTGATAAGCAGCAATATTATGTCTCTGTTTTGTTACTCCTAGTAAATATTATGCTGTGTCTGTGTGGTCACCGTCATCTCCATCACAAAAGACTCTATGAAACATGGATTTCCTCCTCCCAATAGAAACAAAGGAGAAGAGGAATTAGGCTGAAAGAAAAACTAAAGCAAAGCCATCCTTAGTGGCATCAAAAGGTCTACAAATAGCAAGGAACATGTTTTTGAAAAACAAAAATATGCCTTTCCTTCAAAAGACTATCTTGAGAGTATCATTAGAGTCCTAAAATTTGCTCTTAAATTCAAAGGAAGCTTAAAAGTATCATTAAATTAAAAATCAACTAAATTCTAAACTCATTGCCTAAATCAAACAGCACCAGGGAAAACACAGCTATTTAAGAGGCACATATAAAATCACAAGATATTCCTGCCTCCTAGTTAAACAGCTACTTAATCACTGCACCAACTGACGTAACAAGGATGTGCTTGCGTGTATTATTTACAAGAGCAAATACATGATTAATAAAAAGACCAAGTTTTAAATACCCTCTTTTAGTGTTTTTGTTATACAAGTGGACCCAGATTTGTGAGCAAAATTCGTCAAAGAAGCATGTGGGAAAAAAAGGTATGAATCATTACTGATTTCCTGCCTTGCCCCTTTCCGAAGAAATTCATCCTCTCTCCCAAGTGAAAACACACAGAAAGTTGACAAATTATAAAACTATGCTTTTTTAAAAAGCAACTTGTCTCTGTTTGGTTTTGTGTTTTTTGATCTGTCATACAAAGCCTTCAAAACGTCTCCTATGTCACCTAAATTCCTCCGAGATGTACAAAAGTGACTCATAGTTTATTACAGAAATAATTTTGGGAAGAACCCCTTTTGTTTAACTGAATGTGAAACTTTTTACCAAGCCTTAAAATTGCTGCTGTCGGTGGCATGCTAACTTCTTAAAGGTCTGAAGACTCTTCAGAAGACTTTTTTCACCAAATTATTTTGATCCTACTGTTGGATGAAATCCGGAGGTTATTTCAAGAAAAAAAATTATTTTTCAAAATTCATATAGTGGTGAAAGATCTTTTTCAGAATTTTCATATTCAAGAGTCTTTCCCAAGCTACCATTGAGCTCTATGTACTCTGAGAACTGGGAACTGAATTCATTTTTCTCTTTGGGCAAAGCATGAAGAAAATGCCTGTCCTTGGTCTCTTCAACCTTTCTTTCAATATTTCCCCCAATGTTCCTTTTTTTCCCCGGGAGTCTAGCATCATGTGCTAGGTAATGGAGTCATTAGCTATTGCAATTACTCAAAACCTTGATGAATTAAAATAATAAGCATTTACTTTCTCACACAGTTTCTGTGACCAGAAATTTGGATGTGGCCTGTAGGTTCGTGATTCTGCCTCCAGGTCTTTCATGGAGTTGGAGTCCAAATGTCAGTTGGGGTTTTAAGCATCTAATGGCTAAGGGGCTAAGCAATCCACTTCCAGTGTGGGTCACTTACATTCTAATGCTGGTTATTGACAGGAGGTTACAGTTTTTCATGATAAGAAATGCTCTGAAGAGCTGCTTGAATGTCCTTGTGATATGGCAGTTGACCCCCTTTCCTGACATGAGTGTTGTCCCAGAGTGGGTGAGGCAAAAGCTTCAGAGTCTGTCTCGTTTACTTTCTGTAGCATGACTCAATACCCAACATCCACAAATTTAGGGGAGGAAAGGTTACAGTTCATTCAGGGATGACTGACAACAGTGGACGTACATGGCAGATGCAGAAGTAGAAGTAGCTCCTCAAGATATTACAAACAGGAAGCCAAATCCCCTCAAGTCCAATATCCCCCCAGAGGAAAGGGAACAGCATATATATATATATATACTTTCAGGTCCCATCCCAGTGATCAGCTCTTCCTGGATCCAGGTGTGGAAGGTGTGGTAAGCCTCTACTACATCCCTCTAATCCAATTTATATGCCTGTAATCCACCCCTCCAGACTAGGACCCAATGTCCCAACAGCATATGATTCCATAGAAAATCCGTAACAACCAAATACATGAAACTTTTGGTAACATTCCAGATCCAAACAATGATATTCCAGTCCCAGCCACCAGAAGACTCATGTCCTTCTCCTCATGCAGAATGCATTCAGTCCTCCTCTAACGGCACCAAAGTCTTAATAGTTCCAGTACTGCAAAAAAAAAAAAAAAGTCCAAGTCCAAATTCTCCTCTGAGACTAAAGGCAATCTCGTAGCTGTGAGCTCCTGTGAAAATCAAAGCTGATTGGACCATACTTAATTTCCAAGTAAAATAGTCAAGCTTCTCCAAATTTTCGGGTTCTCCATTGCACCTTAGGCTTCTCCTTCACAACTTTACTCACTGCCCTCTCAGGGGCACGCTGTTTGGCTTCCAGGGCCTTCATCTGAAATCTGGGTGGGACACTCCGTGAACCCATATCTCTTGGACTCTATAAGCCTGCAAAGCTGGGACTGTGCAGACATCTCCAAGATCCGCTACTGGCTTGAACAGCAACCTGGATCCCTTGCGCCATGGCTGCAGCAGCTTCTGAGTGCCTAGATTGCTGAAGTCCAGGGAGCCAAACTCTGGCAAACACTTCCCTCTTTGGCCCTACAGGGAGCTCTTCGGTACTCCTCACACAACAAGGTCTCCTGTCTTTGCATCTTGTAATTGGTAAAGGGTGAGATCTTGCTGATTCCTGGGACATCCTCAAGGTCTCTTTCTTACAGTCCTGATTCCAAGTACCTGGCTTCAGTTTAATGGTAGTCTCTTGCTTTTTCACTCCCACTGTAAGCTTTTTACATCTATTCTCTCTGCCGTTGTCTTCTGTTTTTTACCGTAGAGCTGGCTAAACATCCCAAACAGAAGCCATGTAACAGTTTGAACATCAGCGCGCCTTGAGATTTCCTTCACCAGAGTAAGCAGTCCATCCCGCTTAATCTGTTTCAGGCAAAGTCTCTGGACAAGTACAAAATGCCAACAAACTTCTTACCAGAGCGTGGCACACATGGTTTTTAGGCTACTTGCCAATTCAGCCCTCTTTCCCATCTGAAATTTCATGAGACTGGCCTTTTCAACCCACACTTTTATCAGCATTCTGTTCGTCTGAGCTCCAACCAGACTCTCCCATGAAGCTCTTCTCAGAGCGCTCGGGGGCTTCTCCAGCTTGCACCCTCAAACCTTTACAAATTCTTCTCATAAACCACTTCTAAAGGCTTCCAAGCCACGTGATCAGAAGTCACAGAAACAACCTCACTTCTGAAACCAATTTCTGTCTTAGTTACTTTTTGTTGCTGTGACTCAATACACAGCATCCACAAATTTAGAGCAGGAAAGGTTTATTTTAGCTCACAGTTTCAGAAGGTCATTTATGGGCAGCTGGCAACAGTGGAAGTACATGGCGGAGGCAGAGGTGGAGGCAGCTCTTCAAGACATTACAAACAGGAAGCCAAGTTCCATCAAGTCCAATCTACCCCCAGAAGAAAGGGAACAGCATACGTATCCTTCCAGGTCCCATCCCAGTGATCAGCCCCTCCAGGATCTAGGTGTGGAAGGTGTGGTAAGCACGTACTATACACCTGAATCCAATTTACATGCCTGTACTCCACCCCTCCATACTAGATCCCAATCTCCCAAAAACATATGATTCCATAGATAATCCATAACGACCGAATACATGAGACTTTGGGGGACATTCCAGATCCAAACCATAATAGTGTCTTTTGTGACTACCCTTGGAAGTCACAATTGCATCATTTCCACAATGACTTATTGCACACACAAGTAACCCTTATTTGGAGTGGAAGGAAAAAACCACAGAGCGTGACTAACGGAGACTGAGAGTCACTGAGAGCTGAACTGGAGATTAACACAAATCCTAAGTGCACAAGATCTTCCACTTCAGCCTGCCTGCCTCTGTCCCAGTCCTTCTCCCCAACTGCATGTCTAACAGAAGCAAATTTTGGAGGAATTTTTTTCTCTTTATTTCTTACTCTTTCCTAAGTGTAGATTTGCTGAACTGGTAAGTTAATTTTTGTTCATGAGTTCAGAGAATGCTGTGGGGAAATTGTGTAGCTTCCTATGCATGTTCTCCTACCTTAGGAAATAACAGAGCTGACGCCAGAAACTAATTTTAGTGAAGAAAGCATCAGGTACACCACAAACACATGGGAAATCCTGCTATTGAGCCCTGAAAAAATCTCACCATGGAGGCAGATATTTGCTTCAACAACTTTCACAACTAAGTTTATAGGGTCAATTTGGATAAAAGGATAATTCCAGTCACAACAAGTTTTTATTTCAACATTGCCTATTCCTTATGTACTTTTGTGTGTGCTTAGAACCTGATGAAGACCACACATTCAATAAATTGCTAGTCAAATGAAAGAATGAAAGGCCAGACAGCTTTTATTTCTGAAGATATAATAGTACTAATACACCTGCTTTATAATAGTACTAATGCACCTGCTTTATAGAAACTCAGGAGGTACAGCTCCAATAAAGAATAGAGAAAGGACAAAACAAAAATCTCCCAACACACTTTAGATCAGTACAAACACTGTTTCTATTCGAGGCGAACAATTACAGGCAGAGCTCTATGAAATTTTAAAAACCAGGATAGGATGACTTCATTTGATTCATGTTTTGAGAAAAAAATTAAATTATGAACAGTAGTTGTCAGAGACTAACAATAATAATTTTACTTACTAAGTCCCTAATGTGGGCCACTCATTTATACTATCAATACCTCATGAAACAAGCCTTCAGGATAGACACTAGGATCCTTATTTGAAAATAAAAAAGTAGAAGGTAGATAGTTAGAAATGAAGAATTGAGATTCAAACCTAGGTATGTCTGACTTCAAAGTGGAAGATTTCCTCCAATGCTACCCCGACTGAAGTTGTTTTGAACCAATAAAACAGGCTGACTATTGCCAGTGGAAATCCAGGCAGTCCCCTGTCTTCTCTGCTGTGTGCCTGGGCCTGTTGTATGAGCGTTGTCAATGCAAACTGTGAGCATGCTCAGAGGCAGTCTTGCCCCGAGCAGGACTACATAGCATGTGTTCCTTTCACACAACTTCCTTGAGAAGTTTGGGAAAAACACAACTGGATTTAAGTTCCTTTCTTCCCTAACATCTGTATACTATAATGATGTGTACACTTTGACTGGAGGAAGGTAGAGAAGAATGAGATATTTACATTTCTTTAAAACATTATGTTAAATTAATTTTTCCCTGGAAAAAAGATCATTTTTTCTGAGTGCACCTACTTTTTTAATCTGTTGCAGCAACACTCATCTCTCTATGAGAGCTCTAAGCTATAATAAAGAATTTTAATAAAAATAAAAAAGAAAGCATCCTCCTTGCCCATATACTGCCACCAAATACGCAACCACCAAAAAGAAGAAAAAAAATTTAACCACAGAGTTAAAGTTTTAAGAATGTTGGAAGCATAATATGCTGAACTCCATCATCTGGTTACTCTGGGCTGAACAACACTAAAATTCTTTTAAAAGGAAAAAAAGTTAAAAATTCACCTCAGTGGGTTATTAATAAACTTTCAAACTATTTAATCTTCCATGGCAACCATCAAAAAACAGTAATTTTTACAAGTTAAAATTTCTTAACAAATTTTGAAAGCATTTCAGTTCTTCTCTTTGCATGTCATTAAAAACTTGTTTTAAAACTCAAGTTATCCAGAATTTTACTAACTTCACTTCAGTTTGCTCAGACACTGTTAAAGGGGGATTCAAAAAAAAAGTCTAAGACTTGCCTTGTTCCTTTACAGTATTTCTAAAAGTTAATCATGCATTCAGATTACCTAGAGAGCTTCTTATTTAAGATACAGATGCTGGTTCTCTTGAAATTGCTGATTCAACAGGACTAGGGTAGAGCCAAAGAATAAATTCTCTATTGGTGCCAATATAATGATCCAGGGAACACGCTTGGAGAATCACAGCTGTGAGACTGTCTCCTCAGTCCAGGAGAGCAGCTCAGAGAGACCAGGAGAACAAGAACTTTTGGGAAGGAGTAAAGAAGTCCACAGGCAAGAGGCACCAGAAACAAGAGGAAACCATCTGACTCTTGCTGGATGAGTAGAAGGAAAAAGAAAGGAGTCTTTCCATGTGTCCAAATTTTCACTCACTCAGTGACCAAGCTGCTCTGAGGACAGCTTCTCCACTGGCCTCAGTAGGTGATGTTTAAAGATGTCCATGCGACCCAGAAACACAGAAACTACGAAGTAAACACTAAAGAATCCATGAGTTCCAAGAAACACTTTAGGTATTATTGTGCAAACGGAATGATTTTAGTGACTATCGAGGTAAGCATTTTCATGAAAACTGAAAGGCAAGAACATACATGTTTGATTGGCACAGGGAAAACCTACACAGAGGCCGTCAGCCGGATGCTACGTGCTGAGACCGAGGCTTGCGGTGGTAAAGGCTGGAGGGAAGCGGAAGCAGTGAAAAATCAAAGAAGGAACAAATGGCGAGAAGCAGGAAGCTTAGTGACGGAGCTAACGCGAAGGCCGACGCAAAGGGGAAAGGGGGGTCAGCGTCTACAGAGGGTGTGAATCTCGTGACGGGGAAGGGAAAATATAACAAAAAACTTCACTCAGTTGGACCGTGCCCAAGTATTTCTGCTGACAATATAATACCAGAAGGTACTGACTGTTCGGGAGGAATGGGAGAGTCTATTTTGGCAAGTTTCAAACTTTCCCTAATCTTACAGGGTCAGGATTTCAAGTCTGAATCTCATTTATGTCCAAACCCATTTAAACTCTTTAAGAAGTGATTTCCTGTTTTAAAGAGAAAAAAATGTATATTTTTTAAATTATTCAAAGGGCTTAAATACTTCTTAGACATCAAACAACCTTTAAGAAATAATATTTTGATGATTTAAGTAAAATTAATCAAAAACATATGGATTGAGTTTCCTTTCAAATGCACATCATGTTTGGAAAGTAAGGGTAGGTCTGTTTCAAAAATGAGTTTGCTTTTGTACAAACTCAAAATGGCTGAAACACTCTTAAAACATTCAAAATCTAGCCAGACTTGTCCTACCCTGGTTTCTGTGCTATTGAATATCAGAATCTTTCAGGCTGTTTTACTTTTTTAGTCAATGAATCATGACATGGGTTTTGTCAACACATAATATTTATGGGCTGTTCTAACATGTATATCTGCAAAATAATGTAATGCAGTTGCATCAGTTCAGTGGTCTGATGAACAATTCCATACATATACAAGAGCACCCACTGCCACGGGAACCTGTGATCGTGGTTTTCATATCTGGCAAAGGAGACTTTCTAAATGAACCCTCTGCCCCGAGGAGCTGTGAGAAAGCTGCCTAGCTTGCTGAACCATAGACCACTTAACATCCTTGCCATCAACCGACACATACTCACAAACAGCACACACACACACACACACACACACACACACACACACACACACACACACCACCAGCAGCAGCAAAATTATATGAGTTTTGTGTTTTACTACTTGTACTTCCTAATTTTACTTTTTGTACTGACTCTATAACCCTCATCCTAGACCACAGCTTATCATCCCATACTCAGATCTACATTTTCTTGATTCTTGGATTACAATCCTCAGCCCAGAGCTCCATCTCTGAAAAAAGAAAAACATATGAATGGGCTCTTCAGCTACTTGATAAACAAATCCATAACTTTTTTCGCACCGGAGTAGAAGGAACTTCGGTAAGATAAGCCTTTTTATCATTCCAAGGAAAGATCTCCTATGGGATACAGCTGATCAATAGCCACGCCAGGATTCGAATGTAAGTTTCTTGATTTCCTGTCCAGGATTTTTCCTATGACATTGTATTGTCTCTTGGACACCTGCATTTTACAATTGACGGTATGTCTCTTAAGTGACTGTACAAGAAGGAGCGAGAAGAGGAGTAAGGCGAGGGGAGGAGGAGAAACAAATTCCCAGGCTGACTGCCATCCTCTGTTCTCAGCGTTCACCACTTGCTCTTACCTTTATGCAAGACCATTCCAGCTAAAATACTTGTGGCCAAACTTCCTACAGAACTGTGTAGGCTTGGAAAGTATTATTATTCAGAAGAGAAATTATACATTGCTCATATCTCATTCATGATTTTCTACTGCTGACTGTAAGACCAGATCCCTTCTGAACAACCATGCTAGGTTTAGGGAAGTCCCTCACAACTGGTGATGATTTTTGACACTCAGGAGACAATTGTCATTGCCTGAAAATACTTTTGGCTTTCACTAGTGGGAAGCACCACTGGTATTAATGAGGGTATACCAGGGGTGCTGTTAAACATCCCAGAATGCATTGAATAGTGTTCCACAACAAAGAATTATCTAATCCCAAGGGACCATAAAGGCCAAGTTTGGGGTCACGTTTTAAGAAAGGGTACTGCTGCATATGTGTTTACAAGAATTTTAGTATGTCTCCAAGTTTACCAGCTAGACTTTTGTCTTGCAACATTCATTCGGCACTGATTGTCAGTCCCCCAGGCACTTCTGCAAAAATTGCAATCTATCTTTTTACCACCTGTGAAACAGAATGCTGGGGTCTTGTGTGGTTCTAGGCAGCAAAAAGTAGCAGAGTTCTCGGCCAGAAGTGTTCCTGAGTGGGCTACTTTACAACTAAAAAGCTTCAACAAGGAAAGGCACGATGCGTGTCACCCATTCCTGCAATCAACAAGGGCTGCCGTTTGGACACCGTGGAGAACTTGCAGAAGACGAATACGGCGTCAGTGCCCCTAAGCCATCCAAGAACAACTAGGCAAGCATCTGTAAAGAATTCTTTGCAGAGTGAAAAATGGCCATGAGATTTCCTTTGTTGTTGTTGTTGTTGTTGTTGTTGTTGTTGTTGTTCTGCCAAGTGAAAAGCAAACTTTGTTTTAAATATTTTAAGAAATAAAAATCTCACGTTGATACCAACGTCTTATTCATTTTTCACTAAAATGTCATCCTGTTAGTCTGGGCGCTCTCCAGAACATGTTAAAAAAAAAAAAGGGTCCTTTCATCGGTGCTATTTCTACTTTGAACACAGTCCTTTAATTTAAGTCAGTATGACTGGTTTGTATTACACTATTGGAAAGGTTCTTGGGTTTCAGACTGATAGTAAATCCATAGAAAAGCAAATGGCCTTTCCATTTCCGGGTAATCTAATTAAATGCTGTGAAAACAAATGTGCTCTAGTGTGGTATACAATGGAATGATGTTGAAGAATAAATCCTGGGTTTCTGTTGTTCAATAAGTTCTTTGAACTCCAGAGAATGTGAGAAAAAATACCTTCAGAAGCTAGAAGACCTGAAACAGAGAGATAAGGTAGCGCAACCAGCCCTTCAAAATCACTCCCGATTCCCTCTACTGTAGAAAGCTAAACCAAGCGAAGAGAAAACCTCCTCTACAAGCTCAGGCCTAAGAGCTTTCTTGCCAGATAACAAATCTTGCAAGCAGGGGGTTTTGTTTTCTCTTCTATGCTCCCAATCAGGATCCTCAGGAGAAAATGTGTCAGGAGCTTTGAACACCTTCTCGGCCCCTCCCCCACTCCCACCACCTCACACTGTCTCACTTGGTAATGGTGGATCCCGCCACAAGATGGCGGTCACAGTTTATCTTTGTTTTCAGGGTCTGTCCTATGAGATTCAGTGGTGGTGTCCTAACGGTCTTCTTGGCAGGTATGTATGGTATTGTAGCACCCCCCCCCCCAATCTGCGTTGATGTCTTCCATCTCAACCGCATGCATTGTAAACAGAAAACAAAGTGCTCCACAAACAGCCTCCAGATACATTCTCTTTAATTACACTGTTGCTTATAAACCCAATCTACAAGTGAAATTAGATGCCCACAAGTGAGGGTTTTTTCTTTACAGAAAATAATATAACAATGATTTATGTATAATAATGTACTGTTGTGTTGCATGCACTATCATATTTCGTGGTTTATCACATTTCTGACATTCCCCCAGCCCCTTGGAGACTTTCTTAGTCCAGTTAGAGTATGGAGAGGGAGGTCTCTTATGCTTCTTTGTTCTGAAATGTCCAATAATCCTGCCAACCTCATATTTCAGTTTTGGTTTATGTGACTGGGATTGTGCATTACATCAAAGTAAGAGCTTCTAGTCCTCTGCCTGTCTAAACCCATGAGGACCTCATTCCCAATGCATATGAACTTCCCTCTCCTGCTTTCCACTTGAAGAAGAGAATCAGTTATCAGTGACTTTTACACAAAGAAGTTGAGTTTCACAATCTTCCATATAGACACATAAATGCTAGCCCTTCTCCTGCACAGAAACAGGATACTTGTGATCCCACTAATTCACGCAGGTCTCCATAGCTTTATTTAAGAAATTGTAGCATGAGCACATCAAATCATGTCCCTGATTTAAATGCAAACAGAAATCTCATGTACATGCTTCTTTTTAGCTGCAGTGTCCTCCTTACCTATGTCATAATCTCATGATGCTGCATGGCCTGCTTTTGTGTGTGCACACATGTCTGTGTGACTTTGTCTGGGTTCATCTGAGTATGACTGTTTGAACATGCTCACTGGACAGTGGTGAAAGTTGATGAGCCTAGGTGAGGGAGAGCATCTCTGCAATTAAAGACAGTCTAAAAAAAACATGTAATATGGAAATATTAAGTAACCTGAAAGAATCTTTGTTCTTAGCTCCCCAGGCTTCAGAACACAGGACAAAAGCCATAGGCAATGGTTTTTAAATTTAAATATGTAGAGTCATATTTAATTATAGAATAATAAGCTAAAATACAGCAAGCAACTTTCAATATATTCTGGGTTTTTTTTCTAGAGAGATAAAATTTTATGCTATTTTCAATCTTTCTCCTTCTGGGATGATTGATATATGACTGCCCATAACCCACTACTCTTTCATAGGCAGTTTTTTTAATATGACAGTTATAATATTTTATTGCATTTGTTGTCTTTGTAAGCCTGTACTCTCTCCAACCACTCTACCCTGAAGATGGTAGAGACTCGACAATATACAACTCTGGACAATTCTAATGGATAGTAAATACTTGTTCACAAACTTGAACAAATGACTCTAAAGACTTCTTTCACATTAAGACAGTAAAAATTTATAAAAATAGACAAAAGATATAACAAAAATATGCATACCTCCCAAATACAAAAAGAAGTTTAGCTATACTACATATTAGGGAAACGCAAGCCAAAGCAATAACGAATAAAATGGTTTTCAACCATCACATGACATTATTTAATTTAAACAATTATTTAAATGTTGTCTTAAGAAATGAAAACAGATATAACAAATAGGATAGATTGTTCCAATCTGAAAATATCTATCAAATATGTTAAACGTACAAAACTCTTTGATATAACAAAAATTTTTGTTTCATTCCCTTTTTTGAGTTTGGTGGAGTTATTATTTTTTTGTTTTTGTTTTTACTGTTTTGGTGCTAAGACTAAAACTCAAGGCTTTCTGCACGCTAAGCCTATGCCCACAGCTGAGCTGTAACCCAGGCCCAGCAATTCCATTTTCAGTATTCCACGTGAAAGAGTAACTGAACATATGCACGAAAAAAAGCAGGAGATCCAATAAGACATAGTTCAAAATTGGAAAAAAAAAAAGTGGAGAAACCAAATATCCGTTAGCAAAAGAATGTTAAATAGATGGTAGTACATCCACACCAGGAAGCACAGAGATATCACCGGCCAGGATGAGGAGGACTTCTCATTCTCTTCTGAAAAGATTTGAGTCTCATTATGGAAAAGATTTAGTTGCAAATTAGAACACAATTCTGGGGTTTGTTTGTTTTCATATTGTATTGTATTGTATTAGTATACAACCAAAGAATATATTTAACTCAAAATTCTTTGAGTTGCTCTAATATTCTCTTCCTCTGTGTTTGACACTGAGCACTCAATAATAATACAATACAGCTTTCCCGCTGTTGAGGGGGAAAAAATACCTAACACTACAACTTACGGAAGGAAAGGTTTAATTTGGCTCAAGGTTTCAGAGGATTCAGTCCATGGTTGGCTAATTCCAAGGCAAGGACATCGTGCTGACCCACCAAGAACATCATGGTGGAGCAAGGCTGCTCATGTCATGGCAGCTAAGAACCCAGCAGGTTGGAAATCACCGTAGAGAAACAGCCCAGGAACCAGACATAATCCCCCAGATTAAGCCAGGTGTGGCGGCACAGGCCTTTAATTCCAGGACACAGGAGGCTGAGGCAGGAGGTTTGCTGTGTGTTCAAGCCCAGCCTGGGCTACATAGTGAGTCAGAACCAGCCTGGACTGCAGAGGAAGACTCTGTTTCAGTGACTTTTCTTTCTCCCCATGTCATTTTTTTTAAATGTAAGTGCTTGAACAAGTATGAAAAACAATTTTTTTTCTTTTCTTCCTTCCTTTTTGGTAAATTAACTGTTTATGATACACCTTATACATTAGTTTCATTCAGCTGAAATAAGAACTGGGAATATTCAGTGATAGCTGAAAACATGAATGAATAAGTGAACAAAAACAGGGCCCCACTACTTGCTTGGCTACTGGAACTTCTCAAAGTGTTGTTTGAAGGTGGGTTCTACATTTCAACTGTGGCAATAGAGGACTGGTATTATTTAAGTAACACACAAATTCCTAGATTCCGGACTCATGTAAAACAAGAACCGCTTGCAGATATGATCTCCTGCCACCTTCCTGTAGAATTGGGTCTCGCCACTTTCATCCCCATTCCACTGGCCTTTTACATGCTTTAGGAAAAAACCGTACTTGCAGTGAATAAGGTCATATAAGAGTGGAAGTGATAATCAAAACTCAGACAGAGGCCTAGGTTGGGAGTAGGAGAAGTAGAGAAAACAGAGAAATTTGAGCATGGAGGGAGGCATACCTAGAGCTGGGAGGCCAGTTAGGTGACTAACGGTAGCCAGGCAGAAGAAACCGATAGCAGGATGGAGGCATAAAAACGGAGACAGATCAAGACCAATATTTGGCAAGTAATCGACAAAGGATTTGCTGAAGAATGACTTAGGAAAGGATATTCCAAGGCTACGTTTCTAGGTTTACCTAGTGAATGGTGATAATTTTCACAGAAACACAGAGTAGGCAGAGAGAAGCAAGGGTGGAAGGCGACCTTTCCATGTCAAGATTGGATGGTTTTCGAAACAAACAAAGGGAGATACTGAGTGTGAGCAGCCATCTAGGTGGACAATGCAAGCACAAGAATCACTGGCGCCTGCACGCATGGAAGATGTCAAGTAGGACCAAGGAGGAATAGAATAGAAATGAGCAGTGGTCAAGGAGGAAACTTACTCCAGTGTGACAGAAGCAGATGTGGTAGCTAAGAAGTCCACTGAGCTAAGGCCCAACTGCCCTCTAGTGGAATTCAAGCCATTCTCACAGCCAGCCACAAGAACATGTTGAGCTGATTCTCACATGCACGTGACTGTCTGTAGAATGTTGGTAGGCTTTCTGTGAAGGAAAACATTACCCCAAAGCAAGATATCTACTTCCTTCCATGAGGCTTTCAATAAAGTGAGGTTTCTACATTCATAGATTTTTTTAAAATAAAGCTAATTAATAACTATGATTTTGAAATATCAGTTTACAAGTTTTTTCATACCAATCAAATATCCAAAAGTTTCTAAAAAGTTGTGTACTTTTACCCTAAACTGATTTGGTAGCAAAATTTATGTTGATCTGAACACATTTGGTGGCAAAACCTGACTTTTGTAACTTATTTTTTTGTAAGGCTGCTTGGATTCCTTATTTATCCCCACTGCTGTAAATATCATATATTTCATTGCAAAAATTTTATTAACTCTACATGCTGGTTCAGACTCAAATAAGAGTGTTACACAACATAACAAATGCATCTTATTGTCTTCTTAAAAATGTAAAATATCTTTAAAATCTCATATCTAAAAGCATCAAGTCTCAAATGCTTGCGAAGTTTTTATCCAGAGGGTCAGCAGATTGTGATGCCAGAAAATATCATAATATTTCAATTATTTTTTAAAATTTCAAATTTTGATCATAAGGATAGTAAAAGAAGAAAACTTACCACTTATGTATTTCAACAACACCAACAAAAACATGCAGGTTCAAGTTGTCTAAGACTTAACAGTAATGCAATGAGGAATCTTGGTAAAAGACACAGACAGTCTTCCAAAATCTTGACTGTGTGTGTGTCTGTGTGTGTACGTGTGTATGTGCAGGTTCACATTTACAGCCATATATATACATATATGATGCCAGTGAATCAGGAGTTGGGATGGACTCTAGACATGCTTACTCTCCCTGAGTTGCAAGCCTGCTGTGAGGTCTCCAGGAAATATACAATGTGACGATTTACCAAGACCTTATAGCCTAGCTTTATTCCTCGTATAAGTCTTACAATATTGCAATCAGTAAATAACTATGACTAGAAAAGTCTAGATGAAAGTTGTATGTAATGATTCGCCCTTAAAAGGTTAAAAATAGGCATTTCCACTAAAACTGTACTAAAGAAAAAAATCAGTATTCTCTGATAGACCCTTCACTATTTGTATTAAAAAGTCTATGACAGCCTCATTCCTTGTACTCTTCTAGTATCTGGATAGGCCAGGGCCAGGATCAAGTCAGGGCAAAAATATTGTCAATTTTTTCTAATTTTTAAAATCTGTATGTACTAGAACAAGACTAGCTTTAAAAACAATAAACTGTCAAAAATATTAGCTTAAACCTATTTGAATTGGAAATTATTACAGAATACTTCTTCACCCACTCAACGTATTTATTGTGTGGCTACTAGGACCGAAACATTGCCCTAGAAATAGGGAGCAAAACAAAGTCTCTCTGATATATGCATTATAAAACATTACCCTCATTTTATAGATAGAAAAATAAGGCTGGGAAAGTCTATGCCAACAGTAAAACCAGTAAGAACAGAAGTGACCTGCAAGCACTCTGACACACGTCTCTAACCCTTGGCTCCTTCCGCATTCTCTGAGGTCTGGAGCAGGAGCAGGAGTGAGCAAAACAGAGACACACAGCCAGCCAGAGCATGTGTAGTCAAGACCCAAAGTGAGAGGAACAATACCATGGCCCAAAAGGGCCTAGAGAAAGGTTTGGGGGAAGGTTGTTATCCCACAGCCAAACACACCAGTATTCAAATCTAGATTATTTTAAAATCTTTTCCTATAATGAATAGGAGGGCAGTAGGAGAGCTTGCCTTAAAAATGAACTTTCAAGAACATCTGCTGCTAAATATTAGAAAGTAATCCCAACAACAACATACATTGCTTTTTACAGGGCCTTGTTTTTCCTGCCAAGAACCTCACAGCACTTTGGGATGGGGACCAGGTTTCCAACAGTAGCCAGATATGGGGGGCTTCCAGAGTGTCTTGGAATTTCCTGAAGAAAGATAAAGGCGATGAGGGGTCACCGAAGGCCACAGACACAGTGTGGTAAGTCTGTATTTGTTCATATTTTACAGACAGGTGTGGTAAGAGCCAGAGATGTTACAGTTCTGTAAGCTTCTGGCTCTCAGTGGATTGAGACTGGCCAAAAATGCAGATAAACAAAATACCATCTGAAAACTCCTCTACAAGAACGCTTTGGAATAATATCACACCTGGATTTTGACTCCAAGCCACCACAAACAGAATATGTGGGCCTACTGGCATTGAAACAAGAATATCCGTGGGAGATATCAGAGGAGTAAATGACTTGAGGACCTGATAGTGGTATATGTTTTGCCTTTTATCTTCTGGCTCACGTTCAGCCCAGGTGGAAAGTGACAAAAATGGCCGCCACCTTCTGGCCTCCGGGAGGGGTAGTTTCTACTGGGTCCTGGTAAACAAGGATCCAACTCTGAAACAAAAGGCCCAAAAGAGAAACTTGGAGCAAAGATCTAACAGATCTGCCAAAAACTCAATGGACCATGAAAAAAAGAAACACACGCACAAGCACTCACGCGAGCACACACGCTCGTGCGCACGCGAACACACAGACACACACACACACACACACACACACAAATAAGACCAAGAGAAAAAAAAGAAATTAACTGTGGGAAATAAAGCCTCGTCATATTAACAGGTGGTTAGAAACTGGCACAAAGACAGGTAAATTCACATGCGGTCTTGAAGGAGGACTTCTATAAATAAGCTGTCAATAAAGGTTTAAGAAAGTTTTTAGATTACCATGTGGAAAGGAGCATCTCAGCCTCATGTGACTCTCAGGCAGAACAAGACGAGACACAGCAACATTTAACCAAATGCCCAACAGACGCGTTGATGTTTAAAGTCCCTCCATCAACTTGTCCTTACTTTCAATTTCTGAGCTTCATCCTTCTAGGTCTACAGAGTTCTACACAATTTCCGTTTGGAGCTGGACAATTCTTTGGGACTACTCAGTAGCACATTTGACTAACCCATTAGATCCCCCACCTCCCCGGCAATCATGACAACACAGAACATCTCCAGACATTGCCAAATGTCTCGGGGCTGGGAGGAGGGCGAAGGGGGCAAAATTGGCCCCACTTGGGCGCATTGCTTTCAGATGAGAGACTAAATGGGATAGTGAAAAAAGCATAAATTCTAGAGCTAGTCGACCTAATCTCACTTCCTGTCCATGCGACTTAGGCAAGCTATTGCTCACTTAGGGCCTCACTGTCCTTGTCTCTGCCACGTCCAACCTGCTGGACTATTAGGATTCAATATGACACACTCTGGCATAAAATGAAAGTTCAATTTTCAGTTTTCTTGTCTTTTGCTTCCTACAGCTCACTCAACTGGGAATCCTTTTCGTATTATTCTAACTTCTCTCCCACCCTCACCCTCTAGTTCCTAATTCCTTTTCCGGCATGACCCCGGGACAGAGACAGTAAACTGAAACCAAAAGATGTGGGATTATGCCTCAGCGTTCTGAACTTGAACAAGCTGCTTAGTGTTTTCTAACATTAAGTTAGTATCATCATCTTAATATCTACAAAACTGCAAGAGGTTGCTGCTCTTCTATGCGGGTGCCAGACCTGGCCCACTGTTGCTCTGCAAGTCAGAAGAAACATGGGATTGCGGATTGACTCCCCTTCCTTTATCCAACCAAGTTCCTATCTTCTTAAATTATTCTCACATATACCTGTGCATTAAGATGTTTTGTGAAGAACTTCAAAGCAAAACACAGAGTCTGCAGGCACACCTCAGAAGAGTCTCATTTAATGAGCTCCATTCAGGACTCAAGCAGATACCTTTTTTGTTTGAATTCCTCATATGATGGGGGTACACAGGACTGAGACTTCCTGTTCTAAACTCTGACTTTTTGATCTAGATACTGCATCTGCTTACCATCACCAACTAGGGACGAATTCCTTCCCACCTGCAAAGCTGTGACTAAATTACTGCACCTACCTATATTACTTCCCTAAGTTTTTATAGATCACCATAACGGGCTTTGTTCTCTTTCAAAACTAGCTCCCATTAGGAATTTTCTTGGATGCTCACTCAAGCAAATTCTTGGAACATAGAAGATATGTGATACTCAGAAAGTAAAATTTATTTTAAAACAAAAATAATCAGCTGTTCAGTACTATGGAAATTCAGAGGGAAAAAATGCTGGAAGTACTTCCACAAAGAGTGTGACAAACCAGAAGACTAGTTTGACCTGTTTTCTCGATGTCAAAGACAGACCATGTGCCAACCTAAAAGGGCTGTATATTTAAAGTTACAAAAACTTCATCGCTCACCCCCATCGACATACCTGGCTCACAAGACTGGGTTCTAGATATCTTTTAGAGCTTTGTAAACATTAGGTCACCATTAAAAGATGACTTATTTATTCTGGGTAATATTCAAAAATTGCATTACATGCTCTGAACAGTTTTTTTTAATGTTTTGAGCAACAGCAATGTTATTGGAATCAGTGGGTAATTTTTTAAGTTGATTAGTTGGGTGGAAACATTCATTTGAATAAACAAATCATGACATATTTGTTTTGTAAAAAGTTGCCCCTATGAGTCACTATGTCCTAATACTTTAATGTCTGTTAACAGCTTAAAATTGTGTGTTATTAAAGTAGTGGTCTCAATGAGGGGGCATTTGGAAATGACCAGAAGCATTTGTGACTTGTCACAACTTGGAGAAAGAGTGCTTGTTGTACCAAGAGGGCTAAGAGCAGGGGCCATGTATGCTGCTCAGCATCATACGATGTACAAGACATCTTTCCTTCAAGCCCCTTACGAAAGAATTGCTTGGTCAAAAACGTCAATAATGTCACCTGTTGGAAACATTGAATTATATTCTTATGACTCTAAAGCATGCGTCCTTGTGTATTTTTGGTCTTTTTTCTCTCTAGTAGAAATCTCTTTTTTTATACAGTTAAGTGCAAAAGCTGTGTAAAGGCGAAGGAAGATGTACTACGTGACTGGCTAACACTCATTATTTTTATTTTGGCAACTAGACATACTCCTTTGTCTGTCTCTTCTCTCTTGAGTAGAAATTATTTTTCATATCACACATTGCTCAGCTGTATAGATAAAGGCAACACAAAAAAATGCTATGTGATTGGCTAGCACACACAGCAATTTTTTTTCCTAGAATTGACAGTTCCTGTTAATCCAAGGTCTTTGTCCCAAGAAGAAGGTGTTTCAGACAAGAGTGTAATATTCTCATTGAGAGGTAGACCCTGGAGCCGGCCTGCTTGGATAGAAATATCAACTCTATCATTTCCTAGATGTGCAATTTGGAACAATTTACTTAACTACCTCTACTTCAGTTTCTTAATTTGTAAAATGGAAGGAAACAATACGCTTGTCTCATACTACTTTTATGATAGTAAATAAACTATTGCCTACTATATTATACTATACTATACCGTACTATATTATACTAAGTATAGATGTAGTATCTGGCATCTAAGAAATGTAAGATAAACATTGATTATTATTATTATTGCCATTATTTAAGTAAATGTTATTGAAAAGTGAAAGCACTGCACAATGGCCGAGAAGGCAAAGCCAAGTAAACTCATGATTAGTGTGGATAGGGCACTTATGAAAGTGGCTGTGATGCTTGGTTGAAGATTTATTTCTTAATGCTCCCTTGGTTGAAACACCCAGCAAGCATTAAGAAATAAAATCGCAATGCCCAGACTACACTCCAGCCTAATAAAATCAAATTTACAGAGATTGTCCAGGACTAAGGTTGTAGGATTTTCTTAAAGCTTCCCACTTGATTTAGAACTGTAGCTTTGGTTGAGAACCATTGCATTAAAGTAATTAAGACTTAGACTACATCTAAGAGGGACAATAAAAAGGTGGAATATTATGTGAAGAAACAAGAGCTTGGGAAAGAAATGAAAATAAACAATATTTGAGTTAATGAATACATTTTGATGAATAGAGATAAGAATACGATAGTTTCTATCCTTTGAAGAATTTACAGTCCATTTACCAATATAATATGTGAAGTGCTAAGAGAAAAAGAAGCGAAACCACTGAAACATAGCTATGTGGGTAGGTAACTACAAAACAACTTACGTATAGAGTCAAGTGAGGAAAACAAAGTGCTGCATGAATCTGAAGAGAAGGTAAAAAAGAAAAAAATCCAACACATAGAATTTAAGGTTGGGGTAGTCACCTAGGATAGAATGTATATTGGTCTGTTTGCTGTTACTGTACTAAAATACCTGATGCTAGGTACTTTTGGGAGAAAGAAGACTTACTTCACAGGGTTGGAGGGTGAAAGTCTAAGATCAGACAGTTCTATCTGTTTGGTCTCTGGTATGTGTCTCTTCGGCTGTGTCACAATAGGGCAGGTGGCATCCTGGTAAGACTACACGCAAAAAGGAGAAGCCAAATGCCTAGGCAGAAAGCCAAAAACATAACAATTTTTATAACAATTGAGTTTCACAAGAACTAGGTCACTTCATATGTTAGACTAGCGTGAATCCCTTCTAGAAGTGATGCTTCCAGTGACCTAATTACTTTCCACTAAAGGTTCTACCACAGCAACCCTGAAACACTAAAAACCAATCTTCCAGCACACAAGCCTTGGGAAACACAAACCATAACCAAACCACAGCAGGGTGAAAAGATTTTTCAAAATGAAGGTGAATTTCACAGAGATTGAGCACCTTGTTTCATCTTTATGTGAAGCATGGAATAGCAGACAAACCATCTTAAAGACTGATTGGCTCTACTGTACCCCATGTTTCATTATCGCAATTGTGTGAAACTGCAATCCCCAAAGATACCTACACCCACCAGTTCAAAAGCAGAGAGCTCAACGACTTAGGTGTATTGTAAATGCACTAATGAAAACGAATGGACTCTTCCACGCTTACTCTCAGAATTGAAAATAGCAGATAATATTCTGTACCCAAAAGACTTACTAACATTCAGGACCCCTTTCTTGAGAGATAATACAAAATGTCCCTACTGACAGAAACAGGCATCTACTGACTTGGATGCTGCTCTCTGGAACACCAGAATGTCCCCCTCTTTAATCTTGCTTTCTATTTTATCTTCAAAGCATGTGTAATCTTCACTTGGTAATCACTAAAACAAGTGGTTCAACATACTGGAAGAAGTTTTTAGTTTGTGCATTTGTTTCTCCAAAAGCCTATTAAACAGATCAAAACCTAACTACAAAGGCAAAGCTGCTGCCACTCACTCCAATCAGGCATAAGCCTTCACATATTCTTGTATTTTTCTTTGTGCATCCTATTACGGGCCTATGTAACAATGCAAGACCACCACACGGAGAAGGGAGGTGCTTGAATCATAACAGCTGTGGTCTCAATGCAGGACCCACAGCACACTGTGAAATTCTCCATAGCTCTGGATCATGACTGGAGTAGCACCTGTGCAAAACAGGTTTTTTCTGATCCCCTAGAAAGCCTTCTATTTTATGCAGGCCCAAATTGTGTTTGTTGTTCTTAAGCCAGTTCCCTGCCTTGGAATTTAGACAATCATTCAACTGCTTGATTTCATTCCTCTAAAGCCATCCAGAGAGTACACTGGAGATATATCAATGAGTCAGTTCATTCCTGCCTCACCCAGCCCTTTCCTATGTGACTCTCTGGGCAAGATAACTTTTATAGAGATTGAAAAGACTATCCTTTGTCCACGATACATAAAGGCTTTTTATGAAGTCAAATCTTCCATAGCATTGATGGCATAGGAATACGTGGAGATGTTTTGACTCCTCCATGACTCTAAGGCCCCTTCCACAAGTAAAAAAGGCACAACTGCACACCCCAAAGGAAAAAGTTCCCAACTGAAAATGATCAATTACACTAAATTTCTGGGTTTCTGCTTTTAAAAAATCAAAAGAATGTCATTCTTGGATACTACCGAAAATACAAAGAAGACAACCCTTCAAAAGTCTACAGTGGGGAAAGGAAAGGTTAAAATCAAGTCTTCCGCCTCCATTATTCATCTCATAAATAAATTTTGAAGATGAGTTTGACTTGTGAAAATTCAGAAGTACAGTGTTTGGCAATTATGCAAACCCTGAAGACTTGGCTCTTTGAAATTATTTCTGTTGGTCTTGGAATACACTCTACATCCAAGTAGCTGACAACATTTATTATTATTATCATCGTTATTAATAATAACACAAGACTTTAAGAAAGGCATGAGCTCTCTTAAAGTGAGTAAAGGAACTCTGGTATAATTCCATTTTACAGTTTTACTAGGGACCCAGGGCTGCTGATTTTGTGCATCAACTTTGCTCTTGTGTCTCTTATATTAATAATAATCCCTTAGTTGATCAAGGATGAATTCAGAGTCAGTCTTACAAAGCCTTACAGAAACAATTGCACAAAGGAAAACCAGTTGAAATCTCTCTCGATGATAATTGTAATAATTGTTCCCCTGTCACGCCTGGCCACTGGGAGTACACCTACAGAACAGTTCACCGCTGTTTTACATACATCATTAAATATCAGAGCAAGCATGCATCCCATGGAAACTTTTAATGAGGTTACTAGTGCTCCTATTGTCTATTATTTCAATAGAGTCTAAAGCACTAAAATGTGTGAAAACTTGGCAAAAGACACTCGCAAGATCTAGGCCTTGCTCTCATATTTTTAGTCAGTACACTTACTTCAGGTATCCGTCCATGAGTGCTCTTAGATGAAATGCTTATCGTGTACTTAGTGTTGTGCCAGGCACCACAGAGGTTTCAAAGGTGTAAAACCTCCTTTATCTCTAAAAAGGACACAATAGGGTTGGAACGAGAAGATAAATGCTAGAAAGGAGACCACAAGCACCGGTGGGTCTGAGAGATGTTCAAAACGAGGTATGCTTTCAGCTACACCTTGAAGGAAGGAAAAGACTCCAGAGGGGAGGAAGGCTTTTTAAGCCGGAAGCCAAGATAAGCAAAGCTGTGAGGGCAAAAATGACTACGGCTGTCAAGTGGGACTCAAAAGGGGTTTTCATCCCTCTTCTTTTGTTCTTATGAGATCCTCGTGATAGAGACATGATCAGAATTATCTGAAAGTTTGTGTCATCTGCATGAACTTTCTATGGAAAAAGAGAAATGAGGGAGCCATTGAGTAAGGGAACAGTGACAATTCAGTGGTTTGGAGGAAAAGCTTGTGTCTGGGTTTTTTAAAGTATATAGAAGGGTTGTAATTGTAACAAAGTGTCTAAAATACTGCCAAGGAAACTATTGACTTCTCAGGAAGTCATGACTGCTTTCACTCAGCTAGGTGACCACACACACACACACACACACACACACACACACACACACCCCACAACCATCTATCAATGTGGTCATACCTGGTAGGCAATTAACATAGATTATGAGAGTACAGAACAGTCCAAGTGGCACACAAGTTTCTCACCCTTCTCTCTAGCCCTGTACTTTCCCATCCACATGCTCCTTCAATTCAGCTTTAAGCCTCTTCTTTTTCTTCCGCAAAAATTTACTCATGCGCAAGGACTTCTTGAATATTCTAGCTCGATTAAAATTCTAGACAGTCGTGAAGTAAGCCTGCATTCTAGAACGCATGGTCTTCTGTCATCCAGGTGGGTCCCCTGGAACACTCTCTTCTTACCCTCCTGGAAGTGAGCGAGTTTTTTGTCTAACTCAAAGGTGTTTTTTCTATTTTCCAAATAGGATAGTTGCTTCACTAATTAAATTCTGGTGAATACAGGTTTCTCCATGTTGGTAAGAGAATAGAGTGGTGGCAGCCAAGGGCAGATAAGAAAGGAAATGGGAAGCAGATAGCTAAAGCGGGCAAATTTTCAGTTATATAAAATAAATTTAGGAGATCTACTTGTCAACAATAACATACCACAGATATACTTAAAATTTGCTAAGAGGTGAAAACTTGCATTAAGTACTCATATCACAAATTAATAATACTTATAAAATAATAATTAAATATAATAATATGTTTAGTATTCATTGATAGTAATAATAAAGGAAAAATGTGAAAATCCTGGGAGTTGATGAGTAGTAGGTTTACGGCCTTAATGGTGGTGATGGTTTCACAGGGGTGTCTTATCCTCAAATTCATCACGGTAGATATACTAAATATGTACAGATGGTTTATGTGTCAATCTTATTGCAATGAGGTAGCTTAAAAATAAATTTCCACTAAGTGAGAGTGAAAGAGAGAAATTCTGGCAGTCTTTTAAAGCTTTTTACCCAACTCTCTCCCTCCAAGAAAAACGAAAAAGGACAAAGCACTTGGTGGATTGACTCCTTTCTGTGCTGTCCACCACATCCCTTCTTCATTCCACATTGCTTGGTTAGTGTTGGGCCTGACTTCCCAACACTCTTTTCGGAAGCCTTAAAGGAAGCCAGACTCTAAAGATCCTATCAGTGTCCTCTTCTAGTTTTGCCTCTGCTTTTTTTTTCCCCACCAAGGCCCTCTCTAGCAGCAGAGCTCTCCAGCCCTAGAAGAAGGGAGTTCTGTGAAAGAAACACAACTGATAATCCCATCAGCAACAGGAGGGTTTATGGGAGTCCTGTCAAGTGGAATGAAACCTCCAACATAAACCTTGTGCCATATTCTCTCTACCCTCTGAGTCAAGGCAAAAGGAGAATTCATCAAGGAAGAATGGGGAAAAGAGAATGAAAAGAATATGGGTGCAAATAAAAGAGGCTTTCGACTTCAAAGAAAGAACCAAGAGCATCTGGTGGATATGGTGAGGCAAGGCTGAGCCCCTCCAGTGAAAGTACGTAGGAAAAAGATTCCTGGTTCACAGGTTTTCAGTGGGAAGCAGAAAAAGGAAGCATAATTGGTGATTGAATTTAAATTTAGTAGACTGAGCCATAGGACGTTGCTAATATTCAACTGTTTTTCACCTGTGGAAATAACAATACCTTATGATTCAACCATATCTAAATAGCCAAGGAATTCATTTGGTGATTACACAATTTGAGGAGGATGGTGGTGGGAAATAATTGTTGGATACATGATTCATTTACCTTGTTGTGTCATTTTGTTTACCTAGTAGTTTTAGGTCAATAAAAATGCAAGCAGATTTTAAAGTTATGACTAAAACATGACAAAATCAATTGTATTTTTCTTTTAATAGCATATATTCAGATATATACTTTATATTAACTGCAGGTACATAATTTAATTATGTAGTCAAATGTATTATATGGCAATCCCATTAATTATCAGGTAAGTATCTACCAAACGGGCCAGATAGTTTTTCTTAATTTGTGGATAGGTATCCCACAAGATGTCTAAGGTTTATGGGGAATAGAATGGAAAAGATGTGACAATTGTCATTCAGCCAAGACCAGGGTGTAAAATGACTACTGAGTCCTGTGTCAGATTTTTTCCTTGCCCCAAAATAAAAATAATGGGTGTAGGAGTTGCTAAAATTAGGTGTTAGAAAAGTAATAGATGGAATCTATGATCAAATGGAAACACAATTCTTATCAGAGGAAAATATTGCCCATGAAGGCATAGACATTATTCTTCAACTCAGCTCACTAAAGGAATGGAATTCTATGCCAACAAGTATAAAGAATAATAATAACTATATATATATATATATATATATATATATATATATATATATATGCCTGGCTTGAGAAATTTTTCATGACTTTACTTGTTCCAAAAAATGACAAATTGAAGTCGAACAAATGCAATAATTTTTGGTCTTTGTTTATTTCTTTTTTAAAGGAAAAGAAAGAACAGAAACTTCACAGTTGGGAATAGAAAATACCTTGTGGATGTGGGATTTATTGCAAGCTATGCGCCTGAGTTAAAGCTGTTAATGCTGAATTCGCCCACCAAGATCAAAACTCCTACAAAACTCTTCCAGCTGCAGCATTTACGGCTCCAGGTTTTGTTTCAGAAAGTGGGGAATATGTTCCAGGATTATGATCTTATTTCTCTTTCTTGCCTGTTGTAAGCATAACCATAGTCTGCTCTTTTAATGCAATGGAAATGTTCAGTTGGCATTGTTTTTCTCACAACCATGGAAACACCTGCTTCCAAATTAATTTATAATCTATTTTACACCTATGGCAACAAGCCACATCCTAGCTTATTTTTTCAAGAACTTTGGTAAAGCCTGTAAGAAAATGTATAATGTCTGCTTTTTCTCTTTTTTGTTCCTCATGACATAATGTTGGCTTTTACACATTTCATTTTATGTCCAGCTTTTTAAGATGTTAATACTATGTAAAGATATGTGATACGTTGGAATATATGTGAAGTTTTTTCTGAGTCTTTCAAAGCGTCTCCTTACACAGATACTGTACACTACACATACTTTCCTTGAATCTTGGTCCCAGTTTCTCCTTTTATTTGGCCAGACTAAACCATGTGGTAAAGTATCTTTCAAGTTACTATAACAAAGAAATCTGAGCATGCTCACTCTTTCGCTAACTTCGAATTAAGAAGAATAGTTCACTTGTAAAAATGAAAAAATCTATTTCACCCTTCAATTTTGTGGAAAGGTGAAGGAAGAAGTGTTTAATACTTTAACATTAAACTGAGATAGATTAGTGCTGGGCTGATAGGTGTTCATATTTTAATATTTTAAGAAAGGAATCATTTCTTTCTCAGAAACAAAGAACACAACAAAGAAACACTGGACCGAATCAACCTTAGTAACAAAATCATCAAGGCTGACAATCCACAGGCAACTGAAATCCACGTCATCGCATGCTCCTCAAACATCTGTCATTGTTACTCCAAGAATGATGACATTATGTTACTATATGTAGAAAAGGAAAAGAAAAACTAAAATGTTGAAGTTGAATACTTTTAGTCCTAAGATTTAGAATTTTTAAAAAGCAGAAGAGATGATGGGAGAGGAAGCTGTAGGTTCCGATAGCAAAAGGTAAGCTTGCAAGTTTAGGGTAACACCACTCCAAAGGTCCGGGAGCCTAAACTGAGCATGAGGCATAATTCAGGAGCATTAAGACTACAGGCATATTTAAAAATACAAAGATGATCACTTGCTCCTTTCTGTTACAGAAATACAGTCTTCACAGCATACAGATACAAATAAATATTTACAGCCTCTGAAGATTTTCATATGGTGTTATCAGAATATTTTTAACCGTGAGCATATTTCATGATTTTTTGAATTTCCCTATGAGTTAACCTCTAGGACAAAGTGGTAGTAAACAACTATTTCTAAATCCATGTCTTAAAGGTGGTAACTAATATTTCTATTCACTTTCCCTTATGAAATTTCCATGAAATAGATAATACATTAATTTTGCCCCCCCCCAAAAAAAATGTTAGTATTTGGGGTTTTTATAACACGACATGCAGGTCAGAGTCTTTTGAAGACTCATGGACTGTACTGTTGTTGTTGTGTCGCAGCTGCTGTTCCACCACCTTTGTTTATCAGACCAGTTTACAAGTTCACACAAGACTATCAGCAGGATGCCTTAACAGCTCACAAAGATTCATAATTCAATCCCTTCAAATCCTAGAGCATTCTTGCTTCATCTATCTTTCTCAGTAATCTTTTAAATTAGGAAGAAAAAGAATTTAATACAGATGAAACAACAGGCAGATGGGCAGCCAGCAAGGGATTAGTAACACCACCTTATAATGAGAAGTCATTGCCTAATTGGTAAGCCATGCCCTTCAGACAACAACGTTAGTCACCTATTTATTCCTTTGTTTCATGTGCTGTGTTTGCCTACTGATGTCTCCCTGTCCCGAGAGCCTTCATGCCGGGCCATGTTGGCATTGTTCATGCTAGATTATAGACTCTCCGTATCAGCACTGTGGCATAGAGAGCCGGGCAACCACTCTACGAAGGGTGGGTGGATGGACTACCTGTGAAACATTTTACAAAGTCTTCAAGACTCACAAGGTACTTATTGTTCTAGCACTAAAATTTTCATGTTCGGGAACACTCAAGTGTGCGAAAACATTACATTTTACTCTGGTTGTCCATTTCTGGGCAATGATGCGATTCGTTGCCATACATTGCCAACAGTCTTTCAAATATTTGTAGACGCTATATCAAGGTTTTACCAGAAGACAATAAAGACTTGTGAGTCCAGGAAGACACTGTTGATAACATATATCTTTTGTTAATTGCTATCTAACCATAATGGAAATATCCATAAAAACTAAATAATTTTCATGCCTCTTAACATCACAAACACTACTCTTCCCTCCCTGGGTCTTCTTCCTCCTCCCAAGATATTTCCTGCAACTAGGCAGCCTCCACGGTTGAATCTTTGGGTTCCCCTCAATATCTGCCTCTTTAATGACTCTCCCAAGATGAAAGCCTCTACCAAGAGGCTGCTATGATGGTAGTTGGCAAATTTATGTTTCCAATCCTAATACCCCCTAATAACTCTGGCCCCATTTCCCCCCAAAAAAATTACACCACTGATGCGTCTAAATATCATCTTTCCCTAACAACCAGTTCCTTTTCCAGTCCCCTACTGCAATTACTTGTCACCATAACCCCTTTACCTATCTGCAAATTACTATTTCACCTTTTTAAAAATATTTTTCCAAAGAAGTAAATGGACTGGATTCACTAAAGTGCTACACAAAGGTTGATCAAAAAAATGCACTGTGTTCTAAAAAAGTGTTCCAGTAAAAAAACATACTGGAATTAACCCATCTCACTGTGATCACAGTTACCTCAGCTTCTTTCCACTTTCTTTTTTAATCCCATGTTTTGTTATGTCTAAGTGCAATGCATACAGTTTACATTGAGCTTAACTATTTTGTGCATATACATAACATAGCAAAATTATAAATTCATTCCCCCTCCCTTTTCACCCTCTCACTCTGTCCCCCTTCCCTCCAGTTCCCATTATTCTCCTCAATAAGTTCTACAAAATAATTGTGATCTGGGTTTCTCATACCAGGGAAACCATTCAATATTTTACCTTCCGCTTCTGACTCACTTCACTGAGCATGATGGTCTCAAGTTGCATCCATTTACCTACAAAAGCCTCCAACCTATCTATCTTTATAGATGAGTAGTATTCCATTGTGCATAAATACCACAATTTAGGTAACCTTTGGTCTGTTGATGGGTATTTTGTTGTCTTCTACATCTTAGCTATTGTTAGTTGTGCTGCTATGAACATGGGTCTACATGTATTTCTGTTAAATGTTTTTAACTCTTTGGGGAATATTCCCAGAAGAAGTATCACTGTATCTAAGGGGACATTTATTTCCAGTCTTTTGAGTCTTTCATACTGCTTTCCATAGTGGTTGTACTAGTTTACGTTCCCATCAGCAGTGCAGGAGGGTTCCTTTTTCCCTCGCTAGCACTGATTGCTGTTTGTTTCTTGATATATGCCATTTTCTCTGGGATTAGGTAGTACCTTAGTGATGTTTTGATTTGCATTTCTCTAATGGCTAAGGATGTTGAACACCTTTTTTTGAAGTTATTGGCCATTTGGACTTCTTCATCTGAGAATTGCCTATTCATTTCTTTTGCCCAGTTTTCAATCAGATCTTTGATTCTAAGGGGCTTCCTTTTCTTCAGTTCCCTGTATATTCTGGTTATGAGCCTCCTATCTGAGGTGTTGGTAGTGAATATTTTTTCCCAATCTTTCGGTTCTCTTTTTACACCGTTGATAATTTTATTTGCAGTACAGAAACTTTTTTATTTGACATAATCCCATTTGCTAATTCTGGGGCTATTTCTTTTGCTTTTGGTGTCTTTTTAAGAAAGTCCTTGCCTGCACCTATGCCTTTTAGATGTTTCCCCAATTTGTATACCAGGAGGTTCAGTGCTTCAGTTTTAATATCTAGGTCTTTGATCCACTTTGATTTAACTTTGGTGCATGGTGACGGGTGTGTGTCTATGTTCATTCTTCTGTGTGTGAATTTGTTGAAGAGGCCATCCTTCTTTCAGTGGATGCTTTTGGCTCCTCTGTCAAAGATTAGGTAGCTGAGAGTATTTGAGTTTGTCTCTGCATCATCAATTCTGTTCCACTGGTCTATCTATCTTTTTTGTGCCTGTACCATATAGTTTTTACAACTATTGATTTATAGTATACCTGTATGTCTGTATTGTAATGCCTCTTGCTTTTGTCCTGTTACTCTTGTTTTGGCTATTCTAGGTCTCCTTTGGTTCCATGTGAATTTAAGAATTATTTTTCAAGTTCTGTGAAAAACATTGTTGATATTTTGATAGGAATCACAGTGAATCTGTAGATCAGTTTTGGCAGTATAATCATTTTGACTATATTGATTCTGCCTATCCAAGAACAAGGGATGTCTTTCCATTTTCTGATGTTGCCTACAACTTCTTTCTTCAGTGTAATGTAGTTTTTTTCTTTATATAGGTCCTTCACTTCCTTGGTTAGGTATACTCCTAGGTATTTAGTTTTTTGCTGGATTATTGAGAATGAGATTATTTTCCTGAGCTCTTTCTCGTTGGGTTCATTGTTGATGTAGAGAAAAATTGTTGATTTTTTAGTATTGATTTCATATCCTGAGATTTGGCTGAACTTGTTTATTATTTCCAAGAGTTTCATAGTGGAGTTTTTGAGGCCTTCCATGTAGATAATTGTATTATCTGTAAATAAGGATAGTTTGACTTCCTCCTTTCCAATGCATATTCCCTTTATTTCATTTTCTTGCCTGATTGCTATGGGAAGTGTTTCAAGAGCTATGTTGAAGAGTTTTTATCATGAAAGGGCTTGAAATCTTATCAAAGGCTTTTTCTGCATCAATTGAGATCATCATGTAGCTTTGTTTTTGCTTTTGTTGAGGTTGTGTATTACATTGATTGATTTACATTCATTGAACCAGCCATGCATCCCAGGAAGGAAGCTCACTTGATCATGGTATATGATCTTTCTGATTACTTGTGGATTCTATTTGACAGAATCTTATTAAGCATTTTTGCATCTATATTCATTAAGGATATTGGTCTATAATTTTTATTCATGGTTAAGTCTTTGTCTGGTTTTTGGATTAAGGTGATGCTAGCCTCCAAAATGAGTTTGATGGTATTCTTTCTCTTTCAGCTTCATGGAACAATTTGAGAAGAATTGGAGTTAATTATTCCCTGAAGTACTGAAAAAATTCTGCTCTGAATCCTGGTCCTGGATTTTTCTCTGTAGGTAGAGACTGTATTTCTGCTTCAATGTTTGTGTGTGTAATGGGGTTACTCAAGATTTTTATGTCTTCTTCATTCAATTTTGGTATTTTGTATATGTCCAGAAAGTCATTCATTTCTTCTCAGTTCTCTAACTTGTTAGAATATAGGTGTTCAAAGTATTTTCTCATAATATTCTGAATTTCTGCTTAGAATGCTGTAATTTCATCATTTTCATTTCTAAGTACCTTAATCTGTCGTTTTTCTTTCCTTCCTTTGGTGAGTTTAGCTAGAGATTTGTCAATCATATTTATTCTTTCAAAGAACCGGCTCTTTGACTCATTACTCTTTTTATTGTCTTTTTAATTTTAATTTCATTAATTTCAGATCTGACCCTTGTAATTTCTTTTTTTCTATTGCTTTTTGGCTTAGGTTGCTCTTGTTTTGCTAGGACCTTAAGGTCCATCTAAATCAGTTCTGTAAGTCCTCTTTTGTGAGTATCTTTATAAAGTGTGACCAAAAATAGGATGGGTGCTACAACTGAGGGCTATCTAACTGAAAGACAAGTTTGTAAAAACATTGCCTTACCTTATCCACCAGATATGGCACTGGATGGTTTCTGGCTCTTTCCAATGTCAAAATGGCCTGAATCTACTCCGGACATTAATAAATGAACCACAATAGCACTAGAGACACATAAAATGATGTATATGTTCACAACAAAGGGGTTAAGTACCATGTGCTTTTTACTGCAAGTGTTTTTAAATTTTAAATATTCACCATAATTTTTGATCACACCATTTATTTTACTATGAACCTTAATGCATCTCTGAAAAGCATCTACTCTTTACTCCTTCAGGGGCCTTTCCTATCAGATCCCAAAACTCTCCTACCTCCCTCACTTTTCTCCATCTCCTATGGGGCTGAAAAGTTTGTCTTTCTCCCTCACTTTTGACATAGCTCCATGATATCAGACTGTTTTTGACATTTTTGTTCACTGTACCCCAGGAATGAGAACATAGTAGGTACTCAACTATTATTTCTTGAACAAATGAAAGTACAAATGGATAAGTGAAAGGAAGAAGCCTTAATACTCCAGAACCTCTAAATCACAAACGATGATCCTATTTGAATCTACTCTTACATCTATCCCACACATCTAATTACTTTTAAAAAGCCTGTGATTTGTCCTCCAACATTTCCTTTCTGCCAAGTCTAAGCATTCTTCATCCATTATTCCATGAATGGTTCTCTGTCCTTGTCCTTGGTCAATCAATTTAAATGTTGAGGTCTCCTTCCAACAATAGACTAAGGCATTAACCAGAATAAAATCTCAGTTCTGAAACTGTGAAGGTAAGGGGCCTCTTGTTCCCTCAGAAGTAGGGAAAGACAAAAAATTATCAGCCTTCAACAGGTTAATTTCATTGTCTCTGTGTTATGGTTTGGATCTGGAGTGTCCCCCAGAAGACTCATGAATTTGGATACAGTGGAATAGCTGTGAACTGTGTATTTTTGTGAGGTGGGGCCTGATTGGAAGCAGTAGATACATGGGGCTTGACCTGGAGGGATTAGGTCAATGTTTGGAGAATGTGGAACACCTAAGGTAAAACTTTCAGATTTGTGTTATTGATTTATGGACCAGGAAGTGAGGAGGGGGTGGGGGCGGGCATTTGCCCTGGGGAGCCAGACTGGCAGCTTGAACTAAGTAAAGAAAGGAAGAAGAAATGTTGTTACAGCTTCTTCCTGGGAAAGATTTGACCTTGCCTTAACCTCCAGAGATTAACTCTTTCCTTCTTCACTTACTTAGTTCCTGTCTTGTTTGGCTCTGTCTACAATGCCAGGAGCCGCTCTCCAGCCTTCACCATGTGCTTCCATCGTTGTTGGCTGCTCATGAATGAATTGTGTGAGACCTTCTAAAACTGTAAACTAAATAAATCTTTCTTCCCTTAAGTTGTGCACATCAGGTACTTTGCCCCATCGCTGATGAAGTAACTAAGATGTCCTGTCATACCTTTCCCAGTGGATCACTACAAAGGACACATTATTATTTCACCTGGGCACTTCTTGTCCTTTCTCAAAACTCTATCATTCTTTCGTCCACAGGGTCAAGAGACTTATCTTATGAAAAAAACATTGGAGTGAAGTGGACTGGGCCAAACGGTGCCTTCTCTAACCGGAAGCTCCATGTAGACAGCAGCGAGTTCCTTGCCTCTGACTGCCACACCATTGAAGAAGCACATCAGAGGAGTGCCTGGCTCAGTCCAGCCTTTCCCTCCAGACACTTCGTTCTCCGTCACAGAAAGATAATCCCCTCACCAGGGTATCCCCTAACAATTCCATGACACTGCGTAATCTGCTGACAAGAAAGATCATGGGCAGTGGAGCAGCCTCAGTGGCACCAGGCATTGCACAGTCCCAGTCCTGGGGACAAAGATGATAAGATCCACAGCAGCAGGTCAGAGGAGGGTGACAACAGCATGTACTGCGAACACAAGAACAGTGGTAAACGCAAAGGCTATTTTCATGTGTACACAGCAGATGGACCCAGGCATTTTCTATAACGGAGGAGGACTTTGGGACTAGCTAAGGTCTGTTGACAGCGACAGCAGAAGCACAGAACTAGGAACACAATGATACTGTTTATGTGATTCCTATTTTATTCCTTGGCTCTGTAACTGGGAAAACAGAGGTTTCATAAAAATGAAAATAACCACAACTACCTCAATGAGCACTTGCAGAATTTATATGGAGAATGAAAACATGAGCCTGAAACATAGCAGAAACTTTCTTACTGATTCTCTCTCTACTTTCATTCCAAACAGCCCTCTTCCTCCCGAAAGCAGCCTATGCATGCTTCAAGAAATTATGCACTCAAAAATATTCATAAGGCATTTATTAGGCTTTTTGAATATGACATAAGTAACTGAGCCTTACTAGTGACTAGAGGATAGCACAGGTGCTTAATAAATATTAGTACATTGACAAGACCAATCCCTAGTAGCCCCATCTCAGACAGCCCGCTGCGGGAGTCTGTATGCTCCAGAGAACTCTAACTGGGGCTTGCTGTCACAGGAAGTAGTTAACATTGACTTTATGATTAAGGGTAACCAAAAGATGGAAATAAAAATAAATGCCTTGGGAAAAAAGAAACAGCTGAGTGATCTAACTTCAAAATAAAATGCTAAAATATCTATCCCCATCTATAGAAAGAAAATCTGGTATATTCCAAGAGGGATAACATCAGCAGTTAACATGACAAACCATGCCAAATTCTGTCATAAATCAAAGGAGAAAATAGTCAAATGACAATTTTTACTACTGAGATTTGTAGAAGTTGTATGTATTTCATTCATTGTATAACAGGTTAATTTGGCATCACAGTTGATACAGCTTTAAAATGGGTCAGATCACAATAGGGGTCCATTTAAATGAAAGGCACCAAATAAAATGGAGCCTTACATTTTAAAATTCACCAAGTTTTAAAGCATGATACCAAACTGTTATAAGTTATAATTTCTGAAGATCTTAAACTCTGTTTGGCACAAAAAAAAATGCCCATAACATGAATCGTATATTCTTTGAGTTTCACATTCCAAAGAAATATTTTCTCAATCAAAAACAATCATTGAGTTCCTGCTGCCCACCTAGCAGATACTCTTTTATTCTCTGAAGAGATGATGACTAAGATAAAATATCACGTCACACAGAGTCTACAGATTATTTTGGAGAAAGATAAAGGAACATAAACAGTGTGACAGGAGTGGATAATGAGAGGACAGTAAATCTTCCTGGGGGAGGGAAGGTGATAAGACAAAGCGTTCTAAGAAAAATACTTCTTAAGATCTGGAAAACAAATAATTTGTCAGGTGGATTAGTCTAGAGATGAGAAAGAGAAGGGACACTCCACTGTGGGAAAGAAATACAAAGGCAGACGAAGGAACCACACACAATAGCTAGGAACGTTTATCTCAAGAGTTGAGTCAACCATTAAACACTATTTTCAACATGAGACAAAAAGGAATGGGGATGTAGCTTAGTACCAGAGCACTCACTCACTTAGCATGTGCAAGGCCCCATGGGTTGAATGCCAGCACTGCAGAACAATTTATAAGGTAGGGGGGAAAAGTACTGTTTTAATTGCCAAGCTATTTCTAGTAAATCCCCTGTCACGTGCTAAGCTCAATAAATCTTTATTAGATAAATAAATTCTCAAAGAGTAGACAGGTCTCAAGTGATGACATTTTCATAGGGCTCTAAATATTTCATTCTTTTGGGGGCACCTAAAAGACTTTTAAAGCAAGAGCGGGTTTGGGTTTTAGGAAGTTGTCCCGGGCAAGTCTCCTAAAGATGAGCTGAGGGAGACCAGGAAAGAATGCAGAGAACAGGTTCAAAAGAACTGCAAGAAATTATGGGATGCAGACCAAGGAGAGGGGAAGGGGAGTAATTGGTAGAATCATTTGGCAACGAGAATGGATAGTGCCGTGTGATTGTTTAGGTATCAAAGGTGAAACAAAGAGGGTAGCCTAGAGCGGGTCCCAGATACCTGACAACCATCACTAGGAGAATGTTCCTGCCATTCCACAGTGTAAGAAATGTGAACAATATCTTCCATGAATCTATTTATTGAAAACAGATTCTCATGTACTTACAACAAAAATCCTGGAGCAGATATGAAGAGACATGCTGGAAACGTTGGAATGGTTTTATGATTTACTTATTCATTCACTCAAAGAATATTTAATAAGCTCTGGTCTATGTCAAGTAGTATATTAAGTGCTCACTGGGGACACAGTGTGTGTGGGGAAAATGGCACTCCCACTCATGGGGCTTACAGCTTTGTATTGAAGATAGTCTATCAATTGTATCGCAGGCAGTGCGGAGACGAATTATGGAAGGGTTTAAAGGCCAGGTCAAAGAGGTTCCCTTAAGAGTGGTAGAAGGCTACGGTAGGTTTTTAGAGCAGACAGGAAGATAATAAAATGGTAATTACACTTGGAAAACATAACTCTAGCTGTTGTACTAGAGGATGGACTTTGGAGGCTCTTACAGGCTTCCAAATGGTGATAACTGGACCTTTGACTCCAAAAATGAGGACGCTCTAACATCACCTTGATTGCTTATAATCAGGTTCTATATTTATAGGTGAGTGCCTTGTACTATGCAGTTTCTGTAGATTCCCAGTAACTCACTATAACTGTGGCTGGTAGGGTGCTGGGGAGAGAGAGATGGATTAAAGAAGTTTCTGGGAAGTAGAGTTGATGGTTTCTCCGGATGCCACAGGCTTTACCACTGGTACTAGCTTCTCCTGGCTGTTGATTTGTGGCAAGTAGGGAAAGCCGCAGCACAGAGGGAGGGGAAGGAGTACAGTCATCTGGCAGCAGTAGAAGACCATGCTAGGAAGCCCCCATCTCCTTTCCTAATTCTATCCTGCCCCCCACAACTGGCCCTTTGCCATTTCTGTCCCCAGAAACAGGTCCATTTAGTCTTTTGATTTATAAATGAGAAACATCAGGCAACAGAAAGTACATAACATTCCCAAACCAGTGCCAGTCTATCCTGAAACAAATTATCAAATTAAAGTTTCCCCGCATCCTTGTTCAATGATGCATTTAACTAACACATGTTGCTCTCTGACCAACATGGCCAGGCTCAAGCTCATGAGCCTCCTTCTCCCTCACTCTGAATTGTCTCTCTCGTGCTATTTACAGTAGCCACGGTAAGCCCAACAAATGAAACTCACCAATTTGTTGCTATTGCAACTCAGCCCAGATAAAAGACTCAGTTGATAAAGGGATAATTAAACCTTTGTTCTAAATGAGCTTATAGGATTATCTCTAGCTTTTAGCTCTCCATGCCATCTTTGTCCCTGGGTGCCAAATATAATCCTATGTTGGTTAGAAGCAGGACTTGACAAGCAGGAAAATTGTAAAGTATTACTAAGGCAAAAATAAATAACTATTTAATATACTTATTTTGAGCAGTTTTTTGGAAATCATTTTACTCCTTCCATAGAGGTTACAAGATACTGTACCCCCGGGAAGCATACAATCTTCATGATTTTTTTTTAAAAAAAAGACATAGCTACTAATCATTTTGTGACCTGCCTCGCAGTTAAGTCTAAGGAAAGGTAGGGCTTGAGGAGTGGCCAGAAACACGGGGATATAGCTGCCAATGACGGACGAGATGGAAAAGGCAAGCCCAAGGGAAATATAGTCCAAGAAAGAAAACTCTTGGAAAGCAGAAAAGAAAGAACATGAGCTTTATGGCTTTTGGAAGGGCTGGGATATTTCAGGGAGGACTGAGGGGTTTCTGTTTGTATCTTTGTGTGGTTGATTGGCTTTCAGATTGGTTTGTTTGTTTGTTTGTTTGTTTGTTTTTTGGCTACGCTGGAATGTTGGAAAGAGGAGTAACAAGAACAAAAAGCTCCGTATTTTCTACTGCGTCAGACAATTTAGAGTTTTAAGAAATACTTTTCTGGTTCTATCAAACTTCTAATCAACATTTGCTCTGTTACAAAACTTACAAAAGACTATTAAAGCTTCCTGCACACTACTGTTGGTAGAAAAAGTGGAGACAATACAAAGCAGAGTTTTATGGGAAAAGCCTTCTTTCTCTTTTTCACATACACAATGCTTCACGAACTTTCATACCCTCCTTGCCCAAGGGCCACGCTAACCTTCTTTGTATCACTCCAATGTTAGTATATGTGCTGCTAGCATGAACATGGGAAGAGCTTTCCTGTGTGGCACCACTTGGAGAACCACTGGATCAGAACACGTGTGAGAGACTGTGGCATATGACATGAAAACAATCAGAGAATTTTTTTTAGATGCAAGATGTCTGTGTCCGTCTTGCAGTCTGGAAATTCAAAAGGGAAAAAAAGAATAGAGTCAACTCCACCCTGGGGAGTCTCAGAGATAAATAAGCCATCCGTTGTCTCTGAGTCTGCCAGTCCGGAGAATTCTTGCATATTACCTGATACAAGAAATTACATTACTAGCAATGGAAAGTGAGTAAGAGGCTATAGTATCGCATCGACAGCAGCGTCAGGCCATAACATGGCGGAAACGCCAGAGACCCCCCCCCCCCCATAAAGCTTCCCAAAACATTCTGAACTTGTCTAGTTGGGATTCCAAAATTTAATGCAACAAAATGGCACTGAGGGAGCCAACAAAGTTGTATTCAAAGAGGGAACCAGCTCATCGCTCAGGCAAACACCTCCAGGGGCCCAATCCTAAGAGAAACTCCTGCCGGTGAGTGGACCATATGCACCGTGAGCTCTTGGACCACAGCTCTGGTTACTCCTCAGCGGTCCTCTTACTCTTGGGTCACATGGCTGGGACAATACACCCAGTCTCCTACTTCCTCAGGAAGCATAATCCCAGGAAAAGCTACACAAAGAAGGAAAAAATTATGGGCTATGGTAGAAGGACAAGTTTTCATGCAAGAATGTGATGAATATCAATAGCTACTCTGTAGTGAGCATGTCTTGTTACAGGCTCTGTGTTCAGCACATTTTTGTATTATCAAATAAATTTTCACAACCTCTCTGTTACAGGATTGTTTTCAGATCTACCTGTAAGTAGTAAAGGAGGACTTCGTACCAGACTGAGTCTGAAAACCATGCCACTTGCCCTCAGCTCTTCTGATTCAGTTCAGGGGAGCTACCAAAGCCTTCAGCTTGACTCGACATTTAAAAAAAAAAAAGAATGGGAAGAAGAGAGAAGTAAACAGTCATAATTATCCAGTGGAAAAGCACAGGACAAATCTGGATGAGGAGAAAAGACAAGAGAGGGGACAGTCTGGCTAAGGTTAACTGGAAGCTTTTGCACATCCATGATAAAGAGAATAAGACACAATGGGTGACCATGTGAATGGACTGGTAGGCTTAGGAAGATAAGGAAGAGTTGGAACGCATCAAGGGAGATACTAACACAAAGAGAAGCTGGTGACTGTCCCAGGGCTGGGTTCCAACATGACAGGCATACTTGGCTTGACAAACCGGAAAGTGCCTGAAAGAAGAAAGCCTGGATGGAGATGAAAGGACACAAACAGACACACCCACCTGCTGGAAAACAGAAATGGACCTACAGCAACAGCAGCTGATACCCCACATTTTCAACCGGGCTGAGCTCTAACACAAAGGAGTGACAGATTGTCAGCAACTGTTTTCAGAAGAAAGCCTATGATCACAAGACCCAGGCCATATCTGGATCTGCACCACATGTCACTGGGGCCAGCACAAATGAAAAGTCTCTACCCCCGGGGCTCAGTTAAGTCAAGGGAGTTTATCTCCAAGAATTCTTTGTTTTTCATGCATTCTTGTGGTCTAACACGGCCATTTCCAAAGGAAGATTTTTGTGTCTCCCATTTTCTCAGAGAGGGAGGTTAATCATAAAGTGAAAAGAGTCACATCAACTCTCCCAGGGACTGGTCCTGGCTAGACAGGATCACGCAGGAGCCAAAGCTCAGGGGTGGCATCTCCAGCTTACCTCATCCCTGCCTCCGTCCTCTGTCTTGGCATCTTCTTTCCTCCCTCCTTCAGTGCCTACCATGGATTCTAGGCTCTTTTTTGCAGACATGTCTCAGTGTAACATTTCAGTGGTTCTAGAATTTCACTGGGTGTAAGAATCACCTCACATCTCTCATTTCTCCCTTCAAAGATTCTGTCCCAGTTGGTCCTGTTTGGGGCCCTTAAGTCAGTGCTTTTAAAAGATGCTGAACTGGTTCTGATGGAAATGGTTCACAGATAAGAAACTTCACCAGAATGTATGTGGATAATCAAAGTATTCATTGATGATGGCTTAGTCCTTAATAAAGAACTCTTACTGGAGGCACGTAAAGCTAAAAATATGCATCTCCAAGGGTGGAATGTTGGCTAGAGAAAGGGGATTTGGAAGATGGATCATTCCCTTCATTCAGCATCATTCAGCTTAGAAGAAAGGTACAACCAAGTACTTCTGTGTAGCAAACAAATATTTTGTATCGTTCCACTGACCTTACAACTTTAAAAACAGCCAAGGTAGCTATTAAAAGTCATGATTTTGGTAAATATTTGAACACAGAAAACTTGTTCACAATTTTTACGAAACAAAATTAAAGTTACAACACGATTTTAAAAAAATAATTCACCCTACAATTCAATATTGCAAGAGGCAGCTACTCACTTTCTCATGTATTTGACCCTTGTTTTGTTGGGGGGTGTGGGAGGTGGGTGGTTTGAGACAGGATATCGCTTTGTAGTCCAGGCTGGTCCTGAACTCACTACAGAGCCCAGGTTGGCCTTGGGCTCATAGCAATCCTCCTATCCTCCTGTCTCAGCCTCCCAAGTGCTGGGGATTACAGGTGTGTGCCACCACGCCCGGCTTATTTGGTGCCAGGAAATCGAACTGGGGTACTCAGTGCTTGACTTAGCACTTGCTAGGCAAGTGCTTTAACCACTGAGCCATTCCTCCAGCCTCTGACCCTGGATTTTTTTCCTCACCACTCTCCACCCCTGACATTCCCATGCTGCCAATACATATTTCTGCCTTGATTGTCAGGTTAGATCCATAGAATCATCTGAATATTTCCACTACATCAGCACAAATTGTAATTAAAGAGGAGACAGAATTTCTTAAGTCTAAATACAAAGATGTTCCCATTTTTCTCAGAACCACAAACATCAAAATCATTGTCATGTCATAGTAACTGACCATACATTTATTTTTAAAGGTTTTATTATTCTGCCTACATTTTTCCTTTGTTAATTTTATTTTGTATTGTAACTTGCCCTTTTACACATTTGTGACTATCTTGAAGACATAATCTTTACTAACATGAGCTAATACTCAAAAGGAAAATATAGCAAAATAATAAATACGTATCCTGCAGGTCACATTTAACCTTTACTTTTTCCATTTTAAATTGCCATTCCCATCACTATCTTAAAAGCAATGTGAAAAACTCTATGAATGTTAACGCAACCCGTGGTTGTAAGACAGATATCTTGGACACACACACACACACACACACACACACACACACACACCACATCACATTTTGTCTATTCATCTGTTGATGGATGTGGAAGCTGCTTCCAAGATTTCGCTGTTGTTAGTTGTGCTGCTACAAACATTGGTATCTGTGTATCACGGACATCTTTAATTCTTTGGGAAAGATACCCAGAAGAGGTATAAGCTGGTCAAAAAAGACTTTTTTTTGGAATATTCAGGAAAATAGGATCGTAGTTAGAAAGGCCTTGAAGGGGAGCAAAGGGAAAGGTTGTCTGGAGCTCCTGGGTTATTTCTTTCTACAAACTCCAGAGGATCTTTAAAAGATTGAAGATTCTCTAACAGCATTCACATTTTAGAATATGCAAATATTCTGGACAGCTGCCACCTGCCCACAGTATTATGAAGAAATCTTTAATGTCTCTTTGCCTTGAATCAGGGTTTATTCACTCATAGATATTTACTCCTTACTTTTCATGTGCCAGAATGTTACAAAAGAAGCACTAATGCGGGGCTGGGGGCATAGCTCAGCACTTAAAGCACTTGCCTAGAGAGCACAAGGTCCTGGTTGCAATTGCCCAGCACCAGATTAACTTGGTGTGATGGCTCAGACCTGCAATCCTAGCACCCTGGAGATGGAGTTAGGAGGATTGCTGTGTGTTTGAGGCCAGCCTGGGCTACATAGTGAATTCAGGACCAACCTGGGCTACAAGCAAGACTCTGTCTTTAAAATAAATAAATAAAGGGGCTGGAGGAGTAGTTTGGGGGTTAAAGCACCTGCCTATCAAGCTCAAGACCCTGGGTTCGATTCCATAGCATTACATAAACTGGATGTGGTGGCACACTCCTCTAATCCCAGCTTTCAAGAGGCTGAGGCAGGAGGATTGCCATTAGTTCAAGGTCAACCTGAGCTCCACAATGACTTCAGGACCAGCCTGGACTAAAGAGTGAGACCCTGTCTCAAAGAAATAAAACAATTTATTAAGAATTCATAATGTGTCAAGCAAATCTTTAATTGATGGAGAAAGAGTTTGATAAAGTGAACAAACTAGTTTTCAGACTAAATGTTAAAGAGTTTAAAAAAATACATTTAGAAACTATTTTGTCCTCTTGAAGGTAAACTGGATTTCTATAAGGTAACTTTGCTTACATACAGGAAACCTGTATGTTACACCATGACGCAAAAGTTCTTATCCTCAAGCCGTTTGCTTCAAGATAAAACTATTCGCCTGTCATGGAGATATTATAAAACGTAATTGGGATAAGGATTTTAACATATTTGAAAACAATTAGAAGTATTACACAATTATTTCTCCTGAATCTTAGGCCTTAGCTCAAGCTTCATCTCATTGTTGAAATCTTTCAGAAATTTTACCAACCTCCTGCAAGCCTGAAGTACTTAGCACACGTCGCTCACCTCATGGGTCCGTTTGCTAACCTTGCATCGAGTCCTCACTAGCAGCACAGGGCAATGCTGACGAGGGAGGGCTGTGGCAGAGGCTTGGAGCTGACTTTATCTTTACATCTTTAGGAATAGGGCTTAGATGTGTTTTAGTGTTCTCACTTTTAAAGCAAGCGAGATAGGGGCTGGAGGAATAGCACAGCAGTAAAAGCACTTGCTTTGAAAACGCAACCCCCTGGGTTCAATTCCCCAGCACCACATAAGCTGGGTCTGCACGCCTGTAATCCCAGCACTTGGGAGGCTGAGGCAGGACGATTGACATGAGGCCCAGGTTAGTCTGGGCTCCAGAATGAGTTCTGCTCCAGCCTGGATTACAGAACAAGACCCTGTCTCAAAAAATAAATTTAATTTAATTTAAAAACAAGACAGATGAAGAGATAAGTAAAATAGTTCTATGCATGCGATTACTCTGATATTTAAAATTCTACTATGAGTATAGTCATGTACACCTGTAATCCCAGAACTCAAGAGGCTGAGACAAGGAAATCGCTTTAATGTAGGAGTTCAAGGCCAGCCTGGAAAATACAAGAATTTCAAAAAAAAAAAAAAAAATCAAATCTATGGACTGTCACAGATGAAAGGGCTCAAAGAAATATGATGATTAAAGTAGTGTGGTATCCTAAATAGATTCTAGCACAGGGGAAAAAAAAGAAGTAAAAACCAAGGAAATCCAAATAAGAATGAACTTTTATTAGTAATTCTCTACTAATATTGATTTACCAGTTATGACAAGTGTACCACCCTAGTACGAAGTATTAACAACAGAAGAAACTGAGTTACAGGTCATATAGAACTTTGTGCACTATCTTTGCAAGTTTTCTGTAAATCTAAATCTATTCTAAAATTTAAAGTTTTTTTAAAATATAAAAGAATTATAAGACGTTTAAATGTTACTGTAGGTAAAGTTTTCGTAGGATGTAGGGTCGTGGTATGCTCTCAATAAAAGGCAAGTGGCATTTGTCCGGCAATACAGACACAACAGGAGTGGGAAGCCAGCAAAGCCTCTAAGAAAAGTTGAATTTCTTGTCACTTAGGCAGTTTGTTTTGTTTTTGTTGCTGCTTTTGAGGCATTATTTTTCTGTCATTTAACAAACATCTGTCGCTATAAGTAAAATTATCATTTACTGTTCAGCATCACACAGAAAAGAATTTAGCGTGTTAAAGACTATATACACTAGAGAGTCTTTTGTTCATAATTGTGTAGCTTATAATTGGTAAAATTCACTCATGTGAAATGTCAGTGACATCTGTGTGAGAAGCTATGTATTTAAGCCATAGGTTTCCGAAGTGTTTCAATTTCTGAATTATAATTGTGAGTACAGATCTAGTCATGCTTTCTTGACTGGCTTTACATCAAGTCAAAATACCTTAACATGACATCCTAGGATGAGCACAATTTAACCTTTCTTGATTTCTCAGCCATCTACTACACAATGCTCCACCATTTTTACATGTACATATCTCATCATAAAATAATTCTCATGTTTGGAGGTTTATTCCATATGACCACTTCTATTTCTTCAAAACTAAGTAATTGCTGGCTCCCTCCATTCTCCTGAATTATTTTACCAAAAAGATTATAAAAGTTAAAATCGTCTGAGGAGCACTATGTATGATTTATTCAGCTCATAGTAATTTTTTAATTGAGTTTACTGATTTCAAACCATTTTTCTTGGAAACAGAATGATTGTGATTAGTCAAGCTAGCAGATCCCCATAGACTCTATTCTTGTCTCCAATTCCTTAGATACTATATACGTTTCTGTGCCACACTGTCACATGGGCTTACGCTGCTTTGGAAGTATTGCTGTTTCCTTTCTTCACGCTCTACTTTAGATACTCCTTATCTCTTTTCGTTCCCTTGGGAGCCAAACACACTCCTCTCAGTAGCTGTATACAGGGAAGTAACCACATGTTTGTGAGCACGGACAGTTTTCATTCTCAGTTCTAACACATTAACTCTTGATGTTCATTCTCTGATTTTATTTCTGAGAGTTGCCAATAATCAAACTTCCCTCACCTGACCAAGAGCCTGCCTTAACTACCTACTGTGTATCCTTAAGCAGCCAAGTCTCCAGGGAAAGTCTTGGTTTAACTTAAATGGAGATTTGGATCTCCTCAAAGACAGCCCAAGTTGACCAGCAAACATATGTGATACTTTTTTTACAAAATCAACATAGTGATGACAAAACTTCAAATAATACCAAAAGTAGAGAGACAAATCCTTCCTTAACCCCCCACTATAGTGATTTATTGCAAAAAATAAAGGGTTTCTTCTCATGTCTATTTTCTAAATATCTTATACATAATAAATGTACACTTTTCTAATTTTATAAACATTAAAATTATTGCAACAATTCTATTCTTAACCAATAGAAATAGTCTTTTGTATTTACTTTACCCCTTTTGCTTTTATTTTGACTAATCTATATAATCCTATATGGAAAGAGAATTGTAGATAAGAATCAGACCTTTGAATATGAAATATGGCAAAGTAAACAAGGGTCTAAATTTCACATCTGTCCCACACACACACATTTTGTTCCTCACTGAAACAGGGAGCCAAATTCTATGGCCTCAGAGACAATCTTCAAAGACCATAGAACTTAATTTCTGAACTTAAACCTAATCATGGCTCCTTTTATTCCTATATCTTTGATACTACAGGCTCAATTCCTATGTAAACTCATCTCATACCCTTACGCCAGATCCTTAAAAAGTAGGTATCTTGACAAGAGAATTTCCCTAAAAACTCTTAAAAATTATGATGAAGCCAGCATGTTAGATTTGATGGCAGACATCGCTGAAGCTACGAAATCTGCTCTCCACCACCAGTTGAATTTGGGTACATCTATTTGTGCAGTGTGCTAGACAAAACCATGCTTCTAAAAGCCAGAATGAGACTTTGCCCAGCATCTCTTAAAAACCAAGCCAGCACAGAAGGCAGCTCATGCGACGTTGGTGTAATCATTCAGGAACTTCTATATATTCTGTGACTCTACTCCTAAAGCCAAAGCACAAAAAAGAGAGAGAGAGAAAGCATGAGAACCCATGGGATTCTGTCCTAGCAGTCAACTCAAGTAAATCTTTGCATTGCATTTATTTGAAAGAAGAAAAAAAAGTTGAGTTTATAGAAGTGGAAAGTAGAATGCTAATTACTATGGATGAAGGTAAGGTGTTGGGAGGGCTAGGAGAAATAGGGGGAAAACAAAATAAGAACAAGACCACAACAGGGGCCCCACCCACATCCCTCAGCAGTCTCCACAGCATCACTCCCGGCCCATAATGAGCACGAGTGGAAATACAGCACAGAGTGCCCAAAACCCAGATTCAGACTGCCGTCGTTTACTCTCGGCTCATTGAATCTTTACCCCTGGACATGTGGCCTATGGCACAGAGCTCCACTTACCGCAAGCCAAAGGGCTTGATTATAAGTTGGGCCAAGGGAAGAGAAACAGGAAGGATGTGCAGACGCTGAACAGTTAGTGAAACGGTGCTTGCACAGACTCTTATGAAAACATAGCGTTCAACAGACCCATGGGGAGAGCTTTCTGCTGAGATGTTGTGCACCCACAGAGGTGAGGAGCCAAGGCCACTGACAGGGACAGACAAGACTGGGTACTCAGACAAGATTGGACTGTACATCATTTGTCAGGCAGCTCCGAGCTCCACTCGTACACGTTGCCAGCAACAGCACCTCCTAATACCAAGGTCAAAAATAAATTCTTCAACTTGACACATGAACACAGACCAAGGCAGGTCTCTCGAGTTTTGAATTCTCATCGTAGCCTAACAATGATTGATGATGATGGAGCTGTGGTGAAGAGACATATTACTGAATTTCCCATCCCTTTTCCAATTCCCTTGATTATTTTCAGCCTTTGCAATGTAATACTTCCTGAAATCCCCACTTCACTTTTTCACTTGCCTCAGCTAACCAGTAGTTACACTGAGCTCGCTTTCATTTCCACATACGCGGCATGTAAGCTTTCATTGTTCAGCTACCTGACCACTCCTTCCTCAGCGCCCAACCCCGCCCTCCCTCCAGACTGTGCTAGTCTATCAAGATGAAAACAAAACTATGACACTCAGAACAAACTTCTCCTGTCAGATGCACACAGGGGGCCCTCTGTTGCACAATCTGTACTTGTCCCCCATGCAATAGAGATTCGAGTCACAGATACGAGATCCAGACTGCAGATCAGAGGAGAGACTGACGTCTGCCCTTCATCTGGGCCAAAGAATACTTATCTCCTTATTTCCAACTTCTCAAGTTGCAACTAAACCTGGGGAGATGTAAATATGTAAGTAAAACCCAAGACCATATTCACAGGTTATCCCTTTCCAAACGCTAGCACTTTTCAGTAGCCTTATCACAGGCTGAGTCAACTCCTTATTCATAAAGGGCCAATAGCAAGCAGAGGCTGCCCAGTGTGCAGGAAGGCCTGCAGGAATTACCCCCTATATGGATCTTTTTGTTCTGACACTTTGGTGTGTGGGATTGGTTGTGGGCAAAGTTCCTATGTCTCTCTTTCTTGGAGCCTCAGGCTAGCCATAATCCATGCTCTTCTGAAAAAAGAAATCCTTTCTGGGCAGGTATAACATAGGAAACTTCAACAATTGTTGCTCAACACCCACAACTGGAATGGGCACTCTACCGATGTATAGCTTGCCCTTACTAGAACTTTCTTTCTTTTTTTTCTAGGGAAAAAAAATCACTTTGGATGAAAGCTAAAAGCTATGTAGCCATTGTAAGGATCACAAGAATACACATTCCTCAAATATCTCCATTTGCTTCCCATAGCACAATGCAATTTTTTGCTCCTTTTATTAAGAATAGTTACCAGCTTGATGTACTCTGTGAGCACATCTCTACCTTACTTCTTTAAATATACAATGAAGTTTGCCAATGGCTTGGGCAAGAAAAAAGTTACCATGACAAAACATAGTTTTATAGCTTTTTCCCAGAAAACAGGCAACATAATTGGAAATAAGCTGACTCATTTTCAATCCGTGCAGTCAGTTCTACTTCTTGTCTGAGTCCCTGCCTTGCTCTTCTTCAAAACCCGAGGTTGGTGCCTTGATGAGCTCAATCTACGGAGACCAAGTCTGCTACTCCTTTTTCCTAACAAGAAAAATAGTCCTCACTACCCCTTCTTACTGATCTTAGCAAAAGATCACTTTCCCTGGACCCAGGATATATTGGTCTTGTCCCCAATATCTTCTTCATTGACAACCACATCTGGAACCCTGACTGATCTGGGGACTAAGAACCTCACAATCTGTAGCGTAGGAACTGAACGTTGTCTGGTTCGTGTCAGCCTTTCTTCTCTTCTTTCTAGATGACATATAAAGTGAGAGGCATTCTAACTCCTGTCCAATTGGACTGGTCTTGGTGAGCACATGAACCATTGCATTTAAACACAGAAAAAGCTCTGGGTAGATGTACCCAAAGCATTTATCATTGTTATTTCTGGGTGGTAAGGAAACACATGATCTCAATTTTCTTTCATGTACTATATTTTCCAAATGTTCTGCAATGACACATACTACTTTCATAATTAGGGAAGGGGGTGAGGAGAGTTCTTTCAGTGTGCTTTCTTTAAATCTTTACCAAGACATACCCTGACCCTTGGGCTGTGTTTCTGCTTCAGTAAGTTTTTTCGTCTCTTTTCTAAATCTAGTCTGAAGAAAAAGAGCTTTTTCACAAAGGAACCCAAAATCTAAAGACCAAATTCTAGGTGAAAATACATTTTAGAAAGTTTAAAAATCTCCTGTTACATAAAAAAGGGAAGTTTTGGAACAATATCCTTAGCATAGGGAGAAAATAGATGATGTATTAGTGGTGAAAGAAATCAAGATTTTTATAGTATTGTATTTATGAAATAAAATTTTATGTTAAAAAATAAAATAACGTCAAGTCAAAAGTGAGTTGGAAAATATGAAGCAAAACCACAAAGAAAGTCTGAAAATGTGAGATTGTGTCGTGGACGCGAAGTCTACCCACCTAAAGCTGTAGATAAGTGTCCTCGTGTCTTTACACCTGCTCTGCTTTAGTCATGAGATCCAGATCTTTAGTGTCACAGAGAGCTGATGCCTTGTAGTATCAGGGTTTTCACTCTCCCTGAAAAATATGCTTTCTTCCAAAATGTTCTATTTATGTTGTGCCTCAGGTTCCTTAAGACACTTTCCTCTACTAAGTCTATCAGTACTGGAGTTTACCATAGGCATTTGAATTCTTTAACAAATTATCTGTTACTTATTTCCCCATTTTCAATCTCCCTCTATGAAGATATCTTTCAAGTAGAGTTTACATTCAAAAATCAAAACCTATGAACAAATTGACACTTCTGAAGATGGCTGCAAACAAAAAGATAATTAGTAACAAGTGCTACTGAGGATCTAGAGGAGTTAGAATGCTCATGCATTCCTGGCGGAATAAAAAAAAAGATACAATTTTTCAAATACTGCTTGGAAAACACTTTGATAGTTCCTTTAAAAATTTCAACATAGAATTAGCACATGTGATCTGAAAATTCAATTCTTAGATATAGATCCAAGAGAAATAAAAGCAAATGTTCAAAAAAAGACTTGTAACAGAATGCTCATTACAGTAACATTTTATCTTAGTTACTTTGTCATTGCTGAAACTAAATACCCAACGTCCACAAATTAGGGGAGGAAAAGTTTATGTTAGCTCACAGTTTCGGAAGGTCACAGTCCATTCGTAGTGGTTGGCTGGAAAACAGTGGAATCACGTGGCATAGCTGGAGCTGGAGACAGAGGTCCTCACTGCATGTGGCGTGTCCATACAATGCATAAAAAAGAAATGAAGACCAAAAATAAGCCACATGCTTTTAGTCACTTTCTCATTACTGGGACACAATGTGTGACACCCACAGCTTAGGGGAGAAAAGGTTTCTTTTATCTAACACTTCAAGGTCTCAGTCGGTTGTGGTTGGGTGGCAGTAGTAAAAGGGCTTGGTGTGAAGCGAAAAAGTTGGTGGCATGGCGGGAAGGCAACAAAGAGAGCCAAAACAGAGTTGTGGGCAAGAATCTGTTTTTCCAGGCCGCACCTCCAGGGATCTGGCCCTTCCAGCCAGGCAGTATCTCTTCCCAACATGTGAAATTAATAGATTATCCTCTTGGTCCACTTAACCTCCGCTATCCAATTACCTGCCAAATACATGAGGTTTTGGGGAGACGTTCCAGATCCAAACCATAATACTACAATACCAATAAACCTTGGGAACGTGGGACTCCATAAAAGAAACCAAAATCACACGTGAGGCCACATGTTATGTAATTCTATTTATATGAAATCTCCAGAATAAACAAATCCACAAAAAAAGAAAATAGATCTCTGGTTGCCAGGGTTTAGGGGGAAAGGAGAATGAGAACCACTATGAGTGCAGAGTTTCTTTTTATGAGAATAGATTATGCACTCTGGGATTAGCTAATGGTGATAGTTGCACAACTGTCTGAATATATTACTGAACACTTACTTCTACACTCTAAAAGTGAATTTTTATGATATGTGAATTATACCTCAATAAAGTCGCAGCTTTTTAAAAAACTGAACTGGAAACAATATAAATTTATGACTTGCAAAGGTTTTTTGGGGTAGGCTTTAGCTCAAGCAGATACCTCCTCATGTTGGACTGCCCACACATCAAAGATTTTTGTTTCTTTTTTCCCATTAAAATCTAGAAGCAATGTTATTCCCGTTGCAAAGATCACTTTTGGCACTCACATTTTGGCCTCTGATATCATTTCTCAATTGCAAAAAAAAAAAAAATCAGGGCTTCTTAGTAGAAAGGCTTGTTCCACACCTTGGGCAAGAAAAAACATAAGATCGGTGTAGGACAATGTGTGCCTGAAAGTAAGAAAATTTCCAGGGTAAGCAGAACTGTTTGAAAAGGACAGAAAGGTAGCCTGGAAGGGAATCCTCTGTCAATGCTATCAGAACTTAGGCCACAAATGAAAAACAATGAGTGTAGTGGGTGGAAAAATCTAAGAATATCCATTAGCCCCTAATGGCCAGTCCTTGGTATTAGATAAGAGGAAGAGGGGATCAAGGACAGGAGGATTAATCGGGGATGAATAAGACAAAAGTGTGACACCTGTGTGCAAAAGTCTTGAGAAACTCAAAATTCTATAGAGTTAATATGCATTAATAAAAAATGAAAATGAGAAATAAAATAAGCAAAAAATCCCTTGAGGAAAAAATAGAAAAGTGAGAAAAAACAGAAAGCTTATGTGTCTACATCATTTGAAATAGCTGTTCAACCAAGATTGACTTTAAAACCATAGGAGAAGGACAACATAGTCATTCACTGTACCTTTCCGGGAGCCATCAAATAGTGCTGTTGGTAAATACATATATTTATTATGTATTCTTATATATGTTTGATTATATTTATATGTACTTTTATGTATGTATATCTCACTAATATTTGAGCAGAGATTTAAAAGAAGTGAGTTAAACAAGCCACTCAAAAGATGCAAAGTTCCCAGTGGCAGAAGCAACTTGGAGACCAATGAGGCTGCAAAGAGAAGAAGCTGCAGGGGAAATGTTGATGAGTACTGCCAAGGGCTCCTTAAAAAGATCTGTGTAAATCATCAGAAAAATGAGAGCTTTCTTTTCTCCTTTAGTGTATATAACTACTTCCTGTCCTTTAGTCACCTTCACCTTTGTCTTAGTTACTTTCTCATTCCTGGGACTCAATACCCAACATCCACAATGCAAGAGAGGAAAGGTTTATTTTAGCTCACAGTTTTAGAAGGTCACAGTCCATTCAAGGGCTGCTGGAAATAGTGGAAACATGTGGCAGAGGCTTGGCTGAAGAGAGAAGCGATTCACAGCACAGCAAGACAGGAAGCTGAGTATCAGAGGAAAGAGAGAGCTTGAATATATCCTCCGAGATCGTGTCCCATTGATCTGTTCCTTCAAGGTTATATCACCATGATCCATCCCTTGAAGTCAAGCCCCAGTGATCTACCCTTCCAATCAGCCCCACCATTTACAGAACAGGAAACCAATAACGGATCAAAGACTAAGTCATCTTTCATGCGAGAGGCTTTTGGGGGAGAGTCCAGATCCAAACCCCAATAGTCTTTTAGTAAAATGAAGACAAACCAGGGTAGATGATATACCTTCTTATGGTATCCAAGAAACATACTGGTTCTAGAATCCTTTCCTGTTTTCCGATCAAGTTGGCCCATTTTCCATCTCTGTCTTGTAATCATAATAAATGTATGCATGTAATCTCTGTCCTAATGGAGTTGGAAATTCTATGTTGTATGAACAATACTATGTAATTATGTGGCCTCGTCATTTACTCAAGTACGTTAGATGCGCTTTGCTTCCTCTTAGTGAGATTTACCAGAAATGCAAAGTCCGAAAAAAAAAGGTTAAGTGAAGTTTTAAACTCCTTTTTGGGGTTGATAACTCCAGAGTAAGCGGGAGGGAGTGAGGAAGAAAAGAAAGAAAAGCCATTACAAAGCTATTTGTTGAGATGTGTCTAGTTGATCAATTGCATAAGATAACCTGAAATTTTTCTGAGGAAGAAAAGGGAAATAGATACCCATAAGCCCGTGAATTAATGGTAGCAGGTCATTTGTTTGGTAGAATTGACCCATTCTCCAGATTTGGTTGGTTGGCTTCTGTGCTATAAAACTTCTATATTCTAAATTTCCTGCAAATGAGAAGTTAGAGTAAAATATCTTGGTTACTCAATTTGCATATACTTGGCATTCCTCGTGGATGAAATTATTATTTCTCAGCATTCTAACACATCAGAACACAGCTATTGTGGATTGCCCCTCATAGGGATTCAATGATGGTACTGGAGTTGACTGATGATTACTTGATCCTGCCATTTTACCACTGTGAGTTCTCCTGTGAAATTAGTATTATTTCTTTGAAGCCATAAATATACTAATTCCCCATCAATTATTCTCCAGTGATTTTTATTTCAATTAGTGTTTAGTAAAGCTTAATGTATAAATACATGTCATAGATACCTGGAGATGGAATTCTTGTCTTCCGTACTATGTGCCTTGATTCTAAGTATTGGACGCTAAGTGGCCTTCAAGGGACTGAGATTGGTTGGTCTACATATGACAAAGATTCCTAAACAATTGCCTATCCCAAGATGATGCTTGGGATCTGTATAAGTTTGGATTTTTTCAAAAGACAGATTTTATAGATTTTTATCACTAAAAGGTCTATTACAAAGGCTTACAAATCCAAGGATAGAGATGGTCCAAGATGGCTGCTCAGCCATGAAGTAGATCTCCCATCTGGGACTGCAGGACAGTGGTGAGGTGAGAGTCGGCTGTGGATCTCGGGTGAAGACCGGAGCCTGAAGATCGGCGACTGAAGAGCAGCAATATGCAGACAGGCACAAGTCGAGACTGCAGCGAATCTGTGCTGACGATCTGCGATGTGTAGCAAGTCTGTGTCAGTAGACAATTGTGAAGGTGAGAGCTTTCCCAGAGGAAGAAGCTGTAGCAATCTTCCTTCTTCCTTCCTTTTATACCCTTGGAGTTCCTGATGGCTCTGCCATATCTGAGTGAGTGTTCTTCTCTCATTGGCCAACCCACAAATCAATCACACTCTAATCCAGACCAGGTCTTGATCCCCAATCTGGGAGTCATTCGCAAATCCTAATCCTGATGGAGGCATGCTTCCTAATTCCGTCAAGTTGATATAATCCCTTCAGTGGTCACAGGATCCTTTTCATAGGTGATAACTTAAGTTTATATCTTCAGTTGGGGCTATCCTTTAAAGTAGTGCTTAGAAATTACAAGGAGGAACAAGTTGATAAAACAATAACCGATTCTTATTCATTAGATCAGGTAATTCACTTTGAACTATTTTATATTGTTGGTTGGCCAAGGTGGCTATTTTCAGCGTTATCTATAATGAATTTATCTATAAAAGTGAACATGGCAATTTAGGGCATTCAACATTTTTTAACTGCCCAAACTACTAGAATCCAAGTTCCATTCAGAAACTTCCTGGTTCTCTATTACTATGGAAATCAGAAAATTATGTAATTGCCACCAACTCACATATTTATATTCAGAAATCCAAGAGTCAACCTTGTTTCCTTCTTTTTTTCCTTCATCCCTCATACTCAATCAATAGAACATGGAAATTATGCCTCTTAATGGTTTCTGGAAGAGACCCTTTTCACCAGGGATAGTGCTTTCCAATTTACCTCCACAATTCAGGCAGGGGAAAATATTTCTGAATTAAAAGGAACTCCATACTTTCTACTTATATTCCATTAATTTCTCCCAGAAAGCCAATGAACCCATGGGTTTTTTTTTCAAGAGTTTATATGATCTGAATCATCAACATTCTTCTCTACTCTCTTTAATTTCCACTCTTCTTTCCAAACTTTTTGGCCATAACTAGACTTCCTTTGGTTCCCTGAGTAATTTCTTTCTTACATCCTGGACTTCACCAATACCCTCCTAGTATCTCCCCAAAGAGTCATCTCCTGGCAGCACCTCTTCAGCTGTGAGAGTTTAGCTAAATGTCACTCATCAAGAAGACCTTCCCTGGCCCTCTTCATCACAATTTATTGTACTTATTTGTTTAGTATCTGCCTCCTCTTTTACCCTAAGAGCTCTAAGAACACTAGAACTGTGTTTGTCTTGATTACTCGCTACCCCCATCACGAGGTCTGGACAACGTGGTAGACATTTTGTGCTTTTGTGCTCATATTTTATGTGCCTCACTTGCAGAGACACTGAAAAATATTATCTTTAAAAGCATTCCTAATTTGTTTAGAAAATAGTCTAAACCAAGAGCTGTCTCTTTTCCTTATTATTCATTGGGAAGTAAAATTGTAATCTCTTCCTAAAAGCCGAGCTATAAAGTACTTCCAACTCAGCCTTGCTCTACACTTTATGATGAGAACCAGGAAATGATCATATTACCTCTCTGGCAATGTAATTAAGAGAAATAGCGATAAAGTACTTTATGTGTCTGGCATGGAATAGGCACTCAATACATAGTGTTTATTATTAAAGAACAAAATAATAGACTCAGGGATATGCACATACACGTGTGTGTGTGTGTGTGTGTGTGTGTGTGTGTGTGTGTGTATGTGTTGAGCTGTCTCATGACAATTGTGAGGATGACACTAGTTAATTTCATAAGATTATCTTATATGTGAAGTTATGCACCAGGAAGAACTTTCTAACTAAAGTTGTTAGTGCTCTTTAGAAGCAAGTAGAATAACCAGAGTGTGAGAGCAGAATAATCAGCCAATTCTACAGCTTAATCTTTCAAAAAAAGAGGGTCTTAATCAGTGATCATGAAAGCCTGTAAGATCCATGCATGAATTTCAATATATCTATGAATTTTTAAAAAAGAAATGCAAAATTCTGTGTAGATGTATATGCTTTATATGTATGCGTTATTTGGGAGAAATGATCCTTATATTTCAAGAGCTTCTCAAAGGGACTGTGAGCAAGAAAAAGAATCACTGCCTAATAGCTTCTTCAGGAAATCTGGTGCTCTGGCACGAATGAAAATGTTGACAGTGTGATTGTTGTGTCATCTGGCTGTGGCCAGAGCGATGTTTTCTGTTAAAGCAAAGATTAGAAGTCTTGGGGCCAAAATGATCTCAACTAAATTGTTCTTCTACACCATGTTTCCATCTGCCCAGCATGTGAGCTATTAACACATGCTTCCTGTTGATGATTTTCATATCCTGATTTTCAAAGAAATTGCACTGAGACCAATTCAAAAGAACTATTTATCTAATGTATTGGAAAACTAAATAAATGAACCTCCTACATACACTAACGATATTACATTGCTAAATAGTGACTGGATGCAGGGGATTACACACACATTGACCAAGATTGCCTCTAAGTCATTTGTCTACCAGTTTTCAGTATATATATATATATTTCTAGCCTACTCCAAAAAATAGAAAGTCTCACCATGTGTTGAAATAACTTATTTCAACACTTAATGCATCATCTGTCCCATATTTCTACATGTTGTGTCATCACCATTTGACCTCAACCCATTGTTAAATATTTAATAGTACTCTTGGATAAACAATACAAAGTATTGCTTACTTTTGAATGTGACATTTACATGAAAAAATAAGCTAATATATGCTGTAGAAATACACGTTTAGATTGTAGTACTTATGCTTCTGGTGGATGGAAATTAAAACATAAGGGGAAAGGAAACAACAGAAAGGATGAATGAATCAGAGACAGCAGCAACAACCAAAAAGATGTCCTAACTCTCCAAAAACACAATAAAGGCGGAAAGTGATCGCCACTCAAATGTTGGCATAATGGAAAATGCACGTTTCCATCTCTCAAAACTTGAGCACAGTCATGAATTGTTTTGAGTAGGAGTCTGTGTACATGAAAATAGCGGAATAATATTCAACAAAACACAAACCAAAGAGGACCATTTTAATACTCACTAAGTGTAAATCTCACATTCAATGATTCATTGAAAAGAAGAAGTATGGTATTAAAATGAATGTAAATTTTGATGAGTTATCATATCACTTTGGAAGCAGTGCTCAAGACATTCTTTTTGACTGACCAGAGACAATCAGCCTGTGGGAAAATGAAGACAAGTGTCAGCCCGCACAAGGAAATCTTCATGACACACTGAGTTCCTTTGAGACAGAGCTGAAAACTGCATAGGAAAATATTTGACTTCCTATGAATTATTCTACATGCATTTTTCAATGACAACGAAAACATAAAATGTACCCATAAACCTTAGTTAAGAGAACTTAAAGAAAATGCAAGGAAAAGGTATACCATGTTTGTAGTTCTGAAGATTTCGTGTTGTTAGGTAGTCAGTTCTCCTTAATCTGATCTATCACAATTGTAACCCTGTCAAGCTATTTCTGTAGAAACAATCAGGGGCTGGAGGAATAGCTCAGCAGTTAAAGGCAAGTGCTAAGTCAAACGGTAAGTACCCGAGTTCAATTCCCCAGCACCACATAAATCAGGCGTGGTGCTGCATGCCTGTCATCCGAGCACTCTGGAGGCTGAGACAGGAGGATTGCTGTGAATCCAAGGCCAGTTTCACTCCATAGTGAGTTCAGGACCAGCCTGAGCTATAGAGTGAGACTCTGTCTCAAAAAAAAAAGAAAGAAAGAAAAAAAAAAGAAAAAAGAGAAAGAAACGATCAGGTTCTAAGTTATATGAAAAAACAACCAAAGTACTTTAAATGATCTTGAAAAAGAAGGATAACTTTGTAAAAATTTCCTGGCTTCATTACTTACTCTAAAGCCATAGTTAGCAAAATAGTGTGATATTACAGGGTCAACAAATACACCAATGGGGCTTATCCAATCCCAGATATAAAGCTGATTGATAAGACTATCTAATTTTTTTTGCCTTAAGCACAATAGTATGCACAATGGGTTAGAAACAAATTTTTCTTCAAGAACAATGTTTAGCTTAGCCTATTTTGCTGTTATAACATAATGCCTTCGAGTAGCTAATTTACAAACAACAGAAACGTATTTCTCACAGTTCTGATGGCTGGAAAGCCCAATATCTAGTCACTGGAATATTTGGTACATAACATCCGGTACGGCTCACTCTCTGCTTCCATGATAGTGCCTGTCGTTGTGTTCTCATAAGGCAGAACGGGAAAGCAAAAGTGGTGAACCCTTGTCTTTAAGTCCTTTTGTAAGGGCTTTTACCTCATCCAAAAAGGCAATGCCCCAAGTTTAGTCACCTCCCACGCACCCCACATCTTAATGCCATTGCCTTGAAGGTTGAGTACCAATGCCGGGATTTTGGAATGACATGGGTATTTAAGTCACAGCTATGACGAAATGAAAAAATTTCTGAGATGATGCAATAGGATTTCTAGTCATGTCTAACTGCCTTGTAAACTTTAGACTGATCATCAACATAACATTTCACTTCTTAGGTAAATTAGGCATGGTTTAGAAACAAGACGGGATTAATATTAATTTTTTCAAAATAAAGTGATGGATAATCTAGCAACCATTAATAATAATATTGAGTAGGAAAGCACCTAAAAGGGAATCAATTAAGTGTGGAAAACTCATTGCTACTAGGAAAAATGGAAATAAAGTATCAGGAACCAAAATATCCAAAACTAACTAGAGCATACCAGCTTGTTTTTAGCCAAAGAATAATTCAGAAAGGTAACTCGTTCTATGGTTGTCACATTGTTTTGAGCATTAAGTGCAGAGACAGAGAAGCAAACACTTGTTTGCCATCTTCATACTTTCCATGCTGCAGAAAGTATACACGGAATTGGGATAAGAAGTAGCAAAGGTCACATACTGACATTTTCAGTAATATTTAAATGTATGAATCATTTTTTATGGTGGAAGTGACATAAAACACTTTAGAACTTTCTATTAATCCAATATAATATTTCAATTCTAGTTTCAGTGGTTTCTGAAGGTTTATTTTAGTGATTTAATAATGTTGACTCAGTATGCCGATAGGCCTAGTTTTAGTGACTGTCTGCCACATATGTTAGCTAAGCTGTAGACAACCCCAAAATTCCCAAAACTGGAGGAAAAATAAAAGGCAAGAGAAATGTTACACAGGATGGAGTCATATCCAAGTGAGAAGGCTGCCCATAATGGATTGATTCAAAAAACCAAACTAACACTGAAAAGACAGAAGTAAAGTAATCAATTAATTGCTATCTCAGGACGCAGGACTTTCTCTATAACAAAATTTATTATGATTTTTAAAAGAAACTTTACTTATGGTTCTCATATCTTGGATAAATACTGCCCATATCTGCACACATTTCTTAACTTTCTGATTCTGCAATAATTCAGCCAATACAGAACTAGTGTCTCCTGACCACGGATTCAAATCCTTATTCTAGGCTAAGATACTGCACAATGCCCTAGACCACGACACATTAGCTGTTTTTGTACATAGAAGGACTTCTTGAAGTCATGACAACCTATTTTTCAAAGCTTAAATTCTGTTGTTTACTCTAGATTGGTTATTTGCAATTGAAAACTTACTCATTTTGCAAAAGCCAGCTCCAAAAAGTTTGACTTTTAAAGCAAAAATAGTAAAGGTTATTAAATCATGACTTCCAAATTTTCTGCATCTAACCTGTCACTGTTTTCTCTTCTTATTCTCTTTTTAATGGCAGAAAATTAACCAGTTCAATTCCAATCTTGTACAATAATTTTACATGAGTTCAATGGCCATCTCGAGGGCTCGTTTGAATTATTTGCTAAGCGCTAATATTTTAAATTTATAAACTTCAGAAAGAAGATTGCTTTTGAAGCTGACCAAGAAAAAAAAAAACAATTAGAGAACAGTAGACTTTTTGTGTGCTGCCCAGAAATTCAGTTACAAAGTGGTCCTATTGTGTTTCTCGTAATTTACATTTACTTTTTGGCAGAGCAGAAAGAAAAAAAAAATAAGTCAAACTTGGAGGCATACAACAAAAATGAAAGATGGCATTTTTATTTTAAAATGTCTGCTTGACATTTAGATATCTAACAACCCAATATTTAACATTTATAGGAGATAAAACAGTAAAAGGCACAGCAGCTGTTTTTCTGTAGTGTCACTGAACAGGTGTGCCCCTGTTTCATACCACAGAAGTCGGGTGAACCTCTTGCTGATGCCCACAAGAGGCCTGCATGGAACCTGTATTGACCCAAGTCCCATTGCTTCCAGTAAGGCCAGAAAATAACCCGAGATGACAAGAGTCCTGGTGACAGAAGTGTGTAGATTCAGAACAGACATTTGCCCAAACAGATCCATACCATCCAAGGTGCAGCTGGAAAACAGGATGGGCTTGTATCATTAAACAAACACCATGCTGCTTATTCACAAGGGCAAAAGCAACACAGCCCTTGTGTTTTCTACTGTGTGTTTGCCAGCGACCTCAAACCTGACCTGCCCGACTACCCTCTCTGAAGCGAGTTGTGATTTTGTGTACGGTACTACTGCAGTACCAAAGGACTCCCCTGAGTTGTGGAAGTTTTTGCAATGAGAGTTACCCTACCTTCTTTAGCCAAGCCACAACAATTACAGGATGTCAATCAAGATAAATAGTCAATGCAGTCGATTAAGTCAAGCCTGGATATTTAATATTATGTAAGCAAAAAAAATAGAATTTTTACTTTATATCCAATCACTTTAGAATTAAAAAAATTAATCTCAAAAGTTCTTTTCTTTGGGACAGGGTCTCACTCTGTGGTCCAGGCTGGTCCTGAACTCTCTTCAGAGCCCAGGCTGGCCTTGGACTCACAGCAATCCTCCTCCTGTCTCAGCCTCCCGAGTGCTGGGATTACAGAGGTGCACCACCACACACAGCTTATGTGGTGCTGGGGAATCGAATTAGGATACTTAGTGCTTGCTAGGCAAGCGCTTTAACCGCTGAGCCATTCCTCCAGCCCTTGAAAGCTCTTATAATACCTCTTTTTCATTGTGCCCAAACTAAAATAATTACCTGAATAAGCCAAAAACTTTTGCTCAAATATCCAAATATTCTTCAGTTAACTCCCCCACTTTTAGCCACATAAACTATTCCCCTCAGAAAAGCAACATTTGTGCACACTTGCACAGCTCCCTTATATCAACAGATAAATAAATATGTATACATAAAGATTTAAATCTAATAAGAGCATTCAAATATGCTGCGATTTTTCTTGCATAGGGTTTAAAAATGGAAAAATTATAGCCTTTAAAACAGTCTTCCCAAACAGAACTGAAAAAATAAACTATGGATTAAAACATGATCCCATATTTCCCTAGGCAAGATGATTTCATATATACTGAGCACGGATAAAATATACATTTTGTATGGTCCTATGTTGAAAATATTTAAAACAAAGACCCGGCCTTCCATAGACTACCTGCTGATTCAGGACCAAAAAGATTACTTCAACTAGAGACAGATACAAAATATTATAATTATGTTGGAGCCTTCAAGTTTTAACTGTCACTGGTAGCCATAAGATCCAATGGTCTGCCATCTAAGATCATTTGCGTGTTTAGACCGTATAGCTTGTTTTCTAATCCTGGATACGTGGTTTGATAAATCTAGCTAAAACGGAAGCTGTGTCTCTTGTTGCCAGTGAAAAACAAATTTGTATGGGAGCCAGGGGAGTCAAACAACAGTGACTGTCAGCTTTCCCTTTTTCTTTAAGTTTTCCCCGGCTCTGGGGTAGAGAGCTCTGAAAGGAAGACAGTAAAGTTCCTGTCCAACACATCACTGCATCCTCACTCTCTCCCTCTCTCTGGATAAAGAAGAAATGATTTCAACTCTGGAACTCTGCCATGGAGTGGCTACTCCTTCAACGGGGACAGTTCGCTATTAATTGTTAATGTCGTCTGCCGTTAGAGGGCACTAAACAACTCTACATCAAGGCACTGGAGGGGAGAGAGAAAAGGAGACGGAAAAAGAAGGGGGGGGGGGTGACTGGCCGAGGGGGTGGAGGGAGGGCCGAGAGTCCTCCAGGGGTAGAGGAGAGAAGAGAGGGGTGGGGGACGCGAGGGCCGCAGCAGAGGAGGGAGACAGACAGACAAAAGGAATCTGCAAAGATTAAGCAGGATGGGGAGCCCCTGGAGCCGTCTGAAGTGAGCAAAACCCCAGCCTCCCCCGGCCGCCCGCGCCCCTCCCCGCCGTCCTCACGACGGTAATTATAAAGCGAAAAGCGGCGGCGAGGTCACCCGTTTTTACCAGCCTGCTGCACCCAACGCGCGCGGTGCAGGTGCGGCGGCCGCGGGGCTTTGTGATTCATGCCCACTTTCAAAGGGGGCCTCGGGCCCGTCTGGGAGGCACCCAAACAACTGTCTTCTAATATTAGCACGGCTGTATTTCGGGATCTATTATAGTCTGTCCAGACAGATCCCATTGTAATGGGATCTTTTATTAAAAGATTAGCACTATCTCCTGCAGTTGGTGGAAAAAAATCTGTTATCACTGAGTTATTTGCAGTTGTGGAGGGGGAAGGAGGGGGTGACGGAAGATGGGGGTGGGGGGGCGAGAGGAACCTGGGGGAGGGTCTGCCGGGGGGGGGGGGGGGGACGGGAAGGGGGCGAGGGGCTGGATTTGAAAGCCTCGGGCCACCAAATCCCAGGGATCCGCGACCGTCCGTCCTTCGCTATCTGCTGTCGTTCGGGCTTCGGAGGCGGGGAGGAGAGAAATCTTAAAAGGCGGGTGATGGGATAAACGCTATAGCATTTTCCGTGAAGTAATCGTTTTTACATAAAAGGAAATATCGCCTTCTCGGTTTCATTCAGCGGGGCCAAAAATGTGATAAATGAAAGACCCGCCAACTTTCAGCGAAGAATGCCAGGCGCTGGGCTTAATAAACCCAGGCTACACAAGTTCATTATCGATGTTGCAATCTTTTTATTCTGGGCGGGGTGGGGGGAGAGGAGGTAGAGAGCCGGGGGGCGGGAGAGAGCGAGACTCCCGGGACGGGCCGCGGGAGGGTCGGCCGCGGCGGCGGCGCAGGGGAGGGGGCCGGACCGCCTACGTCGGCGGCGCCCCCGCTCGGGGCTGCAACCCCAGACGCCGCGCAGTGAAAGGAGAGAAAAGAAAGGGACCCGGCGAGACTGGGACGGGGCGGAGGGGGGACGGCCGCGAGGTGTTAAACATTTTTGTTTGCTTCTGACTGGTCCAGACGAAGGGCCGCGTCTCCAGCGCCGCTCCGCCGGGGCGGAAGGTGTCCGGGGTCGCGGATCTTAGCAACAACTCGGGCAGGGGGTGGTCGCAAAAGTGAGGCCCACTCAGAGCCAGACACAAAACGTCCTCGCGGGGTCCCGCGCCCGGGCTGCGGGTGGCTGCGGCTGCCTCGGGGAGGCGGGCGGGTTCCGAGCCGCCCCGGGGCGGGAGCTTTTACCCTCCCGGGGTTCCCGGGGCGTCCGCCAAGTGTCCCCGGGTCCCGGGAGCGGAGGGGCTGCGGCGTGGGGACAAACTCTCGGGTGCACCCCCGCCCCCCCCAACGCCGCTCAGCCAGACGCCTTCGCCCGCGCGCGCGCACACACGCGCACACACACACAC